>CAOKZL010001959.1:0-259397 GCA_948472985.1 Iguana delicatissima | reverse complement strand
TGTACTCTGGATGCCTTGTTGCCTTGCTAGATAAATGTGTGCTGTGTTGTGCTTTATGAAGAGAGAAACTGAAGTAATAGTGGGGATTTATATAGCACATTTAGAGTGTTTTGCATACTTTATTTGTGTACTCCTTCCAGCTGTCCTGTAACCCAGGTAGGAATGCTTTTCAGCTTCAGAGGCAGGAGTGTGGGAGGCCAAGGGAGTTACTTTGCTCAGAATTCCCCTGACTGAGATTGTGGGAGAGGATATTTTGAACTAAGGACCTGGGGTGTGGTGCTCCATAGCCACTGCTTCTGAATTACATTTACAGTAATGTGTGTCTGTGCCAATGAGCAGCCTGTGTTTCAGCAGTGTGGAGGTGGGAAGACATGTGTGTTGTAATTTCTTCCCTTTTTGTGAAAAGATACCCTGCCCTAGGATCTGAAGCTGGACTTTCTTATAGCCCTATGAGTAAGATCAGGGAGAGTTAGCACTGATATTGCACCAAGTGGTCTGGGAGATCTGTCTTTACTGGCTCGCTCCTGGCCTCTTTAGAGTCTGCTGACATGAGCATAGTGCTAGAGTGTGTGAGCTTCTTGTGCGTGCACACGTGTAGGGGGGCAACAGCGATGTATATGCACAGCTTGTTTCATACTGCGAGATTCAGTTACATTCAGGTAGATGTAGCCTCAAGTAGAGACTTTTATGGTCTTTTGGCAGGTGCCATGACTGTGTTTTCCCAGACAGATGTTGGCTGAAGTGATCTCCTTCAGGCTGATCACAGCCTTAAGTCCTTTATCTGTTCCTGTCAAGGAGGGAGTGGAATGTGATTGGTAGGGAGGAGCAGGAAGAGGGCAGCTGTCAGTATACTTGGGTGACCAAAAATATGGCAGAAATCATGGCTGTGCTAAGTTCAGGATGGGGCTGGGGTAGTTCTGCCTTGTCTGGAGTCTCCTTGCAGAGCTCTGATCTCTGGAAGTTTGGTACTAGCAAAACACTTTGCCGCCTTGCTAGATAGATGGCATTCCATCAGTGTGGTACCTGCTGGCACTGAGCTGGCTATCCCTCTTCCTTCCCAGAAGCCGAGGTGGAGGATTAGTCACTCAGAGCTATATGTGAGTAACCTCCCTGACCTCGGGCTCTGTTGCTGGAATTGGGTTGTAGCCAGAGGACCTATAGGAGATCTGTTAGGAAACCTATAACAAAGGGGCTGATGGTGAACAGAGTTGCTAATCCATTTGACCAAAGTAGCGATGAGTAGGTGACCCCAGTGTTGATCGTAAGGATTGGAAGCCCTCCATGATGGGGAAGCAGGAGGGGGCCATGGTTAGAGTACGGAATGGGAAGAGCGCTTGAGGTCCAGACAGATACCCTGCGTGCCTTGGGGCTTCTTCCTCTGGCCAGGACTGCTCCTTCACAGTAATGCTTTCTCCGGTGCTGTGCTGGTGCTGCTTCTGTTTGTGTTATTCTTCTTGCCTGAAGACATTAAGTTTTGATAGGGAGATACTGATGTGTCAATAGATTTGCTGTATCTGGTGGCATTCTATCCCACTGGTTAATTGTCCTCACTGCTTAAATAATTAAAATGTTGGCTTCTTATTTCCAGTTTGAACTTTGGACCGTGAATGGTTAGACATCTGTATGCCTGTCAAGCCTTTTAGTATCAGATCGCATACAGTCTTGTGTGCTTGGGTTGGGTGTGTTGATATGATAGCAAGAGAGAGTTCACAGCTGCTGCCTTGGCTGCCAGTTTGTATAGACCCTTGGCTCCCATGGAGAGAACTTATCACAGGTAGAAGAGAATAGAATCAAAAACGTATAAGAATTGTGCGCAGTTCAGAAACCAGATCTGTGGGTATGCAAGAACAGGAACAGCTTTAGATGCATGAAAGGATTTTATTTTTTAAATGCAGCATTGTTGGTACAGATTCAGTACAACAGGATGTGGTAGGAAGCAAAAGAGATTCCCAAGAGAATGCAGGCATACCACACTGAATGGAAATGTCAACATGCCCTTTATCTGAAATACCTGCAGGTGAGAAACTGGTTTGCCCAGGGTTCTTCTGCGCCCTGGAAAGACTCCATAAGGATAAAAAGCAAAAATTGTTCATACCTTCTAAGGCAGTGGTTCTCAACCTGTGGGTCCCCAGATGTTTTTGGACTAAAGCTCCCGGAAGCCCTGAGCATTGACCATAGTGGCTGGGGCTTCTGGGAGCTGAAGTCCACAAACATCTGGGGACCCACAGGTTGAGAACCACTGTTCTAAGAGGAAGAACCTTGAGAGGAAAGGGCCTCAAAAGATCTGCATATTTCTGGTTTCCCTTTTGAAGTTATCTTGAAAGTTTTCTTTTTTGAAGACAGAGATATGGATAAATTTGAGATTTGATGGGAGTATTTCTTTAAGGATACTGCATAGAGAAGTCAGGGCTGGCAGTCAAGGTCATTCTGGGCACTCAAAGAGGGGATTCCTTAAAGCATTAAGGGGTAAGCAATTTTCTTATGGCTGAGTAAAGAGAGCCTCTAGAGGCACCCGCTCCTGTTTGATCTTGGAAGCTAAACCGGATTGGCCCTAGTTAGTGCTGGGAGCTCACCAAGGAAGACCAGGGCTGTAGGCTTGGTTTCAGAGGAAGGCTGTAGAAAACCACCTCTGGGTATTCCTGGCCTAAGAAAACTTTATGAAATTGATGGGGTCATCATAACTCAACAGGCAGCATGAAGGCACATACACACACACAACAAAGAGAGCATCTGTTTGGACAGGAGTTCTTGCAGGGGCCATGAGTCCGAATTGAATTCCACTTGAAGAAGTACTGTTTGAAGTCCAAAACCTTGCAGTACTCCTGAGAAGTTTTTTTTCTTACTTTGTTTCTGTTAACTTTGAGAGCTGCTGCCATGAGACCCCAAAAGGACTGACAGAATATCAGAAAGCCAGGTCCCTGCAGTAATGGTTTACATCTGTTCAGTTTAAAACATCTTTGCGCAGTACAAAGCACACACTGCTTTGACCCACTTTGATAGCAGTACTAATAATAAAGTGTCTTGAGCGTGGCTCTTCCAGGAATTCAAAAACGTGGCAGCCACTGAGAGCCTGTACTCTGTGCCAGTCATAAAAGTTTGGTGGACGCTGATTTAAGAGCTGGGAAGTACCACTTTCTGGACATTTGGAGTTAGTTGCTGAAGATTTTGATAAAGGCCACTTCTGACTGGGAAGGGGGTCTATCTCATCCTGGGGACTCTGCTCCTGTTGCTAGGAGATCACTCTGTTTCCTCCCTCCCTCCCTCCCTTCTTTCCTTGTGCATTGAGCCTAGACAGTGTCTTGCATCTCAGCCAAAGATTTTAGCCAGAACTCAGAGATGCTACAGCAGAAGGGGAGATGGATTGGTGGAATCCCTTCCCAGTGGCTTGTCTGAGAGACTCCGACTCCTTTGGTTCCTCCTTTCTTGTGAAGTTCACCCATCCACTGCCATTCCACTTGTCTGCAGCACTCAAAAGTCACACTGGCAGCATTGCCTAGTTGCACTGACAGTCCCTGGCTAGATTTTCCATGCTAGGTCTGTCCCCCTTGGTGGGCCCCCTGGCCTCCCAGTCAGAGGGGGACAGTGGGCTTTGTGCTCAGTGCTTTGTGAGAACAGCAGCATTGCTGAATGTTGTAGTTCTCAGGAAGGTTAAGGGGCACAGCTAGGCTGTCTGATTTCTGTCAGCCGGTGCTTCTTTTCATGTAAATGAGACCTCTGGCAAATGGGTGTAGGTTGCAATGTGGTTGCCTGATCTTGTGGTTGTTTACTTGGAAGCAGACCCCTCTAAATTCAGCAGGACTGGTTTATGCACAAGAAAGTATGACTAGGATTGCAGCTCCGCTCTGCTTGAGGATTTCAGATTAAAATAAATCAACAGCAGATGGTCCAGCAACGGAGTGACTCCAGAGATATTCTTGGAAACAAATCAAGATTAGAAGCGCTGCTGGTTCCCTTCCTTTGCCCTTGGGGAACTGGTTATGGTGCCTTTGGCAGACTCTTTGGATTTCCCACAGTCATAGGCTTTGAACTGAGCTCTTCTGTAGCAGGGGAGACTGACACAAGGATGACAGTTCTTTGCTACTGTCTGTGTCAGCGCCGTGAACTTGCCTGTTGCTCACAGTGCTTTAGGTAGTAGCAAAATAACCCTGTTGTTTAGCCCCGGCAATACCCATAGCAGCTTTGATTTGGTGATGTGAAGGATGTGTGCACACAGATCTGTTCTTTCTACCTTAGTTGAGGGAAAACACTGCCTTTCATCTCAGATGGTTCACGTACCCCTTCCCCTGTGCTCTGACAATCTATTTTATTTCAACAGTTTTCTGGTGATCCTTGCTGGCTATCTAGGGAAATCATGCCCCGCAGAGACCAAGGAAGTATATTCGCATTTGTGATAAGTTCCCCAGGGAGGTTGTTTGGCAGAGAACTCTAGGTTGCAGGAAGCCATCAGGAACCAGGCAGCGTGAGATTGGTCACAGGCCCGCTTGCTTTGGGCTGAGAAGCCGGCAGGCTGGAAGCCAACTTGGGTGAACTCAGTCTTGGAGGATCTTGAGTTGGGGAGGGGAGGAAGCTGCTGGGGCAGGGTGGGGGGATGTCCTTTGTTCCCATTCCTCAGAGTGCGCAACTAGGCTCACAGTTCTGGCTTTCCTGCCACAGGCTGCGGTGGCCTCTGGCCTGCCTGACCGCTCTCTCTTTTCATTCTGCGTGCAGGTGTGAATGACCGAGGAGGTGCCTCCGACTGCGCTCAGTGAGATCTACCTTCGCCTCCTGTGTCATGATGACATAGACACTGTCAAGCAGCTCTGTGGCGACTGGTTCCCAATAGAGTAAGTGGCCCCTTGGGCGTAGATGGAGAAGGGAAAGGGAAGACAGCAGAGGAGGAGAAGGAGGAAGAACGGAATCTCTCCCTTGGACCTACATGAATGGGAAGGCTCATCCTAGCAGCTGAGAGGTCCTCTCCCTGTGTTGGAGGTGGATAGAGGGAAAGGTTGGCCCTAGAATCCGGAGAAGTAAGAGCTCATTTCGCCCCAGGACGGGCAAAGTACAGCCTGTGAGTTGTATGCAGACCCTAGAGTTGTTTTTGAGATGGCCACGGGGCCCGTAACACCCCCATCCAATTTGGGGGTGGCGGTCGCCCTGGATTTTCTTTGTCTTTGAGGATCTGGTTGGTCATTGCAGCCTGTTTTTGCATGTTTGAAAGAAGTGCAGCCATCCAGATTTCTGTGGGCTCCAGCAGGAAGCACAAGCCCCCGACTGTTGCCTGTCCTGATCTAGCTAAGCCAGCTCTCCCCACTTCACCCCCCCCCGCCCACCAAGGCAGGGCTGACCCCTTCCCTCTAAGCAAGGCTTCTGGAGTCAAGTCTGCCTAGTCCTGACTACAGGTTGCCGTAAGCCAAGAAGGACAGGAAAGGCCTGGGGTTTGTAGCCCATGGTCTGCCCTTCCTCCTGCCAGTTTCCTGGGCGGTGGGGGCGGGGAAGCTGTCAGGATTGGGGTGCCTGTTTCAGTAAGCTGGGCTGCAGATCTGTATGCAGTGCTAAAAAGAGAGTGGGCGCTCATCAGGAACGTTTTCTGATACCCTGTGTAAAATGAGGATCTTATTTAGCAAGTTGGACTACCAAGTAGTAAACAGCAGAGCACATGCAGGCCATAGTCTTCTGACACATTGTAGACACATCTGTGATCTTATTCCGGCAAGCTGGGGTACTTCAGCTGAAACATTTGATTAGGAAAAACATTGAGTAAAGCATAAACAAATCCAAGGGTTTGCTTGAAATTATTTATTTCATAACAGCTTGTATATTTTTTGACCTAGCTAAATCACTGGATGGTTTGCAAGAATACGTACATCGAATAAAATGTAAAATAATGTAGCACAGTTAAAAACAATATGAAAATGGTGAATACAGCAATAGAAAGCCACAACACCAAAACAAAAGTAGTCATCTTCAGCTGCAAGAACAAGGGCGCTTTTGGCAGCCTTTGAAGCTAAACTCTGTCTCTGCCAAAGATGGGTCAGTTCATCAGTACATGTTTTTAAACATCCCACACACACACTCAAAATTTAAGCAGATACTGCTTAACTGACAGTGAGAACTGACAGTGCTGATTTAAAGGTGCCCAGAGAACTGTGCTTCCACATTATATATGCATGCATGCTTCTCAGGGATAATGACTAGAAAACAAGTTACAGCTTTGCAGCTGCCACATTTAGTTGGTATTGAATCTATCTTACAGATTCCCTTTGTGAAATAATATATTTTTAAAAATGAAGAAATTTCTGTGGAAAAAAGATAGCAGCTGAAAACATTCCTCTGAAAACCATTGTTGTTTGCACGAGGCTTGCTTACTTCTTTCTCTTTCTGCTGCGGTTTTTTTCTTCCCAGGTATCCTGACTCATGGTACCGAGACATCACCTCGAACAAGAAGTTTTTTTCCCTAGCAGCCACATACAGAGGCACGATTGTGGGAATGATAGTAGCTGAGATCAAGAGCCGGACAAAAGTACACAAAGAGGTGGGTAAAAAGAGAGGAGCTCTCTTTTGAGAGCCACTGCCCACCTTCCTATTGTCCCTTGCTGGCCACCGGGGCTAGTTTGGGTAGCGTCCTGCTGTGGCTCATGGGAACCAAAAGTGGTTGCCCACAGGGGCGGGGGGCAGGGGGCAGGGGGCGGCCTTAAGCATGATAGCCCATGCTGTGTACTGACTGTGTGCCTTTATGCTGGCTTTCCCCTTTAGGATGGTGACATTTTAGCTTCTGGCTTTCCAGTTGATACTCAGGTTGCTTATATTTTAAGCCTAGGAGTGGTAAAGGAATTCCGAAAGCATGGCATAGGTAAGAGCCTCTTAAATACTTTTTCTTGCCTTCAGTCAAACAGTACAGACAAGAAGCTGTAGAAATGGCATTGGCACGAAGAGAGCACGAACTCCTTGCCCAGTCTGTACCTAAGCACTGCTTTTGGCTTACAGCGCAGCAGGAAGTATGGTGGACAGACCAGCCAATATTTCTGCCCCACCACCCCACCCCACCCCGCCTCCACCAAGCCCACAGAGGCTGGGCTGCCTTTTGTTCCTGCTAGCCTGGCTTGTCTTGGCTGCACAGTTTAGCAGGTGGATTCTGCAGCATCCCCGTGAAAGCTTGTGAGGATGTAAACATCCCTGGGGCAGCCCTCAAAAAGAATGGGTGCCTGATCTGAGGCAGCATTCTGTGCCAGGGTGAGGAGGCCATTGATATTAGAACAAACCAGGATTCAGTGCCAGCAGAGCAGCAGCTCTGTGGCAGGGACAGTGGTGGGAGGCTCATGTCGTGGCTCTGCCACGTCTTAACACTTTCCCTTTCTGTGCCAGGTTCTCTCTTACTTGAAAGCTTGAAAGAGCACATATCGACAACTTCCCAGGACCACTGCAAAGCCATCTACCTGCATGTCCTCACCACTAACAACACTGCAATAAATTTCTATGAGAACAGAGACTTTAAGCAGCATCATTACCTTCCCTATTATTATTCCATAAGAGGTGTCCTCAAAGATGGCTTCACCTACGTTCTGTACATCAATGGCGGGCACCCTCCGTGGACAATTTTATATCCTTTGTTAACAGTCTCGCAGGAATTGACGTGATGCCACAAGCAAGGGTGTTGAGGTTTTGAAGATGTTCTACACCAAGTTGCCCAAGGAGGAGAGGTTGAGGGCTGGGGTTGAGCTTTTCACAGTAGTTCGAGAGGCCTCTCCTTGCCGCCAAGGGCTAGGATAGTCTGGTCACCGTTGCAGCCAGAGGGAGCTCTGGGATCAGTGTTGTCCTCACGTGATTTCCCTGTACCGGGGACACACTCCTTACAGTGGGCACAGTGTTGGTGTATATAAGACACCGAGATGGCTGCATGAAATGCGAGGCCACATAGATTGCCCTGAATACGCTTAATTCTCAGGTTTTGATAGACCTGCAGAAGGAAGGATTGTGGCTAGAGGGACACCAAGGAGGCCTTTCTGTGTTAGTTGGGAGAATAGTGGAGGGGCTCAGCTGTGTCCTCCTTGATGCCCAAATGAATAATGGTTGGGGAAGGGGCTGAGGGTGCCTGTAGTTGGCTTTCCACAATTGTCATACAACGTGGTTGTGAATAGCTTCTGAAGTGTGCTGGGCCCACAATTTTTTGAGGTACAAAATCTAAATAGTCATGTGTCTCATTGCTGCTGCTTCCCTGAGGAAGCCTTTGTCTCCTGGGCTGAAGACTTAGAGGGCTGCAGGGCTTGCAGACTGTGGGCCCTGGACCTGGAGGCTTCTACCATGGGTAGTAAGATTCTGGAAAATGGAGCCCAGCAGGCCGGTGGCTACAGCCATGCTGCTGAAAAGGTGAGAATCCAGTGTGAAACAGCCCATCCCTCTTTGGATATGCGTCTTCCCCAGGAGCGGCACTTACCCTCTGTGCTGCTGCGCCGTCTCTTTTCGCCCTCTCAGCCTTCCTTGCTGTGGCTCCTTAACGGCAACGCACCGACTATCTCCAGCACATCGGTTCGACCCTGGCGAATCTGAGCCCTTGCACCATTCCCCAGCGGATCTACCGCCATGC
The DNA here is from genome assembly GCA_948472985.1 of Iguana delicatissima. NCBI lineage: Eukaryota > Metazoa > Chordata > Lepidosauria > Squamata > Iguanidae > Iguana > Iguana delicatissima. The sequence continues at coordinate 250,837 of CAOKZL010001959.1, read as the reverse complement.
CCAGAGCCTCCTCTGCAGCCTTTTGCCGTGGTCAGGCATTTCGGCAAAGAGCGGCATTGAATATAGCCGGACCATGTGATGCTCAGGTAAGGCTGCAGCTTGGCCCCTGGGCAGAGCACCAGTTGCGTTGCCAGGCACAGGGAGCTTGGTGGCCCATAGGCCCCTTCCAGTTCTTTGATTCCGTGACTGTAGGGCAGAGTCCCCCAACATGCCCCAGACCCACCAGTGGCAGCTCCGAGCTACCCCCAGGAGACCCCTGTCAACATCATAACTCATGGTCACACCCACTGGATGTGTGTAACCGCTGCAGAGCAAAACTGCACCTCCTGTTGAACGCTCTGATGTTCAAATGGGGCGGACAGAGGTGCAGGTTCGTGAGGGCTGGTGCAGCTGTGGTGCTGACTCTCTTTAAACTCCGGCCATCCAGCTGGGAGCCTGCTTCAGGAGCAGTCACGCATCCCGAGAGCAAATCCTGTCCCCTGCTCCTGCCACAGAAGGCCAGTTTTTCTGCACTGCTGTCAGTCAGGATTCCTCTGAGCTCTGCAGCCCGCTTCAGGCTGCAGGGGGATGGAGTGGGCAGGGTGGCAGCGGCAGACCGGGAGCCCACCCTGAAATCAGAGGCACTGGCTTGGATGGTGCCAAACTGCAGTCCCTTTCTGCAGGCAGGTTCTTGTTGGCGTTGCCGCAGCCGCACTGCTCTGGGGTGATGAAACTGACCATGGCTCCGCACACTGCCAACCTGCCCTGTGAACCTGGACGCCCCCCGTGGACAAGGATGTCTCCTCCTGCTGCGTCCCGACTCCCCGCTGCGGCCCCGAACGTGAGAGCCATCGACTTTATGCCTCAAGCTCTCCCGGTCTGCAGGCCACCGGCTGTTGGTTCCCAGGCCAGCTTTTCTGCAGCCGTGAGGGGAGCGCAGTGCCTGGACTGAGGGCGAGTGTTGCAGAGGAAAGGGGAAGGACCAAGTCCTTGGGGCTGAGGGGAAGGGGAGAAGGAGGAGAGCAGAAGGGCCCTAGGCAACAAGTTTCCTTCCCTCCTTTCTGTCTCTGTTTCTGTCTCTCCTTTCTGGCGTGGAAGGTGCGGCAGGGCCTCCATCAGCTCCCCTTGTGCTTCTTTCTGCTGCCAAGAGGCCGGGGGCTCACATCCCCACTTCTGTCCCCCCTCCTGCAGCAAGGGCCTCCTTTGCCTCCTTGTCTTCTGGAAACAAAGCACCTGCTGTCGGCGGTGCACAGGGAATGAAATTGCTGTTTCATACTGAAATATGTTGTGTATGTATATGCGTGTATGTGTATGAATCTACACAGTGTGCAGATTCTCTGGCCTCTGTTCTGAACAAGAGCTCCAGGAGGGGGAGCGCCGAGGGAACGTGGGAGTCTTTGAGTGGCACTGCTGATTATCCTGTGGAAGCTCAAAGGCTCAGCCCCGCCTTCCCAGCTGGCTCTTTTCTTGGGAAGTCACAGCCATTGCCTGTTTGTCTGCCACCCTCATGTCTTGGGAAGAAAGGGGCACTTTGAAGAGAGCAGCACTGTGCTGTGGCTTTATCGGTATTTGGAGGCTTCGTTCTCCTTCCCCAGACAGCAGCACAAGAGCAGTGTGCTTCTGGAGAGGGGAGAGCCCCCTTTCCCTGGTCTGTCTTCTGATAGGAGCTGCCAGCACCTGCACAGCAGCCAGATGTGCTCCCCTCTCCACCCCGTTCCTCCTTCACATTGCTCCCTGGAGCACTAGGAGTCCTGAGCTCTTGTGAGCTCACAGGGCCCTGCATGGCCAGGTGCAGCGATCCCTTCTTCGCCTTCAGGCTGTACGTGCATGCCTACAGAAGACCCCCGGGATACGGTTTCTCTTTTGGTGCACAGGTACCACGAAGTCTGAAGGAGTATCAGGCCTGAATCCCCAGTTGGAAGCAGGCAAAAGCAGTAACCTGCTGAGGCTTTATTGTGGTGAGGGGATGCCAGGAGGGAGCTGTGTTTGAGCAAGGGGGTGAGGAGCTCCTTGCCCCTCCCCTTGTTCCCCTCCCTGAGACTTGTACCTTTCACTGTTTCAAGCAGCCCTCCCTTCTCGCTTGTTGTGCGCTAGTGAGAGCGAGAGATGTGGGGTCCGCATGGTGACTCCCTGCCTTTGTATGGCTAAGGAAAAAGGGCTCTTGGGGTTCTTAAAAGGAAGGAAGCCAGCAAAAGAGGGGGTGTCGGCCCTCAGCAGGACCTGCAGCAGGCTGGAACTCTGACCCTGTAGCAGGCAGCCCGGTTCCCCCGGCTGGCTGCCCACTTGGCACCTCAGTGGTACTGAGGGGCACCAGTCGGCTGGATTCAGGAAGGTTGGCTTGCAGATTGTTCGCTGCCTTCTGCATCCTTTGCTTTCGTGCCAGGAAAGATCCCAAATTTTCCATGCTTTAGACTCCATCAGGAGTCTAAAGACATTCTGGTTAGATGCCAGATGGCTGGTGCTGGACAGCAGTGGGCAGGAGCTGACCACCGCTGCCTCCCGTTCAGACCTTCAGGCACATCCCAAGCGGTCTTAGCCAGTGCTCTGCAGGCTTCCTCACTAGCCCTGTCCACTGCATAAAAGGGCTCTGGAGGACACGGGTTGTAGCCAGGGCCCCTCCTGGTTTTCTGTTCCAAGGGCCTCCATGCTTGGGACAAGGGAGGGCCATCACAACAGCGATCCATCGTCATGTGTGCTCTTCCTCCCTGCCTGTGTGTTTAGACCTTCCCTTTTGCTTTGGAATTTCCCAAGCCAGTACCGTTCCGGTGTGTGTTCTTGTCTTCTTTTGGTGGCTTCGTTCACTCCATGCCCTTCTCCTCGCTGCTCTTGTACGCCTGCCTGTCACGCCTCCACGCACTACTCCAATCACAGAATGGTGGCTTGGGGGGAGAGGGGGGTGGGGAGCAGCCACCTCCCCCGGGAGGGCCCTCGGTATCAGCCGTATCCCTGCTGTATCTACCCTTATTTATTGATGAGCAACCGTCAGCTGATCACTTTAAATGTCTTTGATTAAAAGGTTTTGTTTTGTTTGGGAATCTCCTGCCTCATTCTGTGAGTGTGCCTCTCTGGGATTCGCCTTTTCTCCCCAGCAGCCAGTGCAGCGGGGCTGCTGGAACATGAGAGCAGCCCTGGAACCTCTTGCCAAAAGCAGCTGGCCCTCCTGCCACCGTGCTGGGCTATTGCTGCTTGGGCGCCAGAAGGCCATCCAGCAGGGTCAATGCTATAGCTGATGCTGTGAGGAAGAAGCTGTGGAGGCAGAAGGGCAGGAGGCGGCAGTTGCCCTGTGCTGCTGGGGCTGGCCTGGGGGCTCTTTTTTGGAGAAAGGGTTGGAGAATGGGAAAACGGCCCCGGCCCTGTACAAGAGCCGTCATGAAGGCAGCTTAGCCAATGGTGAGGAATTCTGGCAGAGCTGTCTGGCAACCTCTGGAGAGCCCCCCAGTTCCCAGCGGGCTGTGTCTTTGGCGAGCCCTGGTCTGGCCCCCTGACTCCCCCTCACCAGGCTGGCAGAGTGGCGCAGGATGCGGCCAAAGAGCCTCCCCGGGTGGGGCGCAAAGAGTACAGCGGGGCACACGTGGCTCCAGCCGGAGCGCCTCCGCACGGCTGAGTGCCTGCAGTTCCTGTACCCCTGGGATCCCCAGCAGTCAAGGAGGAAGAAGCAGCGGAGGCACCCAGCACCCTCGGCACTCCCTGGCCCGGCCCAGCCCAGGTGGAGCACCCACCGGGCCCCACAACCCCATCCCAGCCATTGGTGTCAGCAGCCAACGGGACTACCGCACGGTGGAGTGGCAGTCGAAGTGGCCAGTGGCACTGCCTCCACTCCCAGAACGGTCTTTGGGAGGCAGGGCCTGGAAAATAGTTGCCGAGACGAGGGGTTGCTCCTGGGCATGTGCAAAGCCCTGCTCTCCCCTCTCTCACCCAGCAGAAACTGGACCTCGGGGAGATAACTCTTGGTCTCCCAGAAGCCCTGTAGGGACTAGAGCTCTCCGATCAGTACTTAGGAAATTTGTTTGTTTGGAGGCTATGAATCCCCAAATCCCCCACCCAGCATGACTCTCGCAAGTTGTTGTGAGAGCTGTACTCCAAACCACTTGGAGGGACGTCTCTGTCTGTATCAGCGGTGAGCAATTGTGTGTTCCTCCAGGAGGTATTTTTGGATGCAGCTCCCGCAATCCTTGACTGTTGGCTGTGTAACTGGTGCTTCAGGCAGCCAAGTCCAAAACATCCGGACAAGCACGATTTCCAACATTTCTCAAGCTACTGAATCACAGCTCCCACCAGCCCCTGGCAACATGGGGCAGTGGTGAAGAATGCTGGGAGATGCAGTCCAACAACATCTGGAGAAAGGCCTGTTACCTTGCTATTCACATTTGGGGAAAAGCCAGGGCCCTTGCAAGTGTTCAGCCTGTGGAGGCTTTGAGGGGGAAAGACCACAAAAAGGCTGAAACATGTCCAGAGGAGGATGACCAAGATGGTCAAAGGCTTGGGCACTTCCAGGCCTTCGGAGGAAGGGGTGAGGGAGAGAAGACCCGGGGGGGGCGCAATGAGGGCCGTCTTTGGATAGCTGGAGAGAAGTTCTGGAGAAGACAGACCTGCTTTTCTGCCGCTCTTCTGAATTGGAACCCGAGCCGATGGAGTCGAATGATAAGAAAAGAGATTCCACCCAAGCTTTAGGAGGAACATCCTGAAAATGAGAGAGGTTCATAACTGCCTCACCTGCCAGGTGGTGGTCAGGGGGGTTCTCTTTCTAATGCCCCCCTGTCCCCACACGCCAGGTAGCGCCTTGCAGGAAAGGCCAGGCAAGGAGTCAGCTGGCAGCCGTGCCCAGGGGTGGCCCCGGGCAGCCAATGAGAGGCTGGAGGGGGCAGGCGGCACGCTCCATTACCTGCCGGCAGCCAGAACGCCTCCCAGGGGAGAGCGAGGGGAGCTTCCAAGGCACACACACGGACCTACCTTCCTCTACTGCTCTTGCTGAGGACCCCCAAGACGACCGGGGACAGGAAGGTAAATGAGGATGGGGGAGTCATTTGCAGCTGGGTTGGGATTCCTGCCTGCATTTGGATGCTGCAGAGCAGATGTTTTACTGCCCTTGCATGGGAGTGTGCCGGGGTGTATCTGTGCATGCAAAGAGTTCTGTGCCAAAGTCCTGTCTGGCAGGCAGAGTTGGCCGCTCTCTCTCTCTCCCTGTCTCTTGCTGAACCCCACGTCACCCTTCTTTTTCTGGTGTCTTCCTTCCAGCCATGGAGACTTCCTGCTCTGGGATGTGTGTAGCGAGGGGAACCTTCTAGCAGTCCACCACAGTTTATTCTCTTCGGCCCCGGCAGAGCTCCCGGGGGGCTGCTCCCACCTCAATCAGAGTGGGAGAAGGGTGTTCTCCACTCAACCAATCCCCCCCAGAGGGTACACATGGGAATGAACTCACCCACGGGTGGCACTCAAAGAGCATGAAGAGTGGTACTGATTTTTGTTTCAGCATCCTTGGAAGTTTGAGTTCACTGCCACTGTCTTCCACGTGTGGAGCAAGGCGGTTCTCTAAAAGCCCCCTCCTGGTGCTCCAGGGCCGCTGGCTTTTCTCCTGGTAGCTGTGGGCTCCCCCCAGGCAGGCTCAGGTTGCTCCTCTCCCATAATGTGCACTCCCATCCTGAAGGTGAATATGACCCCCATGGTGGCGGTGGCCACCTGGATACCCTCCGAAACAGGATCGCCATCACTCCCAAGGGAGGCGGGAGGCCTGGCCGGCAGAGCCCATGTAACCCAAGCCGGCCGTGGGGGGTTGTTGGGAGGAGGCGACAGGTTGTGCCGGGTTTTGTCTCTGGCCCTGCAGGAGAAGCTCATGGTGGACCGGGTGGTCCCTGAGCCATTAATTGCCCCCCTTCCTCCTCTTGATGCTGCTGCCGGGATGGAGTGTGGTGGAGTCTCCGTCCTTCGTTGGAGGCTTTTAGAGAGAGGCAGGGTGGCCACCTGTCCAAGGGAGTGCTTGGTGCACTGTGCTTTCCTGCGTGGCAGAAGGGGGCTGGACGGGATGGCCCTGGGGGCCTCTTCCAGCAATATGATGCCTCTTTGCCTTGCTGCGGCAGGAGAGGAGGCCGGGCCCTGGGAAGAATGTCTCTCTGGCTGAAAGAGCAGTGGGATCTCCATCCAGAGCCTTGGGGAGGCGCGAGCGAGGCGGGCACCGTGGACGACAGCCTCACCAACCTCCAGTGGCTGCAGGAGTTCTCCATCTTCACTGCCGACCCAGAGAGACCCACTGTGTCTGGAGAGAGGGTCCCCAAAAGGCTCCCACAGGATCGGGCCTCGGAGGCTCCTGCCAGCCCCCCTGAGGGGGACCCAGCCTCCACAGGGATGCCCTTGAGGATGGGCACACCCATCTCTTCCAGCACCACCGCCTCCCCTTGCCCCCCGCCTCCCCTGTTAGCCACCCAAGCCCCCGTTGACTACAGGACCGACGGCCGGGTGAAGCCGCCCTACTCTTATGCCACTCTCATCTGCATGGCCATGCGGGACAGCAGGGAGGCGAAGCTCACCCTCTCCGCCATTTACGCCTGGATCATGGAGAACTTCTGTTACTACCGCCACGCCGACCCCAGCTGGCAGGTGAGGGGGGCCTGGCTTAACAGAGGGAGTGCCAGGGAGGGGTTCCGTTCTCCCAGGGAGGTCTCTGGGGAGGGCAGGTTGCCTCTGCACCCATGGGTCCTTTCCCCCATCCCACAGGGCAGGAGGAAATTGGGCCCAGCATCCTCCGGCTGTCAAGGAGCTGCTCCTTGGCCCCTTCATCCCTCCCCCCTCCCTCACTCCCATCCATCCCACCACCTTGAGGCAGCCACTCTCCCTGCCTTCACCCTCCCTTCTTCCTCCCCTGCAGAACTCCATCCGACACAACCTCTCCCTCAACAAGTGTTTCGAGAAGGTGCCGCGGAGGAAGGACGAGCCAGGCAAGGGGGGCTTCTGGCGGATCAACCCCCAGTACGCAGACCTCTTTGTCAACGGGGTCTTCCGACGCAGGCGGATGCCAGCCCTCCCCTTCCCTTGCCTTCACGCCACCCTGCCCTTGCCCAGACCAGGGCCCACGCAGCCGGACACAACGCCCAGGACACAACGCCGCCCAAGTAAACCCAAGCAGCCCTCAGCAAACACTTGCCCCAGGAGGAGGGCTGCCTGGACTGGACCCCCCTCACCTCCGGTCCCTGTGGACAGAGAGGCGGCCCCTGCTCTGGCTGGGGACCTCAGCTGGGCTTCAGTGCTGGAGGGTACCTTCAGTGGCACAAGGAGCAGCTTTGAGGACTTGGAGCTGACCGCCGCCCTGGATTCCCTGGCTGCGGAGGAGGACGGAGGCCCCGTCCCCAGCCCGCCAGCCCTGAGCGAAGAAGGGGAAGCCTGCCCTGCCCCAGGCCTGGCTGAGGAGTTGACTCTGTGTGCCGAGACGTGGGGGGAAGAGGAGGAGGAGAGGGCAGCAGAGGCAGGGTCTGGGTGGGCCTTTGAGGTGGGCGCCTGCTTTTCTGAGGGCTTCCTGGCCGGGATGCAGCCCTGGGAGGGGTGAGCTCCCTGTTCCCTCTCCAAGAAGGGGCAAAAATGGAGAGGGAACGGAGCCTGGAGCAAGATGCCCCAGTTCTATTTGGGGAAGGGGAGGCTCCTGCTGGACCCCCCCAGCTCCCTTTCATGCCAAAGTTCCCAGCACTAAGAAGCCTTCCTCCTCACAGCTGGCATGGGGCAGCTGCACACAGGGAAAGAGCTTGCACCCCTAGAAGTGGAAGATGGACTGGAAAGGATTTCCAGTAAGCTGGGACTCACAGCTTTAATGTGTGGTGGGGGAGGCACAGCTTCTAAAATTTAGGATCCAATCTGTCCAACCTGGCAAGAATGTGGGGGGCAGGCATGCCATGCCCACAAGTGACCCTCCTCATCCTTTCCTCTTCTCCTGCTCCATCGCTCTCCCTGCCAACACACTTAGGTTTGTGGTCTCCATTCTGCTCCCTCCTCCTTTTTCACTTTTTCTGCCATCTATTCTTTCATCCCTAACTCTCCTCCCAAATCTGATTTTGGCAGAAGTTAATAAATACAGGCAAATTTGGTCTGAGCACACTGTTTGGTTTCTTTGCTGCTCTGTAGAATCTAAAGAGCTCTTGTGAACCCCCAACCCCACCCCTGCCCTGGGAATGGGGTTCTGATGCTGCCCCCCATTAAAGGGCTCTCGGGCCAACCTGGGCAGCCAACACCCCAGAAAGCCAGTTTTCCACACTGGCAGGGCATTGAGTCTCTCCATTTGCCCTCACTGTGTGCCCCACTCTGCCCACCAGAACAAGGGAGAAGGGGCGAATCCGCTCCCTGGGGCTGCGAGGAGGGGCTCTGATCACTAGGAAAACACTGTGCCAAGCAGGGTGGCCACAGCAGAGGATGCCTAGGCCTTTGGCATACACTCACATCATCTGCTGAGGTTGAATTGGCTGCAAGAGTCAGGCCCCCTCCTATGTACCCGCTGGTGGGAGAAGGGATCCTGCCTTCCCTGGCAGGGAGGCAACCCTCCACAACACTGGGCAAGCTCAGGCCTGCCTGTGCCAGAGAGGGCCAACGGCTGGTGCCCAGCAGGACCGGTCCCACTGTTCTCTGTAACAGCTTTGAGAAAGCGAGGACAGGTGCCCAGACCTGCCTGGCTGGGAGAGGGAGGGAGGGCTGGGCAAGAGGGGCTGCCCCTTCAGAAAGGGCTGCATTTTCCACTTCAGCTGTGTCCCCCCATGGGCACTTTTGCCACGTGGTAGCCCCAGAAATGCCCCTGGGGGCAGGGGAGTGAGGGCAATGTCCTCCAAAACAGGAATTCTGTTCCCTCTAAATGAAACTGTCCTCCAGCCCCCAAAGTTCTAACACGGCAGTCACTCAAATTTTCAATACAGCCATTAGAAAGAGAGTTGAGGCACCCAAGGATAAAGAGGCAGGGAAGGGGACCAAGAAGGGGGAACACAGCCAATCAAAGAGCTTGGGAGGGGGGGACGATTTTCAAAGGCTCAGTCTTTGCCAGGCTAGGAATTTGGAGACCGAAGGAAGGCTTCAGGACCACAACACAAATATTGGGGGGGCAATGTCTTCATTTTCCCTCCCTTGCCTGGTAGCTTCACCTCAAGATGTGGGGAGCCCCAAAGAGCAACCCTGCCTCATCTGAAAGCCAGACTGGGACCCAAAGAGCTGAGGAGGGATGCTCAGAAAGCCAGGACTGGCAGGGACTGTTTCAAATCCCCACAGGCAGGGCAGGGGGCACCTTACCCGTCCCCCAAGTTTCTGGCTTGTCATGAAGGGGAAGAGAGACTGGGGTCAGCAGGAAATTCACCCACGGGGTGCGCAGAACTCTCCTCTTTTCTACTTCCAGTGCCAAACATCTGCCTGGGCTGGGAGGTTCTGTTCCTGCATCATCGGAGAAGGGCTGCCCTTCGACTCTTCCCAGCAGCACGACGGCAGCACCGCCTGACCCAAAGGAGGCAGGAGAAAGAGGGGCAAGGCAGGCCCGGCTGCACTGGGAACAGAGGGACAAACTGACACCCTTAATAATACTTGGTATTTATGTAGCACGTTTCAAATGTTCAGAGCACTTTACAAACATCACCAAAATATTCCTTGCAACAACTGTGTTACCTCCAGAGGGAAGGCAGGAAGCTGAGGGAAGGGCACCCACCCCCAGAAGAGCTGCGCCTGAGGGAACGCCGGGACTGGGGACGCCTCAGCCTGCAGGCTCAGTGGCCACATGGCTAAGTCAGCAGTTGGCCTGCAACCACGGCCTGCCTTGGCCTGCTGCCATCTAAATGTGCTTGAGTGAAAAACCAATAACCCCCAGCTGGGGAATGATGGGAGCTGTAGTCCAATACAGCCAGAGGGCACCTGGTTGGGAAACGCTGCTTTCCCGCCCCTTCGCTGCCTTCCCCAAAGCCAAGAGCAACCAGAGATTTCCTACCAAACAGGAACATAGTCAACCCAGAAGGGGGCTTCGGAGGGGGTTGGCCTGGCCTTCTGGGTGTGGGAAGAAAAGGCTGGCACTGTGTGGTGGGGGGAGATGGGGGGGTCTCAGGAAGCAGCTGGCGGTCAAAACAAAGCCCCATCATCCTCCAGGATTGAGCCCAGGAGCAAAAGGCCCTGGGAGACGGGTGGGACACCCTGCCTTTGGGGAGAAGCAGGAAGCAAGGCACGAAGCAGCTCGGCCAGGGACCCAAGTCATGGAACAGGGGTGGGGTGGGGGGCAGCTGGTTCCTGCCTGGAGCAGGAAGGCTGTCAGCAAGAGGGGCTGCTTGCGGGCTGGCCTTCTTGCCCAGGGCCTGCTGTGGCCCCAGCCCGCCCTGGGCTGCTCCCTCCTCCTCCACCCCCAGAAGGGCACCAGTTCACTCAGCACCAGATTTTGGCAGGGAGGGGAGGGCACAGAAGGGGCAAGCCACAGCCAGAAGGAGCTGCCCTCTGAGTGGCTGGAATACAACAATGGGTCCCCGCAGAAGAGGGGAGCTGGTGGGCCAAGGGGCCGGAGGTGGGGTGGGGACCGGTGGGGAGCCCCCAGCCTTAGGCCCACGGACAGGGAGGGCCTCCTGTTGGCCAGCTGGGCAAAGGAGGCAGGCTGGACTCTCCCTGGCAGACCCCTGGCAGGTAAGCCTGTGATTTTTAGGGGTGCTCTAGAGGCCTTTGCCCCCAGCCATGGCGCAGGGCCAGATGGATGGAGCCCCAGCCAGCCCTCAGCAAGAGCAGGACCACCAGGCAAGAGGCAGGAGGCACGAGGGAGAGGCAGGGCAGGCACGGAAAGAGGCTGAGCCCCTGGGAGGGGGTCTATTTACAAGGGGGAGAGGGCACGCCAGCTGCAGAGCAAGGGGCAGGGGAGGAGGGGAAGAAGAGCAGGGAGTGGGAGAAGCGCATTGGGAGCATGCAAACCTGTACAAAGACACCAAGTCCATTAGAAACAGGCAGAGAGAGAGGGGGAGGAGAGTGCGCACGTGTGTGTTTGTGTGTGCTGAGACTGCGCCCAGCGGGGGTGGGGAGAGGACAAGGTCCATTTTACACCGTGTTACGATTATCTTCTAAGAATCATCCTTCACTGGAGAGAGGGAGAGAGGGGCAGCTTCCAGAAGGTGGGCAAGCCGTCCATCATCCATCCGGCACAGCAGATAGGAGGCCTGGGGGTTTGGCGTCGGATCCCCTAGCGGCAGCGCTCAGGAGGGGCTCTGTGCGCTTTCACCACAGAGGTGGGGCTGGCTGAAGAGGAAGGGCTGCCCAGGGTGGCCAGTCCCATGGCCTGGGAGAGTGCCAGCAAAATCGGAAGACCCTGGAGGAGGAGGGGGGAGTGAGACGCTGGCTCCAGTCCAGATGCCCCCTCCCCACTCGAACCTTCTGCTCCCAACAGCACCCCCAGGGAGTCTGGGAAATGGGGAGACCACAGAGCCAAGCCCCTACCCAGTAAAGATGGATGGGTCTGCCATGGCCCCCCCTCACCCCATCCCACCCTGTCGGTCTCATGGAGGAGAAGGAAGCCACGCTGTGCATGAAAACTCGCAGGGAAAAGCTCTGCTGCTGTGCATCCAGCCATGCTCACGCTGTTTGGCAGGAGCCAGAGAGAGAGAGAAGACGTCGGCAGTCTGGCCAGCCAAACTAAGCACCCCCCTCCCCTTTCCACCTCTCTGCTCCCCCCACATTCTGGCTGCCTCCCCCCTTAAGAGAGGCCCCTGCCCAGGGAAAAGGAAGGAAAGAGAAGACCTACCGCTTACTCCTCTATCCCAACAGAGCAGGAGTCCGGCCCGAGGGCTGCCCAAGTGGGGCAGAGAGAAAGGAGGGAGAAGTCAGAGAGAGAGGAAAAGTGTTTAGAAGAGAGGGACGCCCTCCCCCACCCACCCACAGGCACCCCCTTGCCCCCCCCACAGGGACACTGGGGAGAAAACAGAGGAGCAGCGTGTTGGGGGGATTCTCCCCCTGCTCATCCACCCAATTTGTCTTCCCACAGATCTCTCTTTCAAGGCCTCCCCTGGGCTCTCTGAGAGGGGCAGAGTGAAGGGCCTGTCACGCTTTGGCCAAGGGAAGACACAATGGTTGCCGAGGGGCGCCCGCCTGGCTCTTCAGGGGCCTCTGATGGCCACCACTGGGTGGGAAGTCTGTGGGCTCACAGTCCACACTCTTGGGGGTCTACTGGGTGCGAGGTGTGTGTGTGTGTGTGATGAGACAGAAGCAAACAACAGAAGGAGACCTGCAGGAACAAGAGGAACGGAAAGCAGGAGAAGACATGAAGCTCAGAGGGGGACGGAGCGAGGGGCATGGCAGCCAAATCTCCAAACCACAAGGGGAGAGAACAAGTCTGACCCCCAGCCTCCCTCCTCCCATAGCAGCCCCTCTTCACCCAGAGCCGGCAAGCTCCAGGGGCCCTCCTGTCTGCCCTTACCTGGCAGGTAGATTTCGGCGGGCAGCTCACTCTCCAACCTAGGGAGGCTCCTGGCCTCGGAGGCACCGCTGCTGCTGCTGCTCTCCTGGACAATGTCCTCCACGGAGGGGGGCTGGCTACCTGAGGCACGGTAGGGCAAAGCTCAGCACCTTTGGGTGCTTCCCTCATGGCCGCCAGGGACCCTCCCCCTGCCATGTTGCTGGGCTCATCCGAAGCAGCCGGAGCCTGAGCACAGAGCCTGATCCTGCGGGCATCTTTCGCCCTTTGCCACAGGGACTGGCCTTGCCCCTCTACGGCCGCCCCTATCTTGGTCCTCCACCCAGTCCCCCTGACCAAGCCACCCTGCCCCGCTCAGCCTGGCCACAAGTGTGAAGGGCCAGCCCTCTCTGGACATGGGGGGGCTTTCTGCACCCCTTTCACTCCTCAAGCAAGAGGGGCACCCCATCTCCAACACCCCGGGAACCAGACTGGGGCCAGGTGGGGCTCACCTTGCTGCAGCGAGTGAATCTCCTCTGAGTCCTCCACGGCCAGGCTCTGGAAAACAAGAGGGGAAGGGGCCTCAAGTGCTGCTCCTCACAACATTTGGTCCCAGTGGGTTTCAGCAAAGGGGGCAGGGGGGGCTTCCACCACCCACAGCTTTGCTCTTGCCCAGCTGCTTCCCCTTCAACCAAGATGGCTTCCTGGAGGTTGGAGATGCTGCTCCAGGATGGAGAGGTCAGAGCCTGAAACCTCAAAGCCAGGTTTGTGCTGGACTCCCATGAAGGGAGCAAGGGTGGGGGTGTCAGAAAGCTCAGCTCCACTCTTTCATTTACTAAACACACTGATTAATAGATTTATGTCCCCCTTTCCTACACATAGCTGTGTCCACTGCAGCTGGGAAACCCCTAAACACATCATAATTGACAGCATAAAAAACGCTGCTGAGATAAATACTGAAGAACCCCAAAGGAATCTGAGGAAAAAGGGGGCATCCGCCTCCAAGTGCTCAGTGGATGGAATTTTTTTTTCATTTTAGAACAAGCCTGATGCATCTCAGCTTACACAGATATATCAACTGCCTTCTTCAGGGGCAAGATGGTATCTAGCAGCAGAAATTTCTGGAGCTAAAAATCTCCTGCCACTTGCTGGACCGACACTGAGATTTTCAACTCCAGAAATTCATGCTGCTAGATACTACAATGGTCCCAAAGAAGGTAACTGAAATATAAACGTAAGCTGAAACACATTGGATGTGTTCCAAAATAAAAAAATAATACAGCCCATCCACTGAGCACTTGGAGACCAATCTCCCCGTTTTTTCCTGGGACTATAAAAATGCCCACAACAAACTCAGGGCAGCAGCAAGTAAGAGGGGGCAGGCTGCAGGGTGGGCACTTTCAAGGAGACTTGGCATAAAATCTATACCATTTTCAAAGCGCCAGCCGGGCAGAGGTGGGTGAGCAAGCGGGACAGTGGAGGGGAGGAAGAGATGCCCAAAAAGGCCGAGGGAGGGAATTCACCTCGGGGGAGCTGCCCTCGCGCAGAATCAGCTCCGTGCCGGCAAGTGGAGGCTGCAGGTCCGAGTCTTCCGAGAGCTTCTCCTCGTCCTCCTCATGGATTGGCGAAGAGGGAGAGCGGAGGGTGCTAAAGAGGCACACAGAGAGAGAAATGCAGGGAGAGCAAGGCCACTGTTATGCTGCCACGGCCTCTGTCCTCTTGAGGAGAGTGTTTCAATAGGCGTCACCCCCCGCCCCCAGAAGCCTTTTCCTCTCCTCTCGGCTGTTTGAGGCCCAGTCCTCAGTGCTACCCACTGGGCTCCCCCAAGGGTGCTTCCCTCAACCCCAAGCTCTTTCCAGCCCCACAGAATCCCCCCAGCCTTCCAAGGCAGGGGAAGAGCTGAGCAGCAGATGGAGTGACGGGTGCTATGAGAGGCATCTCAGAGGCACCACCGTAGGTGCAAGAGGAAAGTCCAAATCCCTCGTGCCTCCGGAAAGCCTGGCAGTTGGGAATGGAGCTGACACGAGGAGGAGGAGGAGGAGGAGGTGGGGAGGGTGCCCCAGATCCACCCTGGCAGCAATGGCTGACCTGTCAGGAGACTTGCTGCGCTTGCTCTTCTGATGGCTGCTCTCCACAGCTCGATCCAGCCCCACCAGTGGCCTGCCGGAGAGGGGGAGGCCATCCAGCACCCCCGTGTAGGTGATCTCATCGTAGAGGGGAGCCGAAGGGATGGAGGGAGAGACGGAGCGCAGGCCATTCAGGGCTTCCAAGAGGGAGATGGGCTCGTAGCCGGGGGGGATGTTGTCAGAGCACTGTGGAGGGAGCAGAGGAGTAGAAGCTCAGCTGGACCTCTCGTGTGCTTTACTGCAGTCCCACCGCCACGACCCAGCGGGCCTCACTCCCAGCATGCTGAGACCTAAGTAGGCCTCTTTTCCACCCCCACCCCTGGCTGGACTGCAGAAGCTGTTAGCACTACGGAAAACTAAACCAACCACTTAGCAGCTTAGTTCTAAGACAGGAAAGCCATAAATTCCCTGGCCGATGGTGAGAAGCAGGAGAACTGCACAGAGACCTGGCCTCTCTCTTCCAAAGCAGGATTTTCTCCAATTCTGAGTCTCCAGGTGTTTTGGCCAAGGTGAGCTGTGAACTTCAGTCTGCCCTCATCAGAGACAAATGCTTTGGTTTCCCAGTTTCTCAGCAGCCCTCACTTCAAACGAGTGCTTGGGGTGGGGAGGGAGAAACCCCTGGTACATCAGGAAAACGGCAAGGCAGCTTGGCCCAGCCATGTTGGGCAGGGGAAATGCCAGCAGCGGGCCTGGCTGCTGAAGCTCCTTGAGCCCCCTTACCGAATGCTCATCGTGGTCCAGGGTCTGTGCCAGGACGGGGCTGAAGGAGAGAGGGGAGAGGGCCCCCGGTTTCTTCCTCACTGCTCGGATCTGTAGAAGGGCTCGGAAGGCTGCCGAGGGGGAGCAAGAGAGAGAGGGGTTCCTGTCAGGCCTGTGGGATCAGAGTTTCCCTAGAAAATGGCAACAGAAAAGCGAGGAGGGCAGGGAAATGCCTGGTGCCCTCTGGGAGCCTCAGGATCCCAAAGCCACCTGCTGGCGCTGTTTGTCTGGAAATGCCTCAGGTCCTAGGGCAAAGGGGCAGGCTCTCATGGGCACAGAGTTTGCAGGGTGGGTCCCCCCTCTCCAATTCCGGCTGCCACCACTGCCAGGAAACCAGAAGCAGGCAGCCGGCAGCACAAAGTTTCTATTTCAGGAGGTTTGGATTTCTGGATAAAGGAGGTTTAACCTCTACCACAGAAATGGGATCTGTGCAAGGAAGGTTTCTTTTCTCCGTTAGTCAAGGGCTCTGGGGTAGCCCTATCTGTTACAAAGGGGTGAATCTGGGGCCTTCAACTTATGCCAGACACAGCTGAGACAGGCAAGTCCCAGGCAGAAGAATGGCAGAATGGGCTTGGGGGCAGGAGCCCTCCATCCTTCTTTGGTTGCAGGGGGAGAAGGAAGCAAGACTCACGCAAGCGGCAGATGGGGCAGTTGTTGGCCTGGTAACGCAGGGTGTCTGCGCAGGAGTTGCAGAGGCAGAGGTGCCGGCAAGGCAAGATGAGAGTGTCCCGCAGATCCGAGAGGCAGACCACACACTCATTGCTGTTATCACTGTTCTCGTCATCACAGGGCTGCCAGAGAGGTTAGAGGGACGCAGGGAGGGTCACTAGGCTGGTCAGTCATGGCGGACAACTCAGCCTTCCAGACCTGGGCAACAGGGCTGCCTCCTCCTCCTCACCTTTGTCTCTTGGTTATTCTTGTTCTCAATGCCATAGATCTCCTGGAGCAGGTAGCTTACCCGGTCCACCTGTGGGGAGAGCAGGATAAGGCAGGTGAAGACGCCCCCATGGGCAGCTGCTGCTATTAAGACTCCTTAACCAATAGCTGGTCACCAATGTAAGGATGACAAGAATGTTGATTCCCAGCAGGACGCTCAAACCCACTTGGAATGGAAGTTAGAACACAACACATTGCAAACATACTGTGTAATGCTTTGTTAAAAAGTCAACTACAAAGAGAAAGAAAATGAAAACAGACCAATAAAACGACAGCATTCCTGTCACATGTCCCCTTGCGCAGAGATCTGAAAAGCCCCCCAAGAGACACTTCAGAGCCTAGTTCAGATGCTGGGACAGTCATTTTCAGGACAGGGAACCCTTCAGCGTTGGATGCTCCCAACTCTTCTGTTGTTCTTAGAAAGGGGAGCACGGTGTTAACGCCTCCACCGCATTGGGAAGGATCAGGGAGGGAAGGGAAAGCTGACCCTGTGAAGTCCCCCAGGACCAGAAAGAAAGGAAACCAGGACTTACGATCTGCTTCTGTTTCAGGGGCTTCACAGAGAAACTTCCATCAACATGCTGGCACAGGAGTAAACAAAAAGAAAGATGGGGCCAGATTAGCTCTTTCATAAGGAAACACACAGGTACCATCAATAGGCCCAGAACAAGCTGCTCGCTAAGGAACCCCAGCCCCCCCACCCCCAGTTGCCTTTTTGGGCTGGAACCAGGGGACAGGGGAAGGGAGACAGCTCGTCTGCCAACAGTGCCCCTTGGCACCCAGGAGGCCAGGGGACTGACTCTCTTACCTTCTCAAAGGCAGCCAAGAGGATGTGGGCATGGCCAGTCACTTCCACAACCACTAGGAGGAAAGCACAAGGCCGCTGAGAAACAAGCAAGGGGATAATACTCCCCAAACTGACTTGAAATAGTGTCACTGTCCTTCAGCAGTGCTCACAGACATCCCCTGCTCCCACTCCAGCGTCTTGCGCTAGGAAACATGTGGATGCTGGGTGCTCCACCCCTCCCATGAGCAGCTTGGCACTGAGAGCTGCCACCTGGCAGACCAGCAAGAAAGCTGGCACAGGGGAGAAATGAGCAGCCCCCAGGAGAGGCTGTGGAACTGCAGATGAACAGGAGACTGGAGGCAACCAAAGAGCCAGCCGGCTGGCCAGCCAATGTGGCCCTCAGCTCCAAGATCAGGCACAGAAGACCAACCACCCCCAAGCTGTATCTCTGAGAGGTGGCTGGTTTCAGGCACGGGACTGACACTAGATGGTGTGCGGGCCTTTCAGCCAACAGCCGCCCTGTGTGGGCCAAACGCAGAGATGCCAGTCTGACGGGATCCTGCCTCCGCAGAACCAAGGACAGAACAGAGGAAGCCAGTTGCTTACCATCCCCTTCATCCACCACAGCCTGGATCACCACAGGAAAAATGCCCCGGTCCAGGTCGAAGTTCAGCTAGGAGGAAAGCAGAGGGGAATGGTTATGCATATCATTGTCTCTGCTTATCACGATGTCCTGAGGCTTTGAACAACAAGTCCTGGGACCACCGCACCACTATCCAGGGCAAGATAAATCTTTAGATTAACCTCAGAACAGCTTCCCACAACTGCTTCTCCCCGAAGGTCCCACTACTGCTTCACATCTGAGGCACCCAAGCCTTCAAAGTGGGAAGAGCAAGATCACCACTCCAGAGGGCTTCAGGGGCAAGTCAAGGCCACATGGTACCACAAAACTAGCAGAAAATCCAAATCTGAATATCATGGAAGATGGGGAGAGTGCGCTACCTCATCGTCCTTCCAGTCCGAGAAGTCAATCTTGAAGCAGGGCAAGGAGAACTGTTGGCTCACCCCTCGCTTGTAGTGGACCGTCTCTGACTGCAGGGAGGGGTTCTTGGTGCTGTAACTGTTGTGTGGGGCAGGGGGTGAATGGGGAAATTGGGAAGAGAAGGGAGGAACAAGACCTGCATCATCAAGAGGCATTCAACACAGAAAGGTAGCTGGATACAGGCTGAGTTCTCTCAGTGTTATGCCGACCAAGCACAGGCTAGAGCCAAGGACAGCTGCCACCCCACAGGGGACATGGACAACCTCCCACAGCCCTCCACTGGCCCCTCATACGGGACACCACACTTCCTCTACACTAGGATTCAAGAAGGATCTTGACAAAAGCTGGAAGGTGTCCAGAGGCGGGCAACCAAAATTGAAAAAGGCCTGGAAACTCTGAAGCCCTGTGAGAAGGAGCTGAGGATGCTGGAGATGTTCAGCCTAGAGAAGAGAAGGTTAAGAGGGGGCACAATAGCCATGTTTCAATATGTGAAGAGATGTCACACTGAGGAAGGAAAAAGCTTGCCTTCTGCTGCTCCAGGGACTAGGACACTACGGAGCAATGGCTTCAAGCTTCAGGAAAAGGGATTCCATCTAAACATTCCACCTAAACAGTCCAAAAGAAAAGCCACTTTCCCCACAGATACAACCAATGCGCTCCACCCCCCGAGGGCGAGGCTTCTGCTCACTGTTAACACTTCAGGCACTTACACAGCCATCCCACTAACAAACTCCTCTGTCGCTTGGCAGTAGATGGTGATGGCAACACGAGCGTCAGCATCGAAGGTGAATTCGAGGCTGTACAGAGCCTTCTGCTTGCCATTCTCCTCGGTGGGGCTGTCAGCATCTTCCTTGTACCTATCCAGGGAAAGGAAGATTGGGTGGAAGCTGAAAAATCAACTAAGGAAGATCCACCATAAAGAGGCTAAAGACTTCCATTTCTTTAAACTATGTATAAGCCATTTCTCTATGGCAAGTATTCCAAGCCACCTGGAACAACAGCGACCCTCAAAACCTGTTAAAACAAATAACACACCACTCCAACAACACATTTCTGACAGAATAAGGCAAACACTCTGCTGGTTTACAGAACTATTCAGGGACAGCATTTGAAAGGCAGTTTTGTTCATCCACACAGCCATTAAAATGATCCTTCGATAGCTACCACTTATGAGCCCAAAGCCTGCCTAGATGAAAAAGGCTCTTTCTGCTTTTGGAAGGAAGAGCCTCAAAACAGCTGCCCCAGCCAACCTGTCTTGTGCCCAAAGTAGTACCTGACCAGGCGAAGGGAGTCCTTGCGGATGTTCACCAAGCTGCGCAGAGTTTTCACTGGTTCGTGAGGTGCTGGGGTGACGTAAGGAAACTGAAAAGGAAGGCCAGGAGCTTTTTGAGTTCAGAGGCCACGGCAGGCAGGGGAAAAGAGGACTGGGGGAGCAGCGGGATGCAGCCCCAGGGCCCAGAGTGGGGAGGGGTTGGTTTTTCTCCCCACTGGCACCACCTCACTCACTCCATCTACCACCTTCCATTTGGGTAATTTGGCCTCCCCTAAATTTGCACCCTCCAGATCTGTTGGCCTACAACTCCCATCGGCTTCACCCAGGAGAAACGTTATGTGCTGGCTGGGAACGATGGCCATTGCGGTCCTTGTGTTTACTACACACGCACGCGCACATACGCACATACAGAGCAGTTCACTCCGGAGCCAACTCAAGCTCTATTTCCAGCTGGAAAGCACCCAAGGCATTTGGCACTTGCCTGAACAGGCCGGTTTCCAAGGAAGTTCAAGTCCATGTTCTCCCCAAAAAGGTACCCCTCAGGATGTGGTGTGTCAAATTTCTCGCCCCCCATGAAAAAGTGGCTGGCAAAGTAGTTCCCTGGAGAAAAGAAGAAAATGTCTTAATTGTTTTTTAAAATCCATTTCTCTAACTCATACATAGTTTATTGTGTCTGCCTTCAAGCTGCCTGTTGTCTTACGACAACCCTGGCAAGAAGTCCTTGGCGGTGGCTTCCGCCATTTCCTTTCTCTGAAATAAGAGCCCACAGCTCCCATCCAAGTACTAATGAAGGCTGACCCTGCTTAGCTTCCAAGATCAGACAGGACTTGTGCCTTACATTAATATCTTTATAGTTTGACTTTTCTGCAAGGAGCTCAAGAGGGCTTCCAGTAGCCGCTCCCTGGTGAAAGTCCAGAAGACGGGGTGAGGGTGAAAGCCTGCCAGGAGTCACACAGGAACAAACACAGGAGCAGCATGGCCTCGGGGATACAGTTCTAGGCAGCCTAGTGACTTCCTTCCAGCAACAGACATCTAGATGTTCCTGGAATGCTGTGTCTTGCAGAGTGTCTTGCAGGGGACACCCAGGTGTTCCTCTGATCACGGGGACTCCATTGCCAACCATCATGGCTTCCAGCTGAGACAAAAGCAGCCACACATCCTACTCTGTGGAGCCTAGTCCACCCTTGGAAGGAACCCAGGGGCCTCTATGTCCACTGTGAAACTTTATTATTGCAGACCTCGGGTTGCTGAACCCCAGAAGGGGTCCTTTCTGGGGTTCAGCACCTTGGAGAGCTCATCTGAGGTCTGGAGTGAAAGCCTGAGCAAATCTGCTGCCCCCCAACATGGGCCATTTCTGCACGAGACTGTTATAGCGCCATGATTCCACTTGCAACATCCTATGGAATCCTGGGGTTTGCAGTTTCGGGAGGGGCCGGCCAGCCCCAGGATTGCATAGGATGTTTCAAGTGGAATCATGGCGCTATAACAGCCTCGTGCGGAAATGACCACAGGTGTCTCCACGCCTGGCTTCATGACAAAGAACCACCAGAATGGAGCAGAGCTCAGCCTGGATGTCACTCCCCGTCATCCACAGTCAGACGCACCTGCAGCAGAGCAGCCCATGCAACAGGCAAGCACGGGTCACCCCCTGTTTGGCCCCAATCCGCTCCCCTCTGGGGAGATGCCCTATAATTCCATTTCTACCACTTTTTCAAAAAATGATAACTTTGCACCTGAGGCGGCACATGCAATTCCATTCCTTTTAGATTATACAAAACCCCGCTAATTTTGCATCTGAAGCATGTGCACATGCAATTCCACTCTTTCTATGTTGCAATAATAATTTTTTAAAAATTCTTTGGCATCTAAAACGCGCGATTTCACCCCTCCCTCGGGTTTAGAAAAGCGATTGCTAATTCTGCATCTCGAAAGGACTGCATCGGAATTTGCAAATGCAGCTCCGTGCAATTTTTTCCTCCTCGGCCCTCCTTCTGGGCGACCCCTCAGGGCCCACCCTGCTGGGGAGGAGGCAGGGGGGTCGAGATTCAGCCAAAAAAATTTGGGGGTGGGGGCGGGGGCAGATAAACCCCATTGCCTGGAGGTGTGGGGGCGAAGCCGGGGGCTCCCCTCGTAACATCTGGGGAGGAGGGGAGCCGGGGGGGCCAGCTGGGGGGACGCAAGGGTGGGGGCGTCGGGGGGAGTGTAGGGGCGCTCCGGCCCCCTCCCCGTCTCCTCCGGCCCTTACCGGACTTGGGCGGGTACCGATAGGCCGAGTTGGCCTGGATGTCGATGTCCTCCACGCCGGCGATGCGGCGGCTAAGCAGGGAGCCCATGGCCGCGGAGGGAGCGGGAGAGGCGGAAGGCAGGCCGGCAGAGAGGCGTCCGACTCCCCGTCGCTGGCTCTCCCTTCGGCCTCCTCAGCCAGGCCCGTAGGCAGCTTCCGCGCGGGGCCTCACGGGAAAGCGAGTCCCCACGGCTACCTCGGCCCGCTCCACGCCGCGGCGCCCTACCAACGTGGGACTCCAGTACCCACAAGACGCCGCGCCGCGCTCGCCAGGCGTAAACAAGAGGCCGCCGAGAAGCAGGGAGGAAAAGAAGGGGCTGCGGCCCCTGCCAGCTGTCAGTCAAAGCCGAGGCGGAAACATAGAGATAGAAAAAATGAGGGTGAAAGATATGCAAATGCCTAATACTATAGAGATACGACAATATAGACACAATAAAGGCTTTCAGCTGTTCTCTGAAAGACGATTTTGTGTTATGCCGCCATAAAAGCCCGACGTGGAGAACAAGCTTCACGTGTTGATGAACTGTTACCCCCATCATCCCTTCGCTTCATTAACCAGGCTAACCGTTTGCTGTCTGTACACTGCAGAAGGGCACTGCTGACAAAAGATGGCAGAAAAGCCAGTAGGTAAACTCTTAAGTCGCGGAACTCTGCTGTGAATGGCCAAATAGTTGGCTGCTTGGTCGCTTTCTGGCGATGCAGGACGTTTGCTGAGCGTGCCGCAGAATGCTGGGCCCACCCCGACCTCCCCCTGCTGCTCTTCCGGGAATTAAGAGGAAAACCATCCACCAGGCGGGGACTTCTGGGGTTCTGTCCAAGGTGCTGAATTACCTAGAAACCCCCCCTTCGGGCCATTTCCGCACTAGACTGTTCCAGCGCTATGATTCCACTTGCAACAGCCTATGGCAGTGGTTCTCAACCTGCGGGTCCACAGATGTTTGTGGACTTCAGCTCCCAGAAGCCCTGAGCATTGACCATAGTGGCTGGGGTTTCTGGGAGCTGAAGTCCATGAACATCTGGGGACCCACAGGTTGAGAACCACTGGCCTATGGGATCCCGGGCCGGCCGGCCGGCCCCTCCCGAAACCGCAAAGCCCGGGATTCCATAGGATGTTGCAAGTGGAATCACAGCGCTGGAACAGTCTAGCGCGGAAATGGCCTCGGTCTCTCCACCAGGGCATACAGATGGAGTAAATAGACACAGACTCTCCAAAACGGGTATGGAACGGGTGGCCCTCCCAGTGCTCATAGAACCACGGACTCCCAGGCTGGAAGGGACCCCCCATTCTGCCACGTAGGAACACACACAACCACATCACCCCTGAGAGACGCCCGTTCATTGTCCCTTGAGGTGGAATCTCTTTTCTTGCCACTTGAATCCACTGGTGTGCATTCCAGGGTGTGGAGCAGCAGAAGAAAAAGCTTGCTTCTTTCTCTGCATGACACCCCACGTTGTCGGACTACACACCCCATCATTCCTCATCGTGGCCTACCCTGGCTAGGGCAGAGGAGGGTTGCAGTTCAATAGGGCAATGCTTGAATACTGGCATTCTGCTTTTCTGTAGGCGAAAAGTACTCCATACTCACACCACACTCAGCGGTTCTCAGGAGGAGCCGGGCTTTGCGTTTTAAAGAAAAGGGAGGACTTTAAAGGGGAGACACCCCCCAAAAGCAGCCCAAGGACGGCGGAGGACGATCGGTGGAAAGTGAAACCTGGACGTATTGCAACAAGGTGGGGAGTGACGCTGAGCGGGAGAACGGGATGGGAGGCCTGAGAAAAATGCTGGCTGGCTGCTGGAATGGGACCCCGATTTGGGGCGGTTCTTCCAGAGCATGGGGAAGGCTGCCTTTTTGGGCGGCAGCCCCGCAGAATTCCCCACCGATGAGCTCTGGAGCCAGCCTAGGGCAGAGGTTGCAGCGCTGGAGAAGCAGGACTTGGGGGGTCCCGATTCACACGTGCCCAGTGAGGCACCAAACTCAGACCGGGTCAGGCTGAGCCAATCCCTCTTTCTCCTCTCTCTCCCTGATCTACCTTACAGGGTTGTTGGAGGACAAAGTGCAGCAGGGCAGCAGAGCCAGCGGTGGGCTCCCGGCGGGAAAGGAGGGCTTGCAAATGTCGCAAAGCAACACACGAGCAAATCCACGCGCGGCGCAGCACGGGCGGCGCTCAACAATTCCCCCCGCCCCGCCATCACGGGAACGCGCGTGGGCGGTGCCTCCCACTCCCCCTTTCACGTGCCCTGTACCCGAGGCCCCGCGGGAGGGACACCACGTGACGGCCCCCTCCCAAGCCCATTGGGCCCTCCGGAGCTCTTTTACCTAATATGGCCAAGAGACGGCACAGAGGCGCTCGCCCATTGGCTGCCCGGAGGTGTCACTCCGGCCACACGGCCCAGGGGGCGGGTGTAGAGAGGTGTATGCAAACAAAGCAAAGGCTTGTGGGAAATGTGGTCCCTAGCGGAGGGGAGTGGCGGGGAGGGCAGGATGGGGGTTCTGGGGCTCAGAGCAGGAACGGGGGCAGCTGGAGCGCGGTGCGGAGGGGGCACCGTGCAGGACGGGAGGGGCGGGGGCCCTCCCTGTGCCCGGGGGGATGCCGAAAATGGTCCAAAATGCCCCCCGGGTTCTCCCTGGCAGCCCTCCGCTGGCTTCGGGGCAGGTTAAGCGAGGCGCTGCGGCGTGGTGCGCTTGGCGCTGGCGCGGGGCTCTGGAGGCCGGGGTTCGCGCCCCCGCTGGGCCACGGAAGCGCCCCGGGCGGGCCAAGCCCCTCCGGCGACCGAGAGAGGACAGCGGTGGCAGCCCCCGGCGGATCCGAGGCGCTCCTCCCCGTGCGTCCTGCCCGGGTGGGAGGGCAAGCGCACGCCGCTGATGCTCGAGGCGCGTCGCTTCCCAGGGCGGCGGCCCGCCGTTCCAGGAACGGCTGGCGCGCCGCGGCTCCGTCCTGCCCAGAGGCTCGGCGGAGGGACCCCCTCGTCCCCAGGGCCGCCGGCAGACGCTCCTCGGAGGGGCAGAGGAGGGAAGAGGGGGCACTCTGCCCACGCTCGAGGGAGCCCTGCGCCGCCGCGGCAGAGGACGCTCTGCCGGATTCCGGGGGCCGCGGGGCCCCCAGGGGCCTGCTCCGGGGAGGAGGCGCTGAGCTCCGGCCCTTTTCCGCGGAGCGGGTAAGCCGGGACCCGCCGGCCCTCCTCCGCCGCCGGCGCCGGGGGGAGGACTACAGCTCCCAGCCTCCCCGTCGCCGCCGCCTCCGCCTCCTCCTCCTCCTCGGCCGGGGCCCAGCCCAGCCGGGCGGAGCGCGTGAGTCGGGCGGAGCCGCCGTCGGGTCGGCGGGCGAGCCTGGCGGGCCATGTCGGCCTCGGCGGGGAACGCGGCGCCGGAGGAGCTGCTGAAGCAGCAGCTGCTGGTCAACCAGTTCGTGGCGGCGGCCGGCTGCGCCTCCGACCAAGCCCGGCAGCTGCTCCAGGCCGCGCACTGGCAGTACGAGGTGGGCGCCGGAGGCCCCGGGCGGACGCGCGGGGGCGGGCGGGACGGACCGCGGCCCCGCCGGGCCCCGGGGAGGGCCCGGGGACCCCCGCCGGCCGTAGCGGGGAGGAGGCTTGCGGAGCCGGGGGCCGCGGGGGCGGGGGTGCCCGGCAGCTGGCTCTGCCCCCGCGCGGGAGGGGACGAGTTAATCGGGGGCTCGTTTAATTCCCCGCGCGATGAAACAGGCGGGGGAGGTTTGGGGCTACACGAGAGCAGGAGCTCGTCGGGCATCGGTCGTGGGGAAGAGTTGCCTCGAGCATGTGCAGAGTGCGCTGCCCCTCTTTTGCTAGCCTAGAATGCGACATCTGGCAGGCATCAGGGTTTCGGAGAGACCCCGGGATGGAGGAAAAGGGGGAGCGATTGAGAAAAAGGGCTTGCTACACCCCTTCCGCCTTTACAGCCGATTGCTGCAACCCTGTAGGCTTTGCCGTGGAATTTACCAGTTTGCAAAAGAGAAACCAAAAGGAGAAGTCTCTGCCCCGAAGGGCTGACAGTCTCTGCCCCCTAGGGCTTACAGTCTGCATGGGGACCCGGCGGGACCAGAGTAGCAAAGAGTAAATGCAGCAGAAAGGACTGGATGGATTCTTTTGCTTCCAGGGTGGAAAGGTGCCTGTTTGAAAGGCAACCCCAAAGAGAGTTCCCCCTCTTTGCTTGGGAAAATAAAAATTATTCCCGCTATTTGGGAATTTGGGGTTAGAATGGGTGTGTTCAAATGTGGAAGGGGCCTGCTTAGAAGAACAAAGAGGAATCAGAAAACCTTGTCTTTAGCAACATAGTATATTATTAAGTACAGTTAGCATTTGGAAGCATTTTGTGTACACCAAGTGTGGGAAGCCCACAGCCCTCCAGGTGTTGCTGGACTGCAGCTCCCACCACCCCCACCATTGGCTCCACTGGCTGGGGCATCTGGGAGCTGCAGTCCAACAACTTCTGGTGGACTGCAAGAATTCTGTACTGCTAACTAGTTAGCTCAGTAATTGCTACAACAGCCCTGCAGGGTGGGCTAATATCCCCTACACACAGAGAGACTGAATTTTGATGGCCTGGAGATTTTCTTTATTTCGGTTATCCCCCCTCCCATGTCATGTGGGAAGTGCAACTTCCTTGTCCCAAATTTTGTCCTGAATATTTATTGAAACCTCCTTTACATTGGTACTTTGGCCTGGAAACCATAGATCTGTGGAAAAGTCCCTCAGAAAGCAGATTGTGGGATCCAGGAATCTGAAAACATGAATTATTTTTTTTAAATATGCTACACACACCTTTGGAAATCCTGTGAATCTCATTCAGTTTGTCAGAAGATCTTCAGAGATGACCATCCACTCATTCTGCATCTTGTCCAAAATCAGACCTGCTGCCGAACCAGACCAAAGCCCCATCTCCAAAAAGTTCCTTTTCTTGGAACAGAATTCTGGCTGTTGTAATCTCCCCCGCTTCCAAAAAAAGGAACTTTTGCCAAGCTTTTCCATTACCCCCTTCAGCTTTTCAAAGAGACCCACTTGTTGGCTTTCAGAGTCCACAGACTTTATTCCTGGCCTTTCAAAAGCATCTTTTTTCTGAAGCTTTTAAAGGGAGAGAAGACGTATGTGTGATTTAAAAACCAAGTCCCAGATTTGCTACCAGAATTGAGGGAGTAAAGAAAAATTGAGGTGAATTGTGAGGCTTGGAGAAAGCTGTACCCCCCAGAATAATCTCTGATGCCCCTCTGAGGTTGCCTGATGTTGCCCAAAATGGGCAGGACTTATTGCAAAGGAAAAGGAAGTAAATTTTGTCCTCCCCCCTTTGTTTACAGACGGCACTTAGTGCTTTCTTCCAAGAATCCAGCATTCCTTACAGCCACCCACATCATCAAATGGTAAGCAGGCTTTTGATCTGAAACGCTGTGCGTGGGTGGGCAGGGCAAGGCAGGGGCTTAGAAAGGTTACTTTTATGGACTGCAGGTCCCAGAATCCTCCAGCCAGCCTGGATGATGGGAAAGTAACTTTTCCCCGCTTTGCTAGGCGCACACTGTCCTTTCGGAGTGGCCGCCCTGAGTGAGTGGATAGAAACTGGGAGGAAATGGGAGGGAGAGCCTGCCTGTTCTCTGTGGAAGGTCTGCCGCCTCTCATTAGGTTTGGGGATGCTGGGAATGGCATTCAGAGAATCACCAGCATTGTCGGGGATCCCAAAGGCAATGTAGTCCACCCCCTGGCATGCAAAAGAAGAACTTTTCCATTCCCTCAGCAGAAGGAGATGGATGAGACATTCCTGGTTCGAGAATTTGGAAAGTGGAATTTGCATATGTGGAATCTGAAGGGAGCGGATGGCCGTCCTTGCCCACGGACCCCCTCTCTTGCCAGCAGAAAGGAAGGCAGCAAAGGGGAAACTTCAAAGCAGGTCCCTCCTTGTGGGGTGAGCTGAGATTCTGTCACCTGCAGGTTGAGCTGTGAAGGGGCTCAGCTGCCGTGCCTTCTCAAAGAGGGGCTGCTGCTGTTACTGGAAAGCTCAGGATGGGTGGGAAGGCACTTTTCACGATGCCCGTGACTTCTTGGCTCTTCCTCTCCTGTCTCTTCCTCTGCAGATGTGCACTCCTGCCAACACACCGGCCACCCCACCAAACTTCCCAGACACTCTCACCATGTTCTCCCGCCTCAAGGCCTCCGAAAGTTTCCACGGCAGCCCCACAGCCGCTTCCGCGGCCACCTCCCCACCTCCACCCCCACCGCTTCCCCAACCCGGGAGCTTTGCCTCTGCCTGGGCCACAAACTCCCCTTTTGGGCAAGCGAGCGCTTGGACTCCTGCTGCTCCTTCGGAGCCCACGGGCTGGCCCAACAGCATCTCCCAACAAGCCAGTTCGGAACCAACGGCCAGTGCGACCCTGGAGGCCGAGAGATGAGGGGCCAGGGCTGGGGACTGGGAATCCAGACCCCAGACAGCCGTGTGGCCCCTTTCTGGGTGACTCAAAACTGCCACTGAGGGACAAGCCACGGACTGACTCATGCCTTAGATGATTTGGCCACTTGCTAGCACTGGGGTACGGTGGTTCTTCTGGCTGTGAGACGGACACTGCCCTGTACCTGGGTGCATGAGGTCATGAACATGTGGACACAAAGGCTGGGCCAGGATCCGTCTGGGGCAGCCGCTTCCTTTTGGGGAGGAGGAGCTGCTTCCCCCTCTGGTGCCCTGGGCAGAAGGAGAGAGCAAGGGGACCTCCTCCCTTGGCTTCTGCTGCTTACAGAGGACAGTCAGTGCCCAGGACCAGGCGAGGCCGACGGAGGGAAGTGGGCAGATGCCAGAAGAAGTGGAAGAGGAAGGTGCTCCTGGGGTTTGTGGGTTTCTAAGACATATGCCCCCCATCTTCTCCTTCCCCCCTTTATTTTTTACAGACAGAAGAGCCACAGGCATTCCATGGGCCTCTTCCTCCACACGGGGTGGCCATGGCTAGCCACGGACTAGTTTGCATGCCATGATTTAAACCCCACCTCTGCTTAAAAGGAGAGAGGAGCATTTTTAAAACCATTCTAAAAATTTGTGCAGGTTCTCCCCCTTTTTTTTTTGGTGGATTAAATTCTTTCTGACATAATCAGCCATGCAGAGGCTTGGTCAGGGATCCAGGAGGCGAAGAGGGGGGGTGCGGCGGCCACAGCACCCCCCCACACACACTATGTGTGGCTCAGCTTCTGCCGCCTACAAGGTAACGGCTCCTAGGAAGGCCTGGGTGTTGTTGGCCCCAAAACTGCTTTTTCCAAACTGTGAATTCCAGAAATCACAGCCAAAGTGCTGGGCTATTTCCAACTGGCCCAGGGCTCTTTAGAGGCCAAACCCAAAAGCAAGATGGGGGAGCATTCTGGGTCTCATTGTCCCTGATACTCCCTTTCCCAAGCTTTGGTTCAGCTCTCAAAGCCGTCCCTGTTGTACTGTGGTATAAAAGTCGCCTGCTAGCAAACATTTCTGAGGAGGCAAGGTGGAGGTTTTATAATGTAATTGCCTGAAAATGGGCCCCAAAGATGGGGTACTTTGGACCCAGGGCAGCTGTTCCCGCAGCTATAAATCTATACTTTCTCTCTCTCTCTCTCTGCACACATGAGTTTGCAGACTATTTTGTCCTGGAAGTAGCCGTCAGGCCCACCAGGATTCAAGATTCCAATCCATGTTCCTTTGCAGTACTGCAATACCTTTTCTGCCCTGGGCTGTCAGAATGTCACCCAAACCCATTGGCAAGGACAGCATTTCTCCCAGAGCTTTTGAAATGGCAGCTACAGCTCCCAGCCTCCCTTAGCCAGCACTGTAGTTCCCAAAAGCAATTCTTTTTCCCCCAAGCTCTTGGCACCATTGCTAAAAAGGCCCTGTTCTTGCTTTTGTCTTTAGCAGAAGAGGACCCTCGATCCAGCCTCAGGCTAGGGTATAGAAAAGCGGCCTTTTGGACTGCAACTCCCAGAATCCCCCAGCCAGCTATGCAAAGTCATGTTTGCAAGCTTTGGTCACATTTTTCCTTCTGATTTTCCCTTCTCTACCTTGGCATTTAAACTGATTTTTGCAAGAGTGGGTAGGGCTGCCAGATCACCTTCCCTGCCACTTTTTGCCAATGTGGGGGGCTCTGGCTGCAGGTGGGGGAGGGCAGAGAAGCAGCAGGCTCGACCTCCACCCCACCCATCTTCCTTTCTCCTGGCCAAAAAGAAAGCAGCAGTCAACACAATCTGCACTTTGAAAAGAAAGCAACCATCTAAGCTTTATGGATCCTTTTCCTCATCCAACCCTTTCTTCCCCTATTTACAGACATTGTTGTAAGGGTGGGGTGGGGGGCATGAGGAGTATCTCCAGGGGTATCTGTGGGAGGGGTTGGAGCAAATGGAGGCCCCTTGCTGTGGACAGGGAATGTGGGCAAAGTGGATTTTTTTTGTCTTTGAAATTGAGACCAAAGCAAAGCTGGTGGGGAGAGGAGCTCAGTTGCCCACCCTCTTCCCAGTTAAAGGAAGGGGCATCTTTCTTTGCAGAAAAGAGACAGCCCCTCCCCTTATTCCTCCTCTGGCATTTAAAATGTGAAACTGGGGTGGAGATAAAGCATGAATTTTGCAGTGTGGGGGAGAGCTGAGCCACCTGCTCCTTTTCCTATAATTGGAAATTGCACGGCCATCCAGAACTTGATAGAGTGCAACTCCCATTGTCCTCTACCCAGCATTGAGAGCTGCAGAGAGAGAGGGGAATTTGGGGAGGGGGTGTCCAACCTGGGGGACCTGGAGCTACTCCTGCCAGCCGAGTGGGTGCTCAAGATATACTGGAGGGGTGGGGGAGACATGAGGTTGAGGCACTGTGGAAGCCTCTCAAGGGAAGGGGCCCAGTTCACACGCCTGCTACTCCGCCCCCGTTCTGGAAGTGGGACTGGCTGAGGCTGGTGGTCATGGAGGTCACCATGCCATCCACGGACTCCAAAGTCAGCTGCTGCTGCTCTCCTCGCCGGTTGCTCCCATTTGGTGCTGGCCCAATCCGCCGGATGGAGGATGCTGTTGAGAGAGGGAGAGAGGGAGAGAGAGGAAACTAGTCCCACCCACCCATTCAGTGTCTTGCAGCTGCAGCCCACTGTCATGCTTTCCAGCATTTTCTAGATGAAAATCACAGTGCTTGTCCAAGCAATGTCAGAGGGTGCTCAAGATGGCAAAAGTTATGGATCAGGAAGAAGAGACGAGCTGGGAGAGCTGGAACGGTTTGCCTTTGCCGGAGCCAACTGAGAAGGGCAAGACCCTCCCCCTTGGGCTGGAGACAGACCTCTATCTCATCACACGGAAGGCCAGTCTCTTTCGTTCCCTGGTGGCCAAAGCCATGTGGAACGGACTCCATTAGAAGATGGAGCACCATCCTTCACTGGAGGTTTTTAAACGGGCTAGAGACAGCTGTCTTTCAGGGGTGTCCTTTTGCAGAGGGTTACCCACAGTGGCATCCTGTGGGGGCTGGACTGGATGGGCCTGGGGGGGCCCTCCCAACTCTATGATCCTAATGCTCCATCACTTCCCAAACTGTTCTCTGTTACATTGGTGGCTGCAACTACGAAAGTCTCCGGGGCAACTATAAATCCCCTTTGCCGCTCTTAGTGCTCTCTGCATGCTGATACCAGCCATTTTGTCCTCTGGGAGTGCCTAGGGGCAGGGGGTGGGACCACCCATCCACCCACTCACATGCTAAATTCTACTCTTGCTGTGTGAGGGGCTCGTCTCAAAGACCAAAAACCCAGCCAAGAGGTCTCTCGCAGCCTCTCCGGTCGGCTCAGCTGAGGGGAATGGTTGGGAAAGTGCATGAAGACTCACTTGCGTAGGGTGAGGCGCTGACGTCCGCGAAGGCCGAGCGAGCCCTCTCCATCCGGGAAGGAGGGCGATGGGGCTTCACGGCTGCAGAAGGGGGGCAGAAGTGTCAGTGGGAAGCAGGTAGCAGACGTACCCCGCAACACTTCATCAGATGAAAAGGAGGAAAGGTGTGGCTGAGCAACCTCAGAGCGTGGTCTAGATGGCAGAGGTCATGAATGAGGGGAAGAGACAAACTGGGAGAGGCTGCGGCCATTTGCTTTGGCCTGAGCCTGCTGGGAAGAGGGAGAGTCCCTTCCCCTCTTTGTCAAGTTAAAAGAGTGCAGATGGCTTTTACCCTTTGAATTTAAAGTTTGCAGCAGTTGACAAGCCGTGGACAAAGGAATGAAAGTGAGAGGAGGAGAGAGAAACTAGGGCATTTTAAAAGCAGCTGAGAAAATGGGATGGCAGAGGATTAATCGGGCATTGGGGGGGTGGGAACAGGGTGAGGGGGCCCGTTGTTGGAGGAGGCCTGGCCAAAAAGGCAGCCAACCAAGTTCCAGGTGGGTGGAATTCTCCAGGGTGCAGTTCTAGGAACTAGAATTTAGTTTCCAATCCATTTTAACAGGAATGTGCTTAAAAATGATGGCCGACCCTTGCCCTCCATAACGAGCCCACCTGCAAACTCCTTCTGCAGGGCCAGGGCCCGCTCCCTGGCCTGCGAGTTCAGCCGTCCCTTGTAGAGAACGCCATTCACGCCCAGAATATCCACCTCAGTCTGGAAGGAGAACAGAGGCGGCGATGAGGGGCAGAGAGAGGTCCAAAGAGGCCGCTGTGCTCAGCCCCCCACCCTGCCCCCAGTGAGAGATTGAGAGAGAGAGAAACATCCCAAGGGAACCGAGTTTGATAGGGACTCATGAACCTGTACCTTCCACCCACTACGCCACATGGCCTTGTTGCATGGAAGCCTGCTCACTGTGAGAAGACTGGATTTCGCAGGGTCCTGCTGGGACATTCTGCCCCCACCCCCCGGTGCCTTCCACATCCTTCTCCGGACTCACGTTGTCGTAGGTGAGGGCCGTGGGATCTCCATAGGGGTAGACGGTGGCCATATCCTGGGACCGGGAGAGGCGCTTGATGCTGCAGGCCTGGTGGTGGGCCTGGCATTGCCAGCAGGTCTGCGGGGGTGGGTTGCTGGTTGTTTCGTTTGCCTCTGAATCCCTGAGGAGGGAAAAAAGGAAGCCAACGCAGGTGTGCTCAGCCAGTGTGCACAGAATCACAGCCTCAGACCCTTTAGGTGGCCAGTGATGGTGACATCCTCTGCCCCTCCAACCACACCTGGACCCCCCCTTCAGTTCATCTGCAATCTTTGCTGGACTTCTCTCTGCTGGGGAGGCTCTAACCAGAGACCCTGAACTGAGAAGGGGGCTGTACCCCATGGCCCACTGGGCCCCTTCCAATTCTAGGATTCCGTCGTTCCATGCAAAGAAATAATGTCACAGATGCCAGTTGCCCACCGTGTGTTGGTTTTATCACATGGAGGAAAGCATGTTTCTAAATCCAGTGTGAGAATAAAGCTATATCCCAGCTGCTGGACTGCAAGTCCCAGCAGCCCTGGCCAACAAAGCTAGTGTTGAGTAATGCTGGAGGAGGAAGTCTTAACAACATCCAGAGCGTTGCCTGTTTCCTTTCCCTGGGCTAAATCCAGCTAGAGTAGGGGTCACTCAGAGAGAGAGGGTGGCACCAGGCAAGCGAGAACAGAAGGTGGGCACCGCTGGCTGTTTCAGGGTCCTTCTGCAGACACACAAGGGGTGTGGGGACGCTGACTCCATGCAGAACACAGGGAATAAACAAAACGGGATGACTCCGCCCCAGTCCCTAGGAATATCCAGCCTTGTGGGAGAATTCAGAAGGGCCCAGGATGGTGATCTTCGCTGTTCCCACACTGGATGACGCCCTCCCCGCTGCAAGCCACTTGCTCCCTCTTTCTTCTCCTCCCCCCTACTGCCACCCCACTTCCCTGAACTATTGCCACCCCCTGGCAGCTTCCTCACTTCCTCTGTGGCCGTGCCAGGTATTCGTAGCCGTTGGCACTGGCAGGACGAGGCCTCAGGGTGGCCTTCCGGACTGTGATCATATGCCTGGAAAGAAGGAGAGGGGGTGAGCCAGAGAGAGCAGGTCCCTGGCCCCCTCCCATGCCCCTCTGCAACAGCCCCCCACCCACAAAAACATACCCCTCCAGCTGCCCCAATTTGGCTGGGACAATCCTGACTAATCCTTCACCATCCCACATTTCCAGCTGCTTTAAGATATCCTGGTTTCTCTTTCCTCCTCCCCCTTTCCCCTTTCTCCTCAATTTATTCCAATTGCTGCAAAGTGAGTTCAAAGTGCAAAAGTACTTCCTGCTCAGTCAATTCAGCAATGGGGAGGGGAGAGAAACAGGTGGAGTCTTGACCCACTCTGATGTTGCTCAGCCACACACATCCCAGTTTTCATCTATTAAAGGTTGGAGGACATGCAACAGCCAGAAAGATCTCTCTTGATACTCACGGCCCGGTCGCCATGGTCACTGGCCGGTCGCAGGAGATGCACTTCACTCTCTCAAACAGCTGCCTGCAAGACAACCGAGCAGAACAAGTTGTCCCGGGATGGAGACTGTGCCTGCCTCCATAGGGATGTAGTTTCCTGTCCTTTTAACCTGGTATCATCTGCTCTGACTAGCAGTTGAGGCTGTCCAGAATTTCAAGATCAGGGTTCTTGGCTGGGTTCACCCTTAGCTGGGTTCACCCTTGAGGCTGAACCCAGGACCTTCACAGAGGAACAAGGGAACCTGCTTTATACTAAGGAAGATGCCTCATCTACTCTGACTGGCAGCTCTAGTTGGCCCCACAGAGCACTCCCCTGGCCAGCTTGTGGCTCTCCTCTGATCCCTAGCATCTCAGAGAGACACAGCTTCACTCTCTAGAAGATGAGGTTGCAGCTCTCTCCCTCCTCTGTGCAAAGCAGCTCTTAACAGAGGTGGCTTCCCCAGCCTCAAATTTTGGAAATTTTGCTCCTTTTTCCTTTGGAATACAGTGCCCAGAATCCCCTCACCAGCATCTCTGCTCCTTCAGTGCCGAGCCGGTGCTCTGCCCCTTTTGCAAGACTCACTTCTTGAAGCCAGCAGCACTGTCTGCATCAAACTGGGGCCCCTCGCTCAGGTATTTCTTGATGAACTGCCAGACCCCCTCCAGCTGTCGGTTCAAAGGGTCCAAGGCCATCCGGTCCAGCTGGAGGGGGAGATGCGAGGAAATGGTGAGTGGATTTTACTCCAGGAGAAAAAGAGGGAGGGAGGGTGGGCCTTCTGCCTCAAGGAGAAATGCAGGTGCTTCACAGTCTTGCAGGACACCAACATGGTGCTGGGATGGAGCCCCCAAGAAGCACCACTGGAGAGAGCTGGTTACCTTGCAGTCCATGTCAGTGAAGAGCTTCTCCAGCGCCTTCTGC
Source organism: Iguana delicatissima (assembly GCA_948472985.1). Classification (NCBI taxonomy): domain Eukaryota; kingdom Metazoa; phylum Chordata; class Lepidosauria; order Squamata; family Iguanidae; genus Iguana; species Iguana delicatissima. The sequence continues at coordinate 216,041 of CAOKZL010001959.1, read as the reverse complement.
CAGTCCTTGTCCTGGAGAGACATCTTCTGCAGGAGGTCCTGCATCATCTCACTGAGCTGGCTGGTGGCCAACTGCAGCTCCCCATGGTTGACTTTCGCCTCCAGGGCACTCTTGTCAGCTTTCTGGGGGAGATAATGGGGCGTAGGTTGCTCTCTACTCAGCAGAAAGGAGGAGGAGGGTGTGCGGTGGGAGAGGAGGAACCTCTTGGACCTGGGGGAAAACCCCACCCTAGACCGCCTGAGGATGAGCTGGTACTGGAAGCTGGATCTCCTTACGATTGCTCCAGATCAACAAACTGGGGTGGGGTGGGATTGGAAAAACGGGCTTTCAACTGGAGCCCCCCTTTTCCCCTCCCAAACAGCTATTGCAGCATTAACAACTACATTTCAAGCAGAAATTCAATAGATGGAGCTCTTTATGGCAAACAAGGACAGTGGAGAACTCCAGAGCCTGGGCACATAAGTTTTGGGGGAGAGAATGACAACTCCCACAGAATTTCTCCTCCAAAAATAATTATAACAACCACAACACTAAGAAAGCTGACCTTGTAACAGAAGTGCTGGCCAGTGTTTGGCACCAAAAGAACTCTTGGGGAGGCCTGGAACTATACCCAGTTCAAGAATGGAATACACACACATGTACCACCGGCCCCCTCACTTACCACATTCATCTCCTCCTGGATCAGGGCTTTGTCTGCTTTGGTGATGTCCAGCTGTTCCAACATCATGCGCATGGCCTGGGGAGGGAAACAGAGCCCATGCTTCAAACCTTCGTGGGACCTCTTGGCTACTCACCACGCCAGTCCCCTAGTCCTGGCAGCAGCTCATCCCGTGGCTTGAACCCCATGGGGGAGCAGAGGCTGAGGGAGGAGTTTTGAGGGCCTCTAGGCTCCAGGGCTTTGGCAACACTCAGCTACTTTCCATACAGGAAGCAACAGATGGGCGACCTTTGGGCCTCCAGATGCTTTGGACTACAATGTCCGCACTCCCTGAACACTGGTCATTTAGCCTGTGGATTCTGGCAGTTCAAGTCCAAAACATCTGGAGGGCCTACAATTACCCAGACCTCATCCATAGTTGCTAGTGCTGCCATGTCAGTGGAGCAGTGAGTCCACGCTGGGCTTCAGTCAGAACGGTAAAGGAAGTCTCCATGATGTTTGACTCCATCCGCTGAATAGGTTAAGACTAGACTGTCCTTTTCAATTTTCATGCTAAAACCCAGGGCATTTTTACTGTGTCAGTGACAGGAGAGCCACCAGCCCCCCTTTCTAGGCACTGTAGGGTGTGGGTGCATACACACATTTGTGCTTCTGACACCCTCACCGTATTGCACAATGCAACAAGTAAAGAACCTCCACTCTTAATTTCTCAAGAGTAAAAATGAAAAGTAGCCCTTCTTCAGAACTGGATTTATGCAACTCATCTCAACACCTGGATCTTTGGGATTCCGTCTTTAACACCCAACATCAAATGGGATGCTTTTAGACCAGGGGAGAGAAGCCAGAATGCAGGGCATCAATTTGTCATGTGTCGTTTTTCAGAGCTTGGAAATGCAGCACACACCAACCAGCCCTCTGGCCACCAACCCTCTCTCTTCAGTGAAGTCTGAAGATGGCCATCCAGCTTCCAGGGCTCTCTGTTGGTGTTGAAAGTACGAAGGGAATTTGTCTCCCTCAAAATTAGGGTTTCAGTTTCAGGAGTTGGGGACCCTCAGCAGGTCTTAGATGCCTGGGAAGGGGACGCACAGTGGAAAGAGGCACAACCCCTGCTGGCCAGAGAAATCAAACACCCCTCCACAGCCAGGGAAAGGTTTGCCTCAGTCCCATTGCCTTCTTCCTTCCCTTGCCTCCTTGTCCCATGGAATCACCCTGGAATTGTTCTCATCCCCAGAAGCACCACTCACTTCCATGTCTGACGTGCTCTTGGTCAGCCTGTCCACCCCTCTCTGCAGCTTCTCGCACTGTTCCTTCAGCTTCTGCACCTGCTCGATCGTGCCTTGCAGAGACTCCTTCCTCTGCAGAAAGCAAACAGAAGAAGAAGCCAGGAGAACCAGTGCCCACAGACGTGGATGCCATGCCATGCCCACCAGGCACAGGGATGGGGGTGCTGAGAGGTCATGCCCTCTCCATCCACTTCCACAAAAACCTCTCCTAGACTCTGCCCACAGTCTTCACCGGCATTCATCCCTTAATGAGAACTAGAACCTTGCAGAATACAGTGTGTGTGTTAGAGCTGAGATATAGCTGGACCAACATGCCCTGGCTGTGAGCTGTGCGCCTTGTGCAGGATGATACCCAACCCCAGCGCGGCCCTTCCTTCAGCCCAGATCCCACATTCCTTTCCCAGTGAGCCATGCAATCAAAATCAGTGCAACAGCTGTACTCCTGAGGCTGAGGCTGCTGCAAGCAGAGTCTGGACATTTGGGGAAAATAGGAGCCTCTCTGATTTTATCCGGCCTATCTACTGACATTTCCTGGGGCGGGGTGAGGGTGACCACATGTGGTGAGAACAGGAACCCGCATTAAGAAATAGCAGGCTATTCATCAGCAAGCCCCGTCACTCTGGTCAACTAGGAACAATAAAATGGTCAGGAAACTTTTAATTAAGGGCACAGTAAGCCTCCAAAGCCTCGGGGTTGCTTTTTCTGATCACAGTGGACCTCTGCTGCAGCCACTGCATTTAATCTCTACATGAGTCTTGGGTGAGAAGGAGGATCAGCAAATAACCAGTTTCAAAAATACCAGGCAACACTGATATCTCTGGGATGCAATGATTCAGCAACAATGAGATCTGAATTTCAAAGATAAAAAACAAATAAATGAGCAGAAGGTGGTAATTCAAGACTGCAAAGGCCAGTGTGGATTAGAAAGCAGCTGATACATTCATGAAAATAAGATAGCACTCGTTTAGTTATAAAGCACCTTTGGCATTTTCTTCTTATTTTAAAGTTTTGCTGCGGTTTGCATTGTCAGGAGACTCCCTTCTCTTTTCAGAAATGTAATATATTCATTATTAGATGGTTTCAATTAATACTTTAAAATGAACCTTCTCTTGGCCTGAATTTCAGCCTTTCTCTAACTCTAAATGACAGAAGTCCAGTTTGTGTGCAATTTTGTCACCTCTAATAAACAGAACAAATAAGTGTTGGTTCCTTGCTGATATGCCTAGGAATGAGGAATGAGTGTGTTACTAGTATATACAGTTGTCAAGTATTATCAAAACATTAGAGCTATTCACGACTGCTGCTTGCTATTCCAATTGGTATCTCCCTGGAACAAGAATCTGGGCAAGTGCTGGGCTTCTGATGCTTTTGGCTTCTACATGCCCCCCCCCAATTTGCTCCTGCTACTGGCTGGCCTGCATGGATGCACTGATAAGGGGAGAGAAGAGATCCTTCCGGAGTGCCCCCCACCCTCCCCAAATCACCTGCTCGTCCTGGCGCTGTATCCTGTCCATCTGCTCTTTCAGCAACTGCAGTTCGGGCAACATCGCCGAAACAGCTGGGAACAGAGAGAAGAAAGAAGGAAAGTTACCTCTGCCTGGACGTGAACTGGTGGAATCTGCAGTGACAGTAACAGCGGGTGCCTCTGAGCATGCAAAGAGGCATTTTCACTCTTTTGGCCCTGGGTTTCTCTTTGTGGCTGGACTCTGAGCCAACCCTTTTAGCTAAAAGCTGTTCTTTTAGGATCAAGAAACCTCCTGTTTTCTTCCACCTTTCTGGGCCAGCACCTCTGGATCAGAAGTCTCAAACCCAGCTGGGATGCCTTTCCTGTCCCGTGTCCACTCAGTTCAGTTCAGGAAAAGGCAGGAAAAGGCAGCCAAGGGCTGACCTCAGCCTGCCCCTCGCTCTTCCCGGGGCCTATGGAGAGCCCCTGAGCCTTGTTCCAAAGAGGATGCCTGGGTCTCCTCACCTCCAAGCCCCGTCTGCTGCTTCAGCTGTGCCTCCAACTGAGCGATCTGGGCGGTGAGCGCCTCATGCTTCTCGGGCAGCTGGCCCAGGACAGCCAGCACCTCCCGGGAGGTTTTCTCTCGGCCCTCCTTCTCCTTCTCTGAAAAGCTCTGCAACACAGTCACACACGCTCTCTCTTTCTCTCCCACTCGCTGGAGGCAACAAGACCCTTTCTCCAGTGGCCATGCACAGGGGAAACAACTTCTCCAGATCTTGAGAAAGGGCTCTGTTTTGGACTGCACCTCCCAGAATCCCCTACTGCACAAAGCAAATTTTGTATCTTTCATCCACATTTTCCCCTCCCTGTTTCTTTTGCAAGGTTTTCAGCATCTCATTCCCGGGGTCTCCTGAAAGATGGCCACCCTGCTCTGAGGATCTGCTCCCTGCCCTCGACAGTGGAATCCCCATCCCATCCGCTTCCCTCTCACCTTGCCAGTGAGCATCTCACAGAGGGAGCTCCAGCAGACCAGGTCTGAAGCATCTGGACCCACGTCGTCCTTTCCCTTCACTTCAATCTGAGAGGAAGAGAGAAGCAGAGCCTGTCCCTGAAGGAGTCTCAACACTTGGAAAGTTTCTGGCTTTGGACTATGAGTCCCAGAATCCCCCTACCCAAAATGGCTGCTGCAGTCACAAAAGGTATTTTTCTCCCCAGGCTGTGAGCGCCACCATTAAAAAGACCCTGCCCTTGTTCACCTCTCAATCTAAATTCAGAAGGGGTTCATAGCCAGCCAAGAACCTCTGAAAGAATTCTCACGTTGGCGCAGGTTGGGGTTCCCCTTCCCCAGCCCTCAATATTCATTTATCCTGCTCCTCCGCCTGCTCTGTTCTCTGCAGCATCCAGAATGGATCAGAACCAATGGAGGGTAGTAATCCTGGCTGCAGGAGAGTAAAGAGGGCTGAAAATGAGCAGGACGGAGGAGCCGGGGGTGGAAATTGGGAGGCATGTGTTTCTGGGTGGGAAGGGTACCAAACCAGCCAGGAGGGGGAGGGTGTGATAGTGGTTAGAGCCAAAGCATCCCTCCCACCAGCTTCCCAAGGGGCAGGGGGTCCACTCACCAGTTGCTCCCGCATTGCTTCCAACATGCTGGTCTTCTGGTCCAGTTGCTGGAGTTGCTCTTTCATTTCCTCAACACCAAGCTAACAATGAAGAACAGACTCTGAGCATGTGCAAAGTGCATCCCCCCACCTGTTGAGTCATGCCAGCAGTTGGTTCCTGTGTTCGTGGCAGTAGTGAGTTGGCTTCAGACTTTCTGTTTGAATTTTAAGACAGCTGTTTCTGGGGCGCTGAACCTGATTTCCAAATACAGAATTCAGCACCCCAGACAGAGATTTTCAGGGTCCAATCTAAAACTCAGAGAGGATTCCCTGCCTCACTGACATGGGGAGCCAACAGCTGCCGCAGATGAGGCCTTTGCGCACTTTGATTTGCACAGAAGACCCCCCAAACAACCAGAGAGAGTGGGGGGAAGGGGCACCTTCTGCACCCCAATCCTTCCCAGTATTTCCCTGTAAGGAATCAGCCTCAGGCTTGGCTTTCTTCTCTCATCCATCCCCACGAGATGCTGCTGGGTCTGGGTTTTTGTTTTTTGATGTTTTTGTTTTGGACTCAGGTACAGTTGAAGGGAAAAAGTGGTCCCTATTTCCATCCAAGAAGCCCTCCCAAGAAGCTGGGGGAAAGTTGTAGTACTTGCTACTCACTTTACTAAAGCTGTTTTTCAGCTGGCCCAGCTCCTCCTCGACGCTACTGGTGGCAGCTCGGAGGGAGCAGATGTTGCTCAGCAGATCCTGCAGGGTATTCATGGCCTAAAAGCAGGAGGGGGAGAAGGTAAGAATGAAGGAGTGGGGGGAGTCGCTGTTTCTCTTCCTGCCTTTTTAATTTATGGAGGTCATATCTCCACCATTTCACAAGGCTTGCTGCCTTACCCTCCTTCCTATGACCTGGCAAGTGTTTCGGTGATGCCATAGCAAAGCGGCAAAGTATTAGGGGGCCATGGCTTGGCAACCATCAGAAAAGCGGCCAAGGAACAGAAGGAGGGTGGGAGGATGAAAGAAGCAAAAAAGGAAAGGGAGAAAAAGGGAGTTGGCCATCTCCCTCCGGAAAGGGGGCCTCCTCACCTTGGTCATCCCTTCTTCGTTGACCTCCATCTTCTTCTTCAGCTGCATCATCTGCCACATGTCCTGGGCGGGCCGGGCGGCCCTTTGAGTCTGGGCCAGCAGCTGGGCCGTGTCCGGGGTGTCGTTCAGGAAACTCAGCTGCCTCTCGATGACCGAGATCCTCTCATGCATCTGGTGGAAGATGGAGCTGGATTTCTTGGCCACAGGGACAGCCTCAGAAGATGGAGCTACAGAAGCTGGGAGGGCCGAGGCCGGCTTGATGAAGTCCATCTCATCATCCGTGATTTCCCTCTTCACCTCACTCAGGTGGAGATAGTCCAGGATGCTGTGGAGGAACAAGTGGAGGGCGTTGAAGTTGACATGGCCCAGTTCAGGGGTCCCGATGGCCAAGTTGACCAGCTCGGCGAAGGAGAGAACGTGGCTCATGGCTGTTTCCCCCCCCCGGTGGCCACCACCTTTGGGGATCCAGGCTACAGGTCCCCCACAGGCCTTCTTGAGGCAGAGGGGGTTAAGATAAGTTGCCTTAGGGACCGAGCAATCACAACACAGGCCGGCAAGTGCTGCGTTAATAAGTCACTGTCCTGGCCACCTGATTGCTCCAAAGAGCACATCGGGCTTATGGCTCAGAGTTCTGCCCAGCATGGAAAGTTTCTGAGGGTTGCTAGGAGATCCCGGAACATGGGGAGATCTGGAAGGTGGATGAGGCAAGGAACACGCTGGGCTGGTTGTGAATGGTGCACGTGAGTCACTTGTGTGCCTTGGACAGGAGCCAAACCGGCCACATGGTCGGACAGCATCCCAGCCAAGAAGGGACGGAGCTCTTGGAAGAAATGGGAAGCTGATCTAGTCACAGAGGGAAAGAGAAGGCTCGGCAACCAAAGCCCCTCCACTGCTGCTGGTAAAAGGAGACTCACAAAGGCACCTGGTTTGGGGCAGAGACACTCCCCAACTTCTCTTTAACCCCATCAGATCCCAGTATCACCTTTGGAGGGATCCCAGATCCCTGCCCCCTCCCACCACTGCTTAAGCTGGCAAAGAAATGGATCTGTTAGCTAGCCAAGTTATTCTGCTGCTGAGTTTAGCTGCACCTGAAAAACCCACCATCAACCAAAGCAACACAGAGGAGAGTGGAGGCTCAACATCACAGCAATTCAAAGGTCCATCTTGGCAGGCAGGACGACTTCTGCTGCCATTTTCTTCGTTTCTTTTATGGCCCGCACAGCCAAGTTGTTTCTCGATGACTTCACTTCATGGCTGGAAGATGCTCTGTTTTGCTTTGGTATTTTGGTAGAGACTGGGGCTGCACTTTTTAAAAAAAACAAAAAAATTACGTGCTTTTAATCAGGTGGCCTTTCTGTGGCTGGAGACAGAGAAGGTGAGGCATTTTAGGAGCAGAGTGACCGCCTGAATGTAAATATTCCCTTCCAAGTTTTATTTAAACTGCAGACAATCTCTGCCTTTAGAGATCTTCCATCCTTTTCTGCTTTCTCAGCCTTGGGAAGTTATCAACCCAGCAGTTCAAAACAAGTCTGGAGGCTCCCCGTGGAAGGGCTGTTGTCTAAGGGGGCCTCCTGACACATAAAGGCCTCCTACAAGAGCCTCAGACCATTTCCGCACTAGACTGTTATAGCGCTATTCCACTTTCAACATCCTATGGAATCCTGGGGTTTGCAGTTTCAGGAGGGGCCGGCCCCTCCCTAAACTGCAAACCTCAGGATTCCACAGTCTAGTGCAGAAATGGCCTGAGTCTCTTGTAATATTTCAAGAAAGTGAGCGTAACAAAAATCAGCAGCACAGCCCTGGCCACGGGGAAGCCCTGGGGGCTGCGTGCCACGGGTGGGCTTGGCTTCACAAAACCCCTGGGCAAGAGAAAATTTAATACCGGCCCCCTGCGTAGCTGAGGGCGCGGCTTCCAGTTTTCTGAGGCCGAGGGGGATTCGAGATCCACCGTCCGCTGCTTCTGCATCGCCAAGTCAATTATTCCAAGATAATATGGGATGCCTCCCGGCTGCTTCCCTTCTGCTCCTTTGTGTAGGAGAGGGGTCAGCGCTGCAAGGGAACCCTCTTCCCTGGGGGGCTGCGAGGCTGCTTTCCCCCTCTCGCAGCAACCAAAAGTTTTATGCAAACGAGCCATCAATATTCAGGTCTTTGAATGGGGTGTGCTGTATCTTTTATCTGTACCGCTGTTGTTATTGTGTGCCTTCAGTTATTTCCAGCTTGTGGAGTCCCTAAGGCAAACCTATCACAGGGACTTTTGAGGCTGAGAGGGTGTGACATCCAGCGGGTTTCCATGGCTGAGGAGGGAATCGAGGCCTGTCTCCAGGATCGCTGTCCAACACTCCAGCCGCTGCTCCAGGCCAGCTCTCTTCAAATGCCTCTCGAACTCTTCTGAATGCTTTTGGGTTGTCTGTTTGTCTGTTTATTAACTTTCGTACTGTATCTTGTCCCAGCTATACTTTGTTTTAACTTCCATTGTGAGCCGCCTAGGGTCCCACGTTGGGGACAACATGCCAGCGTGTGCGTGTGTGAATCCTATCCGGGTTTTAGTGCGAACTTGAAACGGGGCATCCCAAGAACGCGTCCCGTGTTTCCACCCAGGGTCCCCGGAGGACCTCCGCCTCCACTCCTGCCCGAGAAGCGGCGACAGGACGGGGCACCACCGGCCCCAGGCGGATCCGGATTCCGATTCGGGCGTCGCTCTGCTCCTCCGCTCCCTCCCCCTCCCCCTCCGCCGCGAGAGGCGGATGCGCGCGCAGCCCCTCCCTTCCCCTCCCCTCCCCTCCCCTCCCCTGCGCCTCTGGCCACGCCCCTCGCCCGGTGGCCACGCCCCGCTCTCGCCCCGGCTCCGAGGCGGGGAGAGCGACGCAGAGCCCGGAGCAGCCAGACGAGGCCCGCCGGGCGGCCCTCGCTCCGTCCCTCCGTCCCCTCCGCGCCGCCGCCGGCCCGGCTCCGTCAGGTGGGAACCGGCGGCCCCCTCCCCTCCCTGCCCCCGTCCTCCCCGCTTCCGACCCTCCCGCCGCCGCCGCCGCCGCCGCCGCCGCCGCCCCCCCGGCGGCCCCCGGCAAGCGGCTCCGGGGGGCTGCGCGTCTCCCTCCCCCTCCCCGCGCGGTGCATGCTGGGCGTTGTGGTCCCTGGGGCGGCGGGGGAGGAGAGGACAGCCGCGGAACAGCCGCCGTGGCGTCGGTGGGGGGCGAAGAGCGGCGGGGGCGCGGGTCCGAATCCCCCTGGAGCGCTCGAGGGGCCCGGCGGGGTCAGGGCGAGGGGCCCCGCGCTCTCCCCAGGGCCAGGGGTTGGCGCCGCGGCTCCCTCGCCGCCTGGCAGGGATGATGGGAGCTATAGTGCGGCAACGTAGGTGTAGTCCAGTCCCCAAAGAACCCCCCGGCCGCCGCCCCGCGGTCTCCGTTTCCTATGCCCTATGAGAAGGGTCCTGCTTTTGCAGCGCGAGGGCGAGTCGTGACACTCCAGGTGCTGCCGAACTACAACCCCCATCAGCCCTCAGCCTGATGGGAGGTGAAGGCCCGGGAAACATCTCGAATCATCCGGAGGGGCACGAATTGCCCCGCGCGCCCCACTGTCTGCTTGCCCAGAGGGACCCACGGGATGCTCCCCTCTGCAAGGATGCGGTGGGGGAATTTGAGATCCGGCCTGCGTTCCCTGAAGGCACTGGATCCCGCCTGGTCTTGGAAGCTAAGCAGGGCCGGCCCTGGCTAGTCCTTGGAGGGGAGACCGACAGGGAATGCAAGGTGCCATAGCGTATGTTTCAGAGGATGGGCCTGGCAAAGCCGCCTCTGAGGTTTCCCTGTCTAAGAAACCCCTAGAAACTCATGGGGTCGCCAGAAGCCGGCGGGCGACTTGCGGGGCCGCGCACAGGCGCGCCCACGCAGAGAGGCGGCCCGGAGGAAGGCAGGGGCGCGAGCCGGTGGGCGGAACCGGAGCCGCCGCCGCCGCCGCGGAGGCGCTTTGGCGGAGCTCTCCAGGGTGCTGAAGCTGCCTTGTTGCGGTTTGGGGCTCAGGCCCCTTCCAGGACTCCGGTAAAGTTCAGGCTAAAAGCCAGAGCAGGTGCACAGCCAAGATGGAGCCACCCATGGCTGGCTCTCTGGGGCAGCTACGCTCACGATCAGGCAGGTGGGCCGGGCTTCAAAGCGGGAGAGCACCGGTGGATTTGTCTTGTTTCCGGCTTCCCCAGGCTTTGCTGTGGCCCTGGTGGGACCAGAACTCAGGACCGGGTAGGCCTTTGGTCCTCTCCGCGTCAGGACTCTTCCAGTGCTGTGCTTTTGCCCTCCCACCCCCTAGCAGGGAGCCTGTGGCAAAGTAACTCCCAAACCTGGAAGCTTCACAAAGCGTTTGGATTGTCATGGCAGTTCGGCTGGTCTGAATTTGGAATGGAGATTCCACCTGGATTCCAAAAGTCAGGAGGATTGTCTTCAGTAGCCCAGGGATTCTCCAGGAAGGATCTGAATGCCTCCCCCAGCTCCCACATTTAAGGCTCCTGTAACACTTTGGCCAGAAGAAATTGCCGTGTTGTCACTGGAGGAGGAAGAGGGGTGGCAGCTGGAATCGGTGAGGAGAAAATAACCCTGGTGAATACTGGACAGGGTCCTGCATGTCTTGAGCTGGTTCTATTGCAGTGCCTTGCAGTCCCCCGATTTCTGAAGGGCTGTGTGCACGAACAGCAGCCGGGGGCTGGAATGGGTCCCCTGCCAGTTTGCTCATACCTGAAGACCCGCCAGGTGTGTCTAAGGATTGGCAAGAAGAGGCACTGCTTTTGTATTACGCCATTCTGCACATATGTAGTCTGCCCAACAAACTGGACCAAGAACACACACGCCTTGGCTTGCAGGATCGGGCCCCTGAGAAGTCAAGACTCAGCCATTCACTCCCACTTGCACCCACCCTGTTGATTTCTGTGCAGGAAAAGTGTCAAAGTGTCAAAATGCATGGAACTTCATTGGCCTCCCTGGCAGGTGTCTTCTCCTTTGGAGGCTTTTAAAGAGAGGCTGGGTGGCCATCTGTCCAAGGGAGGGCTGGGATGGCGTTTTCCTGCATGGCAGATGGGGATAGGACTGGATGGCCCCTGGGGCCTCTTCCAGCTCTAGGATTCTGTGACTGTAGGGCTGACCCCCTTCCTGGAAATGGGGCTTGCAAGTGACCCTCCAGTCACCAGTCTCCTTCCCCGCTCCCAGCTTTAGCCTCTTTGTTTTGCTTCTAATGGTGGACACAAGCAGCCCCTGCTCCTTCTCCTCCTCCTTGTCCAGCTGCAGCATCTGGAGGGTGCCCAGGAGGTGGGGGGATGGAGTCTGGAAGGTGCTGCCCCCTCCCCCAGCCTGAGTGCCAGGGCTCCAAGGACACCAGGGAGTCCATTTCAGGATCGCGTTTCTCTCTCTGAACTTTCTGAAGGCATCAGGAAGCCAGCTGAGGAGTCTTGAGTTAGACATAACTTTGAGGCGGGGAAGGAGAGACCCCTCAAAGCCCCTTCCTTCCTCCACTGAGGTGCTGTACAAGAGCCGCCTCACCCAGTCCCGAAGCTGGAGTCTTTCCTCTGCCCTTGGTCATCCCCTTCAGCCCCCTGCCTGCCCCACACTAGCCTACTAGCCCCTCTGGGATTCACCCCTCCCCACGGCTCTTGCAGAGGGAGCCCTGCCTTTCCTGGTATTGGCATGTCCAGGAAGTGTGGTTGCTGCCCCTAAGAAGTGCCTGGGGAAGGGGAGAGAAGGCTTCCCCGTGCTGTCCTGCTAAATGTGGTGGGGGGCATCATTTAGGGCCATGCCCATGATCTGGGAAATCCGGGTGGCAGGCCTGGCACGCTAGTGGTGGCAGTGATTGCTCCTCGCCCCTCTGAATAAACCATCCTCCCTTTGGCAATTCTTCCACTTCATGCCCACTGCTTGTATAGGTTGTGCAGCTGGTGCCCGGCCTCCTGGTGTTGAACAGATCTTTGCTTGTTGCTTCTACTGCTGCTGCGGCTGCCAGTGTATGAGAGAGATGGCCTTTGGGTGCCCAGCAAGGTGCCAGGGGTAAGAGTCTTGGTTGCTCAAGCCATGCTCTTCCTCCTTTAGGGAGATGTTTATGGTGGTGGGAACAGTGCCAGGTGGCCTCCCTGCTTCCAGGCTTCTGGTGCCCACCCCAGAACAGCGCTCAGGATGTGTTCCTCATGGATTCCCCCATTGATGAGGGCAGAGACACAGTTTCCCTGAGGGTGACATGGATGTCCATACAGGACTCCCAAGCAGGAGTCCTTGAGCCCCAAAGCCCGACACAGCAGCCAGTGTGGAACATGTTTCCAAATCAATTTTCTGTACCACGAGGACTAGAAGCTTCTTTGAGGAAGATCCGATGGAGTGAATCTAGGCTGAAATGAAAAGGCTGCCATATTTACACCTCTGAAGGCCACCTTAGCATCACCCAGGAGCTGGAACAAAGCTTCTGAGAAAGAAACTAGATATTTTTCAAACCATCCTCAGCCAAGGGGCCACTTTAGGTTTCCAAGGAACTTGGCTGCAGCCAAGGGGAAACTCTGCTTTCCCAGAAGCTGTTTAAGATGCCACGGCAGTCTCTCACTCCTTCTCCCCTTCTGAATGTCCACCTTGCATTCTCTGCCAGCATTGGAGAAAACTCTGAAGAGGAGCTGTGCCTGCAGAGCCCCTCCTTCCAGGAGTCTGGCAGCTCCATGGCTTCTCTCTCACCTCTGGACTGACACCTCGGGGCCCAGGAGCTGGACTGGGGCAAGTGGATGGCTTTTCCTTGGACCCTCCTTGACCTGGACTCTTTGGAAGGATGGATTGATGCCAGACCAGCCTCTTCTTCTTCCTCTCCCTCAGTCCTGCTTCTGTCCCAACCACGGATGCCAACAGAGCTTAGCCGGTGCTGTACCGTGCCAGAGAGCTGGGCTCCGTTTGCCTGCTGCAGGATGGAGGCCAGGCCCTTGGCAACCAGTAGGAGGGCCCAGAGGGGCCTGGCTCACAGTGAGGCTTTCCCTGGGGGATTTTTCTCAACAGTGAGAAGGCAGCAGTGTGCGTGTGTGTGTCTGAACAAGGTGCCTTTGTTCCAGAGAGCTGAGCCAAGCTCCGCAGTCCAGCTGGCTGCAGGGGGTCTGCGTGCCTGCGTGTGTTTAGGTCAAGGAGCTTGAGGACGCATGAATGGGCAGCCCTACTCATCTGCATTTGGAGGGAACACCAGCAGGCTTTCACCCCCCACCCACTGCATCGTTCCTTGGAGGGAGGCTGCAAGGAAGCTGGGGAGGCTCAGGGCCAGTGCTTTCATGGAGAGCCTCTTTGCCAGGAATTCATTTGAGAAGAGAGAGCCTGAGTTGGCTCTCACCCAAGTGCTGTGGTCGCCCCTGCCTCTTGTTCCTTCCCATGATGCCAGCCTCTGTGTGTGTGAGTTTGTTTTTTTTCCTAAGTACATCACGTGGCCAGGCACTGATCACATGGCAGAAGGTGCTCTGTGGTGAGGGAACCTCAGACCGCTCTTCTGTGATGACAGGCTGGCTGATTGCAAGGCCAAGAGGCAAGTGGGCGATGGGAGGGCAGAGAAATGGTTGGTCTTCCCTGCTTGGCCTGGCCAGTTCCATTCTGATGCTTTGTGCTTGGAAGCTCTGCCACTCCAAGCCTCCCTCTGTGCAGCCAAGCCGGAGTGGGAGGAAACCTGCATGTGGCACAGGGCAGGACTGGGGGCATCAGAGGAAAGCAGTGGGTACCACTAGGAGGCATCCCTTGCTGCAGCCAGTGGATGTGGAGCTGGCTCCTGGAGGTGGCATTGGGTGGTATTTCCATCTGACCAGTCTCCCTTGCTCAGAGATTGCTGCCAGATTCCTCATGCCCAGGTAGACTTCACCAGGAGAGGCATTTATGACCACGAGAGGAGGGAGAGAAAAGGGTGGTATACCCAGGTGCTGGGAAAATATGGCTTTCCTAGTGCCAAGTGGCACTGCCTGCTGTTTGGAATCATTTTGGACTGGTGCCATTGGAGAGGCCTTCCAGCAAGGAATTGTGCCATCTTGAGCATCTTCTCTTGAAATAAGCTTCCTGGGGTGCACCTGGACCTGGAGAGAGCATATCTCTAGGAGTGGGTGCAGCTGGGCCCTGCCTTTTGAGCACCCCGTCTTCCACAGCAGCTGTGCAACAAGCCTGGGTGTTCTGAACCGGTGGGTGGCACCCCCTCTTACCCAGGAGAGGAGAGGTCCTGTGCTGACTAAACCTTGCGTTTCTTCAGAAAGTTTTCAAGTAAGACTTTTGGACTGTCAGGAACCAGCAGGCTCTCCCTAAGAGGAATTCCTGTTGAGAAAAGTGTTCTGCCAGTGCCTTGAAACAAAAGGAGGAGGAGCAGCTGCTGGTTCTGGCAAGGGGGCCTGAGAAGAGAGGGGGGGCTGGCATGGGTGGTGCTGGGAAGGCAGAGAGCAGAAACAGCTCTTGGACATATCCTGCTCACTCAGCTTCTTCTTTTCTTGTCACAGTCTGCAGCTGGATGATGGGCCTTTGAGTTCCCTGATATAGGAGACCCACCTGGCCTTGCCTTTGGGGATCTCGTGAGATTTGCCTCATGGCTCTGGACTCTCCAGCCATCTCCGTCACATTTTCCTTGCCTTTCCTGGGGGTTTAAGATTTATTAGTTTTAGCAGAAGACGTAAACATACCAACCCATAACCACAGAAGAAGGAACAGATCAAGAGCAAAGAAACAAACCACACACAAACATGACACCTGCATAACTAGAACTAAAACCAAACTAAATTAAACTTAACCTAGAGCCTAATAACATAGCCTGTTACTAAAAGGCTCGTCTCTTACACTAAACACCTCCTGACTATACTGCACTCATTAATGTGCAAAGGAACTCTCACCCCCCCATACCACCTGTAATGAAAAAGAAAAGTTAATTAATTTCCCACGTCTTTTTCTACTTCCTAGAATTACTAGTAATCCTAATCATAGACTATTTCATCATTAGATTTCTTACTGCTCAAAAATCTGTAAACGGTCAAAAGAAATCTTCAATTGATCTATTTTTTTAAAATCTGTGTGTCAATTTTGCAACTTGGGCAAGATCTGTGACTTCAGCAAACCCTTCTACCCCATCTTTCTTCATTCCAGGCCTGCCGTGAAAGATGTCCAGCGACCCTCCCCCACCATACCCGGGGGGTCCATCAGCCCCGCTCATAGAAGAGAAGGACGGCTCCCCCTTCCCCGCAGGTGAGGTGGTGTCCGAGGGGAAGGAGGATGGAGGGGAGGGAGACTCAGATGATCTCCTGCCCAACACGGGGAGGGAGGAAGAGTACCGGTTGGTTGCTTGTCCCACGGGGGCCTAAGGGCCCCTGAGGTTGTCTTTCACCTGGGTTTACGCCAGGCCCACACCTTTACAGTCCCCCAACCCATCGTCCTTCGCCAGGATCGGACACAGAACACGTTCATTTTTTTATTACAGCCCTTGTAGCCTCCGCTCGATCCAAGGTTCTGAGAGCAGCCTGTAATAACATCAGCTTCGACAGTTTAAAATATAAAGCAGTACTAAAGAATGTACAGCTGAGCAACTCATCAAGCAGTCTAACAGATTGCTCCTCTCTCTCGCTGTGCTCCTCCAGGAAGAGCTTCGCCTGCCATGGTGCCGCCGCCTATGGATGCTGGGCCCCCGCCGTACGAACCACCCCCACTGCAGCCGGGCTTCATCCCCCCGCCCATGTCCGCCGAGGGCACGATGCCCTACATACCACCGCCGCCCGGTGAGTGGGGAGCAGTGGGTGGGAATGGGGAACCTCTGTGCTTGTAGCTGTATCCGCAGCTTAGAGGACATAGTTTGAGGATGAATATGGCTCTTGGAGAATTTGGGGTTGAGGGGCCAGACAATTCTCCTCTTCTCCCCCTCCCCCTTTGAAATCAATCCATATTTAGGAGAATAACTTGATCTGGTTTCTTTGGGGAGGCCATGGACACAGAAGGTGACCGTTTTCAGTTGTGCGTGTGTGTCTGTGTGTGTATTCTGCAGCAGGCCTCCAGGCAGTTGATGCTGCGCGTTCCATGGAAGCAGCAGGACTTGTTTGCCCCAAGGCTTCCGGAATGATTTCTGGAATGCCGGCAAATGGATGTTGGATAAAACAAGGCAGGGAAGTCCTCTGCCCACCCCCGAGAGGCACTGTCAATCAAGGCTTTTGCTCTGGGTTGACCAGAAGCCCCATAGAGGGGCTGGGAAAGGCCCCCATTCCCCAAGGTTCTAGCTGGATCTGAGGCAAGCCCTACCACCAGCCCTGTAAAGCGGAGTGTCCCATTCTTCCTTTGGAGATGTGAGGAAGGTGCCAGAGAGAGGGGCTTGCCAAAACTACGGCCCTTCAGCTGCCAGGGAGTGGATTGTGGGGGTGGGGGTGGGGGTGGGGGAGAGGTGCCACGCGTACCAGCTGTTTAAGAGGAGAGAGGCTACCCATACACGCACACACACCCCTCCCAGTTGTGCCCGCCAGGGCTGCTCGCTTAGAAGTCCATTTCTATGCCCCCCCCTCCCCTTTCTAGGTGGCTACTATGTTCCGCCCGGACCACACCCCCCTATGGGCTACTACTCTGGCCCGGCTGGCCCCTACGCTCCCTCGGGAGGCCAGACGGCCACGGTCCTGGTGCCCTCGGGGGCGGCAACCACCGTGACGGTCCTGCAGGGGGAGATCTTCCAGGCAGCCCCTGTCCCCACTGTCTGCCCCCACTGCCAGCAGGCCATCACCACCAAGATCACTCACGAGGTCGGCCTCATGAACTTCCTCCTGGGCTTCTTCTGCTGCTTTGTCGGGTAGGTGGCAGTGGTTGGTGGGGGCAAGGGGTGGGTGCAGAGCACACCTGCTTTGGCTCCTTGCCCTGCCGCTGGGGCCTGGATTGTGGGGGCCACACAGCTTGGGCCCCTGCCTGCTTGCCTGCTGGCTTGTGGCCTGGAGCATCTGTCCCGGCCAGCTGGTTCAGTGGAAACATTTGGAGGCTGTAAGGAGTCCGGCTGTCAGTGTGGGGGAGTGGGGTGGGGGTTCCAGAATTTAACTGGTAGGAGGGCAGCCTAGCAATGCCTCTGGCCATTTTGCATTGGGGATTTGCGAATGGAGAGTTTGACAAGGTGGCTTAGTGAGAGGAGGAGGCCGGAGAGCTGCAGTGGGCAGATCTCCTGGGCCCCTCTCGTCACAGGCGGCTTCTCTCCCTCCCTCCCTGCCAGGTGTGACCTCGGCTGCTGCTTGATCCCCTGCCTGATCGACGAGTTCAAGGACGTGACCCACACCTGCCCCAACTGCAAGGCCTACATCTACACCTACAAGCGCATGTGCTAGCGGCAGTGCCCGCCGGGCTGGGAGACCCCCTTCCCCTCCCGTGGGCTGCTCCCCATGCCTCCTTCCTCCTTGCTTGTGTCTTTCCTCCTCTCTCCGTCACAGAGTCTCAAAGGCTTCTCCGATGCCACGAACAGGGAGGCTCCAAGAGGCAGCAGTCAGGTGGGTGGGGTGGGAGGCAGGACCGTGGCAGACCTCTTGGGTGGTCGCTTTTGTCTCCTTTGCCGGGAAGATGCCCCCGCCGGTCCCAGGCACCCACTTGGCTCCTGCTGTGAGGAAGGCCCCATCCGGCCGGGTTGGCTTTCACCCGTCCTCCCTCCAGGGGAGGCAGCTGCGGGGCCTGGCATGGCCTGTTCCACCCCGCCCTTCTGGGCTGTCTGAATCTCTTACAAGGAGCCATGGAGCTCCAGCTCCTCACACTACACAAAAAAGGAACGTTTGCGTTTGGGGGGAGTTGCTTTTCTTCTTGTATCTTGTTTGATTCTGTATGCAAGGGGATCCTGTACCAGCCTAGAAACTGAAAGAAGTTGGTAGCACAGGCACCAAATGCATCTGGTGAAGTCATTTAAGTCTACGAAAGCTTCTCCTTACAGCTTCTTTCCTTCAGTCAGTCTCAAAGGGTGCCACAAGATCCCTTTGCCGACTGATCCGGACTAACACGGCTATATCTCTGAATCCTTCCCCCTTGTTTGGTTCTGTTTGTGTTCTGTGCTTGTTTTGCACTGTGCCAAGCGGCTGGTACTGTTTAGTTCCTCAGGGCATGCGCAGCTTGCCATGTCTTGTGGACAGCAGGCAGGAGACATGGGAGGCATTGGTCTCCAGCAGGGGGGCGACAGATGCTCAGCTGGGACCTGCCCACCAAACCAGAGCCCCTCTTGCCTGCCGGGGGGTGGTGGACGCCATCCCCATCTTCCCCTTCCCCATCCCTTGTGCTTTGTTGCCCGTGTTTCTCTGCCTCTCCACTCTGCAGCAGTGGGGCTGCACACCCCACACCTTGCCTTTCCTCTGCCCCATCCATGTTTGTCAGTCGTAGATATGAGGGAGGCCAATAGGCAGGACTTTAACCTCTTTGCAATCAGAAATCTGTTCCCTCTCTTCCCAACCCACACATGTAAATAGGCGCAGGCAGAAAAGTCTTTGGAGTTCTGTTTTGCCTTTCGTTTTTCTCTGTGGAATTCTAA
The DNA here is from genome assembly GCA_948472985.1 of Iguana delicatissima. Classification (NCBI taxonomy): domain Eukaryota; kingdom Metazoa; phylum Chordata; class Lepidosauria; order Squamata; family Iguanidae; genus Iguana; species Iguana delicatissima. The sequence continues at coordinate 197,516 of CAOKZL010001959.1, read as the reverse complement.
CTGTGACCGACCTCTGCACGCCTTCCTTCCTTCCCCTCCATTTTGCACTGACTCTCAAGAAAAGCCAGTCTTGCACTGATGACAATGAGCAATAGGGTGGCTAGCGCATGCTGCTGGAGAGGAGACCGGCCCGAGGGGGAGACCATCGCTGTGGAGGCCTGGTTTTGTCTTGGTCTGGCACAAGCCCTCTTTCCTGACTTGTGCCTTCAGTGCGTGGCCTCTCTGGCCATGAAGGCAGTCCCACCAGCTCCCTATCTCACACACACACACACCCCAGGCGCGTCCTCCTCCTCCTCTGTCCTGTGGGTAGCTGTGGATGGACGAAGACAGAGGAGCACAAAGACAAACCCCCTGTTCCCCAGCCTTACATCTTTTGAGCCAGACGGGAAGGTTTTGTGCTGTTACTGCTCACGAGAGAAGGACCGGTTGGTGCTTTTCCATGTTTGTATATAAATAAAAAGGTAAAACCCACAAGCTTCTGTGTCTGTGTTTGTGAGATTATGGGTGGGGGCAAAGCTGCAACTCAGAGACAGAGGAGGGTCTGTATACTAGCACAACGCAGACCAGCCTGGGGGGAGTGGGAAGGGAGCAAGCAGGGGGAAGCCGGAACCCACTTTATTCCTCCTCCCAGGGGGACAAGGAAGCCTCTCTCTTGCCAGGTGAGCAAGGGAGGCCTCAGCACTAAGGAGACGGAAGGGTGGAGAAACGTCCGAGGCACTCTGCCCCCGGCTTCTCCGTCTGGCCTGAAGTGTGCAGAGCAGTCCTGAAGCCTCGCTCCCCAAAGAGGAAGTCCCAAAATGCTGTGCCTGCCCAGTGAGATTTTTCTGTCTCGTGTGCCATCAAGCTGTTTCTGACTGATAATGACCCTATCACAGGCTTGTCTGGGGCTGAGAGAGTGTGGCGTACCCAAGGTCTCCCAGTGGGTTTCTATGGCCGAGCAGGGAACCGAACCCGGTCTCCAGGGCCACAGTCCAATGCCCAAAGCGCTACCTGTGCTGGCTCAGGTTTTTTCTCTGCCCTGTAAAAATTCCTTAGGAGGAATCCTAGAGTTGGAAGGGACTCCAAGGGCCACCCAGTGCAACCCCATTCTGCTAAGAATGAAGACAAAATCCAAGCACTCCCAACAGATGGCCAGATGGCCTCTGCTTAAAAACCTCTAAAGAAGTCACAGCCACATTCCCAGGCAGCTGCTTACCCTCAGGAAGTTCTTCCTGAGGTTTAGATGGAATCTCTTTTCCCGTAGTTTGAATCCATTGCTCCTTGTCCTAGTCTCTGGAGCAATGGAAAACAAGCCCGCTCCCTCCTTGACATGACAGTCCTTCAAATATTGAAACATGTCATGCCCCCTCTTAACCTTCTCTTCTTTAGGCTAAACACCCCCAGCTCCCTCAGCCGTTTCATGGTTTCCAAGCCTTCCACCATTTTGGTTGCCCCCCTCTGGACCCCTTCCAGCTTCTCCATATCCTGTGTGAACAGAGCTGCCCAGAACTGGACACAGAATTCCCGTTACCACCCACAGCACAGCCCAGTTGGCCAGTGCTCTCCTCAAATGGGGTCCTTTTTTTTGTCTGCTATGGAACACAGTCTCTGTTCCATTCCAGTTTTTGAGATTTTCAGCCAGGGTGGCTAGATGGGCCCCCTGAAGCCCCCCTCAGTCTTACAGTCAGATGATGTGCTGCGTGCTTCAGGTGACCGGCCAGAGTGCCGGCAGCCTCAACCTCTCCCTTCCTGGCCAAGCCACGCAACAGTTTTGAGACACCTGAGTATAAATGTTTTTATTACGTCAGAGGCATTAACACAGTCCTTAAGTTACAAGAAAACTAACCGTTGGCTTTTCCCTTTATATATACAGGTCCATTTCTCCCACCCCGCCCCACCCCACCCCACTGTACGCTACTAACAACTGAACCCCACCCCACTGTACGCTACTAACAACTGAAGGTTGGCTATTCTCATTGTAGGTACCCAGAATACCTGGTGTGGAGGTAGATGCCCCCTCAACCCCCCCCATGCAAGACATTTGGACGAGTACAGCTCTTGCTCCCAAGGAGACCATCTGTCCATGATGCCACCCCTTCCCCTCCCCTCCCAACACAGCAAAAGCTTCCCTCTCCACCTGCCCAGGGCAAATAAGGGGCAAGAGCTTTGGTACCGAGACCAAGGAACACACCTCCCACCTCCACATGCCAACCGTGTGTGTGTATGTGTGGTCCCAAATTCCATTCTACTAGGCATTCTTTTTTTTTTTGGGGGGAACATCCCTGATATGCAGGCGGGCATGTGCTCAAGGTGCGTTTGGGTTTAATGGTTCCTTAATTCAATCTGGCATTAGACCTTCACCGCAGCAGCAGTCCTTCCAAGTGAGAGCCTCCAGGCGGCAGCTGTGCACCCGCAGGGCCTTCACATCACGTACCAGGCCGCCATTCCCGCAGCCAGGGCCACACAGGCCACCAGAACCAGCTGGACGGTGGGCTGCTTCAGTAGAGCAAAGGGGCAGCCTGCCAAGTCCCTGGCGCCAGCTTTTGAGGGGCGGGGGAGAGAGGGAAAGAGAAGAGGTCTGGTTAGACACAGAAAGGAGCCCCCCTGAGCAACTGGAGAGTGGGGGAGGGAGAACGAGAGACCCACCCAGTTTGGCTGCGTATAGGGGCACTTGCGCAGGTCACCTTTCCCATCATGCACCGGGAGGCCGCCATCTTGGGCTTCTTCCGTCAGCAAAGCCCCAATCTTGTCCAGCTCTTCAAAGACCTGCAGAAAAGGGCAAAAGGCTGCCACGGGTGAACAACATTAGATGCACTCTGCCACCCACACCCATGCCTGAAGCACAGCTTTCCTCAACCTGGGTTTTCAGCCACGGCAATCTCCTATCTTGGGCAGGACAGAGCCTGGCCCCAGCGCCTCTCCAAAGCTGAGATCTCAGAAGGCTCTGAGATCTGGGGTGGGATAGCTGTTCTCCTCAAGTCCAGGCCCTGCACCCCATCTGAGAGAGCTGGAAGGGGTACACTGGCCATGCAGAGCAGAGAAAGGCCCTCTGGGGGAACACTGGCACATACTGGGGAGGATTACCCCCTCCTGGGTCTACCAGGATAGGTGTTCAAAATGGGTTTAATCTGGCTGGTCCAGGGCAGAAGAGACACCTTTTGGGGAAAAGACAAGAGGGTGCAGAGATAGGCAAGTCTTGAGCAAGGCAAAGCATGCCAGGAATTGGCGAAACTGAATGGCACTGCTGATGAAATTGTTAATTAAAAGTAGAATGAACTTGACTCCTAACAAAATCAAAGGATTTACTAATTCAGAGATGTCAGGGACACTGTGAGAAAGAACTTCCTCTGGAGAAAAAATACGGAATCTCTATTAATTTACACAGGTTGCAGTGGGGTCCTGAAGTCGTGGAGCACACGGCCCTATACCCAAAATCCTCCCATACTGCCCCTCTCTCCCAGAGGTTGTCCACCTGCATGTTGAACTCGAAGGCCCGGTTGGCCTCCTTGACGATCCGCTCTTTGGTCTCCTGGTCCAGGTCGAGGGCGTTGAGCCGGGCCCGGTAGAACTGCTTGAACTGCTGGGCATTCGAGATGTTCTCAAAGACGTAGAACTGGACCCCCTCGCCAGTGCTGGGCAGCTTGAGGGCGCGCTGGGCCACCTTCTTCAGCACTTGGCCCCCCGAGAGGTCCCCCATGTAGCGGGTGTAGGCATGGGCCACCAGCAGCTCTGGCTGGTGCTGCCCGATGTGGCGGATGCGCTCGACATACTGCTGGGTGGCCTCCGAGCACTGGATCTTCTGCCGCCAGCCCTCCCCGTAGAAGTACTCTAGGTCTCTCTCCAGCGCCTCCTTCCGGTGGAGCTCCAGCGGGAAGTAGAGCGGGGTGAAGACGGGCTGGTCCTTGTTGCGCTCCATCTCCTCCTCCAGAGCTGAGTAGGTGAAGTAGAGAGCCACCGTGCCCAGCTGCAAGGCAGGACGGAGGAGCCATCAGGGGCAAGGGGCTGGACGCCCACCCGTCCCTTTTTCACCCCTCTGTTCCCCTATGCCCACATGGGGACAATGCGAGGGTCTCCCCACAAGTCCCCAGCCACCACAGAAAGCTTGGCGTCAGATCACGGCTCCATGGAATTATAGAATCCTAGGCCTGGAAGAGACCCCAAGGACCATCCAGTCCAATCCCCTTCTGCCATGCAGGGAGACGCAATCCAAGCCCTCCCTTCAATAGATGGACATCCAGGGGGCATCCCTTCTTGTGCTCCCCAGCTCCTCCTCCCAAGGCACCTTGAAGAGTTCCCGCTTGATCCGCCCTTTCAAGAACTCTTTGACAAAGTGGCTGTTCTCGGCCTGGTCGTGCGACTCCTTTGTCCCTTCTTTCAGCAGCTCAGACAAGTCTGTGGGGCTGTGGGGCGGGAGAAGAGAGAAATGGGGCAGGTGCCCAAGGGGATTAGGTCTCAGAGGGAGAGTCACAATCTCAGAGACAGGCCAGAGTAAGGGGCTTGTAACTGGAGGCCCACCAATCATGCTCCATCATTCTTGGGCTGCTTTTGGGGAGTGTCTCCCCTTTAAGTCTGCTCCCTTCTTTAAAACGCAAAGCCCAGTTTCCAGAGCTGAGCAGGGATTTGAACCCTGGTCCTCTGGCGTGTTGGCCCACCACTCAAACTACATCTCACTGGCTCAGTGCTTTCCTTTAACTGGAAACAATTTTCGTCCAGCACGCAAACCTTTGAGATTGCATCTTCCAAAGGCTCACCCACCTGAGCTCCTGCTTTTGAAGTCTGCCACACCTGAGGCGCATTGGGCATCCCAGTGCCCTCTGTCGGCCTTTGGCACCAAGCTCCCTTGCCCAGCCACATCCAGGGTCTGCATGGGAGTATCACAGCCAGCTGCAAAGGGGGTGCCACGTCCCACCCATCTGTCCATCCTGAGCCAGCAAATCCCCTCTTCTTCTGCCATCTAGACACCTGGTGGGGGCGGGGGAGAGGCACCCACCTGACATTGCCTTCCTCCTCATCTTCATCCACCTCCTCATAGGTGAGGTTCTCGGGTTCATCCAGCGCCTCTGTCACGTCGGACGACATCCTGCAATGGGACACTCAAAGCCTCCTCTCCCAGCCTCCGTGTCCTGTCTGGAAAGAGGCTGACTCAGTCACAGCGCCCAGGAGAAAGGTCTCCGAGGGTCCCCCCAGCACTGCAGATGAAGGAAAACTCAAATCTCGCTGCTTGTCTGTGGCTAGAACTCACCCACTAATGTGTGGCATTAGCCTGATGGGGGGTGGTGCCACATCACTCTCAAGATGCAATGGACATTAACCACACACCCCAAAGACACAAAGCCCCATCACAGCAACCAGCAGCTTCCACTCCAGCGAATGAGAAGCTTCTTGGGGAATTTCTGTCCCTCTGTTTGTCCGTCCCTCCCTGGGGAGGATGGGACCTCTCAGCAACAAGGCAGGGGGGCGCAGAGGAGCCCGGAGAGTTTAGCAGTTTATCTGCCAAGCACAGAATGGACCTACCTTCATGCTGCAGCTGCTGTTGTGCAGCAGGAAAAAGAAGGCTGACAAGGAGGGGAAGCCTCAAGACAACACCCCCCTGCAGAGTGTCCAGAGGAGGACAACCAAGAGGGGTTTGGTTCCTAGGATGTGCCCAGAATGCTTTCCTGGGAGGAATCCAAACCTTAGGGCTGTGGAGGTGCAAGAGGGGGAGGGAAAGACGAGGATATGGGCCAAACCTCTGTGTTTCTGTTGTGCTCCCCCAGCTAAGCCCACGGCAATGGAAGCACTGGCACAACGGGGAGAGAAAGAGACAGATTGAGAGAGAGAGAGAGAGACACACGCCTGTGTACACAACCGAGAACAAGGAGATCTTCACATCTTGCAGGGATTTTTGGAAGGGGGGGCTGAGAGATGAGATCTTCCTCTGTCTGCACGCGAGGGGAAGGCCACAGTGCAGAGGGAGGAGGGTTTACAAAGCAGCTCTCATGCTGCCACTGGCACTACCGCACGGAGCAGAAGAGAAGAAGCAGCCAGTCACCCACCACTGTGCACCCTCACCCCCAGGCCGCCTCCCTGCACCCCATTTTTGGAAAGCTGCGAATAAGCAAGAGCTAAAGGAGCAAGCCTCAGTGTGCCAAGGCAGGCCAGCTGTCTGCACAAAAGTGTGCCAATGCTGCCCCCTCAGTCACTGGTAGCCTGTCCAACCCAAGCTTGGGAAATTTCTTCCCTTTGGACTACAACTCCCAGAATCCCCCAGCCATCCATCCTTCAACCTGTGCAACCTGAAAACAGTTTCTCCAGAGACCTATTTCCAGAGTCAAACTCAACTTTTTCACGCTAAACCAAATTAACATGGCAATTCCTTTGAAAATCAACACTCTGCGAAGTCATAATCTTCAATAGAAAAGGGGAATGTCAAGAGTTACAATTCACAAGGCACAGAAATGGGGAGGGATTTGCCTCTGCCTATCTGCCTGCCTTCCCCTCCTTAATATAATTTAAGAACTCTGCTGGGTGAGACGACAACAGACCACCATCCAATCTCCCCAAAAAGAAGCACCTCCATCACATCCTCCCCACACACTGACAAACAGAAGCATCTTGCCTCTGATACTGGAGGGAACATGGGAAGGTATTATCTTTCATGACTAGCAGCCTTTGATTGCTCCAGCCTCCACAAATTTATCCAATCCCCTTTCAAAGCCATCCAAGATAGCAGCTATCATTGCATCTCAGGGCAGTGAGTTCCACCATCTGACTACTTTTGACTAGAAGCTGTGTGGAGAACTCCTTCCTCCTGTCTCCCAGCACTCAGCTTCAGTGGATTATACCGCTTGATCCTAATAAATATATCTTCTTAAGATCTCCATCTCCCATTTCTTAAAATATAAAACCCACTGAGCAACAGCTAGGTTTTATATTTTAAGGAGAGCAAGTGTCAGCTTTTATTGCCTGTTACTGCTTGACTGTTTCCTCTTCCCAGTGTTTTTGGAAGAGCCCCAGGCAGCTGAAACCACCCTGGTTCCCAGGAGATCCTAATCGGAGATTCTCAGAGCCTCCTCCTACTTTACATCTAAAGAAGAACTGAAAACAATCAAGCAGGCAGGCTGTACCATTTAAATACTGGCCCCAAATACATACATACACCCTGTGACCCCAGTGTTGTTTACTGTCCTTCCTGAAGAAGGCCTCAGAAGTGAGAATGGTATTTTGCAACTGTCCAGCTGCTTTAATTAAAACAAATGTTAGCCCCAGTCCCGACAAAGCAAATCCAGCAACCCTGAATCCCAGAGTGTCCAGTTTCATCAGACGACCTTGAGCCTTGGCACTTTCAGAGGGACAAGTCTCTATCCACCTCCTCCATGCTATGGGAAATTCTGCCCTCCTCCACTACATCTCCCACTTATTTGCCCCCCCGCTCCCACTCAGAATCCCCGAATTTTATAATTTCGTCTCACAGATTGCTGTGGCTGCCCTCTCTCTGCCCTCTTCTACCTCGAGCTGAGCAGGTACCTTATCAGCAAGGGATAAACAAACAGGGAAAACACTTCCTTATGTCAAAGCCAGCCATATAAAATAAACCAGCAAAAACAGACATCAGCAGATAATAGGGTCCGTTGATTCACAACTGGTCCTTCAATTTTGGGAAGGCAGAGTTGCACTCTCGGGGGCTTCTGTCATGAGGAGATCTAGTTTCTACAAGACAAGCCAGACCCACCTTGAAGCATAACAACACAGGGACCTCGAGAAGGGAAACGCCAGCCAGACACGCCCGGACCGTCCAACAAAACCTCACAATTATTAACCCTGGTAACAGCAGGCCAGAAAAACCAAGGCCCAGCCGCTGGCACAGAACGCCTCAAGTTCCAGAGGCTGATGGTTCTATTATTATCACTGTTATATTTATTTATATTCCACCTTCTTCCTAGTATGAGACTCAAGGTTAAAACAAAGACAGCTAAAAATTGCTGTGCGCCTTCAAGTTGTTTTGGACTTATGACACCTAAAGCAAACCTATCATGGAATTTTATGGGGCTGAGAGTGTGTGAGGTGCCCTAGGTCACCCAGGGGGTTTCCATGTCCCAGCGGAGAATCAAACCCTGATCTCCAGGGTCATAGTCCAATGCTCAAGCCACTACAGCATAAATTATCAATAAAATTAAGAATCAGTTTAAAAACACACCCGTGGAGGACACTAGGGTTCTGAGTTCCTGAGCAAAAGGGACATGATCCAAGAGGAAAAACGACACCAGTGCCACTCAAAGGGGCTCCCAGGTTAAACACAGCTTCTCCGACAGTCACCGAGGTAACTGCAAAACCCCTCTCTCTTTCTCTCTCTATCTTGGTAGAATAAGGGGTGCCTGGCACCGCTTAGGATTAAAGGGGTCCATTTTACAGGGTGGGTTTTCAGGGGCACAAGAGTAATTTCAACCAGAACAATAAGCTTTGGGAGAGCTCGGTGGGCAGCTGCTTGAACCTACCGGGACGAGCCCTTGTTAACGGATTACTACCACGAGCCACTTAGTCAGCCTGGGATGTCGGCCTGCCTTCAGTCTCAGGTCCAGGGGCCCAGAGGCCACTGACCGGGACTCGGGGCCACTGCCACCTCCAGGGGAGCAGAAGGGACAAGGGAAGGGTAGCGAGTTCAGGAGTTGACAGACCTCCCCCCCGCGAAGGACCTGCCTGAGCAGGGTGGTTGCAGGCCTCCTCCCTGGTGCATTCAGCCTCCCCGTGCGCCTGGGTGCCCTCCGGATGGGCTGGACTACAGCTCGCAGACGCCCCAGACAGCTATGCCGGGAGCCCTGCTGGCTGGGGGATGCTGGGAGCTGCAGCCCAGCCCACCCGGAGGGCACCCAGAGGCAAGGCGCGGGCTCCTTTGATCCAAGAAGCGAGCCCCTTCGCCCGCCCAGAAGGCAGCTGCGGAGGAGGTCCACCGAAGGGCAGCCAGCGAGGGCGGCAGAGGCAGCGCAGCCCCTGCAGGCGCATCTGCGCGGGGGGGATTCTGCCCTCAAGGTCTTGCTGGAGGGTCACCTGGCCCAGCGTGGGAGGTGGGGGAAAGCAGCGCCCCGGCTCATATGGGTCCGCTTTGGCAGCCCCTTGCAGAAAAGGAGGAGGAAGGACAGGCAGCCTGGGGCAAAGGCCGGAGAGCGCCAGAGAGACAAAGGGAGAGACGCAGGTTCGAATTCGCCCCTGGGCCAGCCCGCCTCCCTCTCAGCCCAGCCCACCTCGCAGGGTTGTCGTGAGGGCGACGGGGGAGAGCCGCGCAACCGCCCCGAGCTCCCGGGAGGGGAGGGGAGGGGGAGCCAGGGCAGCACCTGAGCCCCATCCCCGCCGGGCCCGGCCGGAGGGAGGCGCGGGGCTGGAGGGCCTCTCGGGGGCACACTCTGCACGCGCTCAGGAGCCGCGCCACGGGGGCCCCGCTCTCCTCCCCGCAGTCGCCTCCCTTACCTCGACGCCCGCCGCTGCAGCCTCGCCGCGGGATCCTCCGACTGATCCCCACTTCCGGTCGCGGTCTCCGCCCCCGCGACTCGGGGAGAAAAGGCTCCGCCCGCTCCGTCTGTCATGCGCACAAAACTCACTGCCCACGCACGGCCGCCCGCCAATCGCACGGCGCGCTCTTTGTGACGTCACCCGCGGGAGGGCTCTTGCCGCTCTTCCTGGCCCCGCCTCCTCGGGTGAGACGCAAACAACCCGGCAGGCCCCGCCCAAGGCGCTCGGCGGCTGCGCGTCATTGGCGGGGAGCGCTCCGTCCAATGTGCGCATGCCCAGAATGAGCGAGCTCAACGGCCATTGCCGACGCGAAAACAGACCTCGGGAAAATTACCTTTGGAGCGCACCCAGCAAAATCCCACGCGGCTGCAACGCGCATGGGGGCCCAGCAGTGGCTCCCAGGTCAGTGGGGCAATGAATCCGCTCCGGGTTTTAGTCCGAACTGTAAAGGCATTATCCAAGGTGCTGAGCTTGTTTGGGGGAATTAACGCCCAGGGAGATTCACCCTCGCGTCAGATGAGGCCCAGATACGAGTAAAAGCGCTTATTTTAAAAAAAATTATCCGGTCTTGCTTAGGGTTTAAACCCAACCATTTTCATATAAAGCACGGGATGCGCCCCCCAGGTCCCCTCCGGGGTCCGCCTGTCATGTGACCTTGCCCAGCTGAGATGACGCTGTCACGTGACAGGCGTCCTCAGCCAATAGTGAGCCCTCTTCTTCCTTGCCCCCCCAACTCCATCCAAAACGGACCCATATAAGCGGTGGGGTTTGCTTTCCTCCCAGGTGACCCACCAGCCCCTCCCGAAACTGCAAACCCCAGGATTCCATAGGATGTTGAAAGTGGAATCATAGCGCTGTAACAGTCTCGTGCGGAAATGGCCTGAGTGCTGCGGCAAAAGGAGCGCGCGCGCGGGCAGGGCTGCTTCCAGACGGGCGCCGTCCTTAACACGTGTCTTGGGCGCGGAGCCCCTCCCTCTGCACGCCCACCGCCGCCCGCCCGCCCGCCCGCCGGGTTCCCGGGACACGTGAAGCGCCGCGGGCTCTGCCCGTCCGCGCGAGAAGAGCGCGCTGGGAAGGGAGGCGCTCGGCCGTCGGCCCGGGGCCTTTCCCTTCCGCCCCGCCCCGCCCCCGAAGGGATCCTCCCCGGAATGGCGGAGGAGAAGGTGGCGGTCGTCTTCGGAGCCGCGGGTACGCTTCCTCGCTCGCCCGGCCGCCTTGCGGCACCCGAAGGGCGGTCGGGCGCCTCCTCGCCCGTTGGCAGAACGACAGAGGAGCAGCGCTGCTAAGTTTAGTGTAAATTCCTCGAGGGAAGGGGCCCCGTAACAGGGGAGGGGCGACTGCCCCTCTTCCCTTCCCAGTTACTTTTAGCTTTTTGGGGTGAGAGGGAGTGGTGCCTTCTTTGCTGAGCCTGGAAAACTCCCTTTTGCTAGACTGCAGGTCTCAGAATCCCACCAAACCAGCGTGGCCAGTCTGGGAGTTTTGTGCCGAATGTGATTCTTCCCAGCTCAGGCCCACAATCGCTGCGTGCAGCTGGAAGGTGGAGTGGAGGGGCGTGCCTCGACCTGGGCTGGAGCAGAAGTCTCTTCTGGAGGCAGTTTTGGGGGCTCCAAGAAACCAGTGCGTTAACAACAGCCCTGCTGGGTGGGACTGGGCTGGACTCCTCCTCCTCCGCCAGACCTGGAAGAACTGTGGGGCCTCCTCCAGTCTGGCGGCTGTTCTCTCACAGGTCTCCCAAGGAACCCAGGGGGCGGCCTGACTCCGGCTTTGCCAAAATGGGCAGAAACGATCCTGCCAGACTGCTTGGGGGCCACAGCTGACCCTCCGGGTGGGCTGCTTTACACGTGGAGAGTCCGCACTTGCGTGCCCAGCTACTGCAATCAGCCTGGCAAAGCTGTCCCGGGGCCCTGGAGAGCTGCTGCCAGACAGTGTGGACAGCACCGAGCCACCAGGAGGAGGAGACTGGCCCTGGGCCTGTTTGCTCTAAACTCCAAGGGCCAGGTTCTTCCCTTTCTGGCCTACCGGGCACACTCCACATGCCGAAGGTGCGCCCTTCAATTCCACCGATCTTCCAATGGGGCACTGGAGGGGGCAGCCCCACACCTGAAGCCCAGCTGCCAGTCAGTGCAGGCAACACTAAGTGAGTGGGGGGAATGGTAGGCAGGAGCCCCCCTCTCTCCTTCTGGCTCCCACATGGCCACATTTGCCATTTTTCTACAGGGACCCAGGGGGGCTCAGTGGCCAGGGCGCTCCTGGACGATGGCACCTTCCGTGTGCGAGCAATCACCCGTCGGCCCCATCAGAAGGCCGCCAAGGAGCTGGGGAAGAAGGGCGCGGAAGTGGTCAAGGCCGACCTGGACGACACAGAGAGCCTGGAAGCAGCCCTGACGGGGGCCCACACCGCCTTCCTCGTGACCGACTTCTGGGCTGACCTCAGCCAAGAGAAGGAAACTGCACAGGTGGGAAAGGAGGCTGGAGGCAGGCAGGGGAGCAAGCAGGGGGTCAGCCTTTGGTCCTGGGGTTTTAAGGTATGAGGGGCAGGAAGCAGGCTGTCCACGTGGGGGGCTCCACACTTTCCCACCCAGAGAGACCTGTTCATTTCCGCAGCAGCTGAGCTCTCAGCGGTCCCCCCTCTGGTCTGTCCTCAGGGGAAGCGTGTGGCCGACCTGGCCAAGCAGCTGGCCTTGAGCTACGTGGTGTACAGCGGCCTGGAGAACGTGCGGAAAGCGACCGGCGGGCAGCTGGCGGTGCCCCACTTCGACGGCAAAGGCGAGGTGGAAGAGTACTTCCGGGCCATTGGGGTGCCCATGACGAGCGTGAGGCTGCCCCAGTACTTTGAGAACCTCCTCGGTGTCTTCCGACCCCAGAAGGCCCCAGACGGAGAGAGCTACGAACTGGGTAAAGGGATCCTTCCTGGCTAGTCGCCCAGATTAATATCAAATACGGGAGGTTCGGTGGGGGGTTGCATGAGTATACAACCCTTGGAGAACTGCACCCCTCCACACACAATTTCCTCTAAAATGGCCAGGAGCACCCCAAGTCTCTGGGGAATGTCTCTTTTTCAGGTACTTTTGGTTCAATTCTCCCTTTTCAGGCCCTTTTTCAGACCAGGAAATGAATGGGCATTTCAGTCGAGTCACTCCCTGCTTTATCAACAAAAAACCTTTCTGAAATGAGGCAATACAGCCAGTAATAGATACACAGGAGGGTGCTATGGGTCATTTGGGGGTCAAGAACAGGAGGGAGCCGGCCTCTGCCAAAGCAGCCTCGAGGAGCACACCCACACAGCCTGGAGTGCTGTTCACATCTGGCCTGAGCACCCCTTTGTCTTTCCCTGCTGTGAAGCCAGTAAGAGAGAGATTCTGCACAAGGAGACAAGGTGGCAGCTGAAGATGTGCAAATTTTTTTCTTCCTCTACCCCTCCAATGTTTACTGTAACCTTGGGCAGGTTCTTCCTACCCTCCCACCTAAGTTTCCGGATGGCAGCGGGGCAGTCAATGTGAAATCCTCACCAGCTGGTTGAGGGCGGAGGGGGCCTCCATTCTGCTCCTGCCTTCGCCAGTCTTCTGGCATACACAGGCTCCCTGCAAGGAAGGGCAACAGCTGCTCCTCACCTACTGGTGGCCTGAGAGGCTCTGGACTCCTAAACTTTCCTCCCTTTTTCTGCCCCATGCAGCTATCCCCATGGGAGAGACGCCCTTCCACAGCATGGCTGCGGCTGACCTTGGGCCAGTTGTGGTTCAACTGATGAAGGAGCCAGAGAAGTATGTTGGCAAGGACATCAGGCTGAGCACAGGCCAGCTCACCGTTGCTGAGTGCGCAGCTTTAATAACAAAGCACACCGGGAAGACCGTGAGAGATGCCAAGGTAAGATGGGTATTTTGACAGATGGGGGAAGGGGGCTGGCTTTTTCAAAAAATTACTGGCAGCACAAGCAAGAGAGGGTCTGGTGCTCAAAGTACTGGATTGAGCCACTTTTCCCTGACGGGATCCAGCCTGCCCTGGAAACTGGCCCCTCTCCGTGAAAGAGCTCCGCCAGAGGGCCAACAGGGTGCAACCAACCTTAGAAGACCACCTCTGGTTATGACTTGTAGTTCTCCCCCTCTCTTTAGCTCTCCCTTGAATCCTTTGAGAAACTCAACTTCCCTGGTGCCCAAGAGCTTGCCAACATGTTCCGCTTCTACACCATGGGCCAGCCTCACGATACTGCCTTGACCCTGGAGCTCAACCCCAAAGCCAGAACCTTGGATCAGTGGCTGAGAGATGAACGAGTGGCTTTTGAGGACCTGTAACAGTGGGATGGTGCATCTGGATTCTTTGCACCCCCCCCAAAAAAATAAAAAGAGATGTTTTGATCATTCCCCTGGTTGCATGGAATTAATGGCAGAGGGAGAGGCTATTAGGGCTAAGGACAGATCGTGAGGAGGAGGCAGTATTTAATAGCTCTGGCCACACTGGCAGCCCTTTGCCTCAAGACAAAAGCATGCAAAGGCTATCAAGTACCCCACGTATAGCATCGAGCCACACACAGCTCTGCGGAACATGAGCGCCCAGGTTTGGGAGTTAATTTAGGCCAGGATGCGGGGCAAATGTCAGCCTGCTTGCCCCCTGAACATAGCTGCCTGGTAGCCACTGGTCAGTTCAACCTGCTCTTCCAGGTTGGCCCCAGCAGTTCTCACTCAGCTACAAATCGTACTCCTTGGGCTGGGGCTGAAATTCTGGCCCCCTCAGAAGAGGAAGGCCCCCGCTGAGCAGCCCAGTGCCCTCGGCCTGCCAAGCTCTTGAGGGCTGTAGAGGACTAGGAAACCCCACCATCCCCTCAGCATTTCATTAACAATCACAAACTGTACAAGTTCAGCTTCTATAAACAGGCAGGCCAAAGGGGTTAAGGAAAGAACCTGCATGGAAGATAACAAGCTCCTTTTAAGAGAGCAGGGTGTAAAGACAGGGCTTGCCATTCCCCAACCCAAGAAAACAACAGAAAGAGGCACAGTCCTCCACCCACTCTTATCGCTGTGAGGCTTGAAAGGCAGAATCAACCAGATTCTAAACATCTTTATAGAGCAGACTTATTTACACTGTTACAGAATCATGTTACAGGCCAAACGACTCAGGAGGCAACACAAGCTGCATGTCATCAAGCAGGGGAAAGAGGCTGCGGGTTAGCAGTTGGGAGAGGACAGGGATCAGCTGTCAGCGGCTGGAGAACATCACATTATTTGCAGCGTTGGTAGGCTCTTGGGGGTCAGGGTCATCCGCTGGGCTCAACTATGGTCAGGCCCGGAGCTTGGTTGCTGGTTCCTGTTCTGACCGTCCCTGGCAACACCGCCCACCAGCCAGGAGTGCAACACAACACGGGGAAGGGTCTTCCACAGCATCAGCCTTGTTTCCATCACTTCTGTGCATATGATGTGGGCCCACACATCTGTTTAGCACTTGCAGCCAAAGTGATGGCCCTGGCTTCCGGCAGGGGCATACTCATCCGATCTGGCTGCCTCCGCAGAAGAGCCTTTTTGCTATGCAGCAGCCTGAGGCTGCCATGTACACCCACCCCTCCAGCTGGCTTCAGAGCAAAGGAGGCAACCAGGTCAGACAACTTGGAACTTCATGTTAAGCTAAGCGAACATCTTTATTTTTGGTGCTCTCATTCCCATAGTGCAGCAGTTTGCTTCCGTCCAGAACGGCAGGGAGAGCCAAAGTCTCTTCAGGCACAGGAAACCCAAGAATCCTTCTTCACAGTTCCTACGGCTGATGCTGTGGATGGAGATGGCCCCTCTGCGCAGCAAAAGCCCCGCTCTGCCTCCTCAGTGCAGCCGCGGTGCCAAGTCCGTCTGGGGGTCTTGCAGTGCCCCTGGTGTTCCCGCACCTCTAAAGGACGCCACCACAACCACCAGACAGCTGTCATCCGTGTTTAGTTTCCAGCAGAACGTTTCCCTGGAGTCCAAAATAAGAAGGGAGAACCCGCTGAAGTGGGCTGCTGGCAAGCCAGAACCACCCCCTCAACATCCCTGCCTCTGACTGATAGCATACGAACGGCTCTAGGAACACAGAAACCCTAATTCTGACTGCAGTTATGGAATGCCCTAGAAATCCACATGTCATCCTACCATCCACCCGAGTCCTGGCTTGGTGGGTGAGGCCCCGCCTTTTGTGCCATTCTGACCGGGCACCAGCACCACAGAGAAGCCAGCTTTATGGCTCTGGAGCTTCCACAGTGCTTTGTGGGGAGGCCCCGGGCAGATGCAGACTTTGCATTTGATGCATCTTTCAATGACTGAATGTCTTAT
The DNA here is from genome assembly GCA_948472985.1 of Iguana delicatissima. NCBI lineage: Eukaryota > Metazoa > Chordata > Lepidosauria > Squamata > Iguanidae > Iguana > Iguana delicatissima. The sequence goes on along the minus strand of CAOKZL010001959.1, from coordinate 181,770 downwards.
GTCCTATATGGCTCGCTATGCATGTCAGTACCCAGGCCCGCTGGCCCTTAGGAATGTCTCTTTCTGCAGCTCCTGAGACTGGAGCTATTAAGAAGCCACCCAGAGTGAGGAGTGGGGGAAGAGGGTGAGACCTGTGAGCACCGGGGTCAAGGTCCTGTTAGGTGCAGAGTTTGCAATGAGACCAGCTTTTCTTTATGGAGGACTAACAAAATGCAAAGAGATTGCTGCGTGCTTTGCGAGGTTTTCCTTACAACTTCACGGCTGTCCAGAGAAGTTGCTCTGCCTGACCCGCTCAGTGGCTCAACAGCAGCCAACACAAGAACCCTGTGCACGGAAAGAACACAAGAGGCTTCCTACCTCTGGGTGGCGTTAATCAGGAGCTAAACATTCTCTTAAGTTTAGCTAGGAATCCCTCTGTGCCGTCCCCTGCCTCAGGCCTCTCCGTGCCTGCCCCCGTTCTAGCCGAGTCCCTGCCACCTAGGCACAAACAGCAGAGAGCTGCATCAGAGTATGTGTCACAACAAAGCGTCCTTGCCTGTCACTTTGCCCATCTTGGAACACCCCACCACCAGCAGCCTACCCAAGAGGAGGGATCCAAGCAAGGCTGGAGAATATCAGAGTTCGCTCTTAGACCTGAGGATTCCACAGGCATGAGGAGGCCTGAGAAGCCCCGCTCCCTCTGGCCCTCTCTTCAGCCGTACGCCATGGACTGCGGGTGCCTGAGCAAGCGCCTTCGTCTGGTCGTCCCATAATACTTCTTGCCAGCTTGGCAGCTGGAGACTTCTTGGGTCTCCTGCATTGTGCTCTTAGCGTGTAGTCCGCCATGTTTTGTTCACATCTTCTGATGCTTAGAATTACCATGTACGGGATCTGTTTTTACATATTTTTATTTCTATGCACTATCTACTGATTTTGTTTCTCTCTTCCTGTCATCCAACGCTAAGTAATGATTTTCAGCACCTTTAGCCCCCGTGATATTGCAAACATTTGGTTTGGTTCAGCTTGACATTTGTAACAGGATTCCCAAATCAAGGAAATGACACAAGTTACAATTAACGCTGAACCCTGCTGACTTAGTGCAGGGGAATATGGGGGCCCATCAAACCAGCCCCCAGACTGAGGGGGAAGCCAGAGGCAGCTCCCTAAGACATGTAAACTGATCAGGAGTTGGGGGGGGGTCATCTGCACTGGTGTGAAAAGCAACCATCAGCCCAGCTGCAGCCCCGAGCACAGCATGGCCACTGCAGACATACAGATGCTGCTTAAATTAAAAACAACCTGTTGCTCTGCTAAACTACTTACATTTTTAATAATATCCATGCTTTGCCACATGCCTCTCACTATCTCCTAAGTCCTTTGGTCCCCCAGCCAATTTCAGTCTGTTCCTGTTTTAAGGGGAAATTGTAACGCTACCTGAGTGGGACCTATGAAGAGCAGGGTACTAAACAAGACACAGCAGGAGCCCTTTCTGTGTGAGGGCCACAGCAGAACCAAAACAAGCTGCGGTGTCCTTTCCTCGCAGCCTTTGTCAATAAGGAAAAACATCCATGTTGGCAGTGGTGTAAAGCCATGCTGCTGGTCGCTGCCACATAGGCAGCAAACGCCACACACCCTGCCTCAAGAGCACTGCAGAGCAAGCCTACAATGCGTCCTGCCTGCTCAGCTTCCCAGCACAATACCCAGCCTTACCCGTTGTGGTGGTTGCGATGCCATTCACAGTCCCCTCCACGTCAGTCTCATCCTCAGCGTAGCTCAGCATCAAAGCTCGCTGGCGGTCTGTCAACTTCCTGTAGGGTGGGAGGGATGAGCAGAAAAGAAGAAGAGCTAAGCTGCAGGTTTCCAGGGAGGCTTCTCGCTCTGGGAAACCCTGCTGCCCCACAAGTCAAGACTGCAATGCAAAAGGGACACGGAGACATTTCCCTAGGCTTATGTCAGGCCCTGGAAGTCACAGGTCCACAGTTGGAGAGCACCAGGCCTTCTTGGAGCTCTTATGGCTGGCAAGCAAAAGACCCCAGGGGCAGCCCTTCCCAGTTACTCCTGTAGCCAAGTTCCTGGCTACTCAGACTTGCCCTTTGTCAGGCCAGAAACCTTCCAGAGCACTCCTCACACAAACAACACTTCACATTTTTTACTGTTTTCTGACAGGACCCTTCACGTCCTGACAAACCTTCCACTTACTTGGGAACTTTGATCTTTATATGAATGTAGTGGTCTCCATAACCATAACTGTTAACTCTGGGAATGCCCTTCCCGCTCACCCGGATCCTCTGGTCAGCCTGAATGCCTGGGGGTATCTGCACAAACACAGGGAAGACAAAATTTGTTCAGGCATTTCTTTGCAGGCATGCCTCCAAACCTGCCCTGTTCCATTTTCCCAAGGGGCCCTTCCTGCAGAACACTGTTATGTTTTCTTTGTACCTCTCTCCAAATAAATACTGACACCTTTTCACATAGGGTTTAGTACAGCAGTCAAAATGAAGAGCAGCCAAAAACTGCCTGGTGTGATCTGTGAGGCAACAAGGGCAGAGCAGAGAGCAATAAACAGGAAAGTGCGGGGTATCCCTTCAATATCCAAGCCCTGTTTTTTGCAACTGAGATAGCTCAGGCGCAGAACAACATTCCTTGGGTCCCTAGCATCTGGGACAGAGGAACCCCCACTTTTCTTGCACTACTGGACAGTAGTTCCAAATGACTTGGTCCCACATACCGCAATGCTGATGGTCTCATACAGCCCTGGTGACCTGGCCGTGCCTCCAAGGACAGCTTGGGCTATCGAGATGTAGAGATCCGAGTGGATATCCGCACCGTCCCTCCGGAACACAGAGCTCTTCTGAACCTGCAAAGAGAAAGCAGGTGTGGTTCACAGGTGCAGCAAGGATAGCACACGAGCTGTTCTCAGATGTGGTTACAATTAACAGGAAGCCATATAAATACACACCTTGAAGGTAATGAAAATTTCCTTCTTGCCAACAGGCATGCGAACTGTCTGTCCATCTTCCACACCTGGTGCCAGAAAAAGGGCAGAAATATTAAATCCTCCCCCAGAATGACACTTTCTCTTTTAACTCTCTCAGAAGCTGTGCATTTTGGAATCTCAGGACACTGGTTTCCCATTTTCATCCTGGAGAGAAGTGACTAGTGGGGTGCCACAGTGTTCTGTCCTGGGCCCAGTGCTGTTCAATATTTTTATCAACGATTTGGATGAAGGAATAGAGGGCATGCTCATCAAATTCGCAGATGACACCAAATTGGGAGGGGTTTCTAATACACCAGAGGACAGAATCAAAATTCAAAATGACCTGGATAGATTGGAGAGCTGGGCCAAGGCTAACAAAATGAAATTCAACAGAGAGAAGTGTAAGGTCCTACACTTAGGTCGAAAAAATGGAATACAGAAATATAGGATGGGGGACACATGGCTGGATAGCAGTACATGTGAAAGGGATCTAGGAGTCTTCACAGATCACAAGCTGAACATGACTCAGCAGTGTGATGCGGCAGCCAAGAAAGCCAATGCAATTCTCGGCTGCATCAACAGGAGTATGGTGTCTAGATCAAGGGAGGTACTGGTACCACTCTACTCTGCTTTGGTTAGACCTCATCTTGAATACTGTGTCCAGTTCTGGGCACCCCAATTCAAGAAGGACATGGTCAAGCTGGAGCAAGTCCAGAGGAGGGCGACCAAAATGGTGAGGGGCCTGGAAGCCACGCCCTATGAGGATAGACTTAGAGAGCTGGGGATGTTTAGTCTGCAGAAGAGAAGGTTAAGAGGGGACATGATAGCCATGTTTAAATATTTGAAGGGATGCCATGTAGAGGAAGGAGAGGGCTTGTTTTCTGCTGCTCCAGAGACCAGGACAAGGAGCAATGGATTCAAGCTGCAGGAAAGGAGATTCCACCTGAACCTCAGGAAGAACTTCCTGACAGTCAGGGCTGTCCGGCAGTGGAACAGGCTGCCTCAGAGTGTAGTGGAGTCTCCTTCCTTGGAGGTTTTTAAGCAGAGGCTAGATGGCCATCTGTCGGGAGTGATTTGAGGGTGTTCCTGCATAGCAGGGGGTTGGACTGGATGGCCCCTGGGGTCTCTTCCAACTCTACATTTCTATGATTCTATGATTCTTATTTACAGGGGCTGCCCATTCAGCAGTCCACCAGCTCTAAACTTCTGTAAAGACAGACTTTCTGCCCCCAGTATGTTCTTCAGGGAGCAAACCATGTTCCTGTCAGCTACCACCCTTCCTTAGAACAAGCTGGGGTGTACAAACCTGCTGGAACTGGGACCATGACCGTCTTCTTCTGTTTGGTCTGGCCAGTGCCACGACAAAGCCCACAGGGGGTGGTCATAACTGAGCCACGGCCGCCGCATCGCCGACACGTTGACCGCATGACAAAGGGGCCCGTGTTGATGGTCTCCTACCAAAAGGAAAGTGAAGCCATGGAAGACAGTGCCTTCTGTATTTTGCTGATTCCCAAAATTTATGTATTAACCAAAGTGAGAAAATGGGGAGGGTTCCTTGTCATCCTGAACACAGAGGCCCAGCTGGCATTCTGACAGGAGGCTCTGCACAACAGGGGAGTAAGCAGCCTCTGCTTGCCTACGGACTTCCACCTCCTCTCCGCTCTTACCATGCCCGTGCCGTTGCAGTAGTGGCAGTGCTGCACTTTGGTGCCCGGCTCATGCCCTTTGCCGTCACATCGCTGGCAGCTGTCATTGATGTTCAGCACAATCTCCTTGTTCACCCCCTTTGCAGCCTGATTGAATGTCAGGTCCATGATGTACTAAAAGGGCAAAAGGGAAACAGCTCAAATGAATACCCAAGAGAGCCTGAGGAGCTGTGAAATGGTGGGAGGCTACAGCAGGGTTTGCCTACATTTCAGCATAATGCTCGGTGTGTGGCAAAAATCAAGGTATGCTTTTTGGAATCTCTCTTTTTCCTGAATATTTCTGAGCTGTGGCTGGTTGAATCCATGGACACAAAACCTATGGATGCAGAGGGCCAACGGTAACTCTTGGACAAACCAGGCATATTTCTATACAAATGCACAAACACACACACGCACACACTCTTCCTGCTTACCTCCTGGGGCTGGTCAAAGACAGTATGAAAATCGCCAAAAGGGGAACCCGAAAACTCCCCAAAGATCTTCCTGAAGAGCTCCTCAGGATCCACTGAAGGGCCGCCTCGCCAAAACTGCTGCCCAGTTCCTGCTGAGCCCGGGTCAAAGCCAGCCGTCCCGTAAGTATCATACTGCTTCCGCTTCACTTCGTCACTCAAGACCTACAACGGGGAAGGCGGAATCAGCCTGGGTGTCCATCCTGCAGCACACAGCAGGCACAGTCTGTTCCACAGTCCAGGCCACAACCCAGAATGAGCCCACCCCCACAGTCAGGAGAGCTACCATAGTACCTCGTAGGCTTCAGCCAGCTGGGCAAACTTCTCCTTTGCTTTAGGGTCATCTTTGTTTGTGTCAGGGTGGTACTTTTTGGCGAGCTATGCAGAAAGACACCAATGTGGAGATAAGGAAGAGACTCTTCAATATTGCTGTGATTATTTGTAGAGAATTACATTCTTGAATTTTAAATGAATTGTATTGTGTACAGATTACATAATTTAGAAATAAAAACAGTAGCATCACTGAAACTTTATATTACAATAAGATTAGTCTAAACCAATGCCTCCCAAACTTTGGTTGTTCAGCTGTGTTTTGGACCTCAGCTCCCAGAATTCCTGATTGATGGCCAAGCTGCCTGAGGCTTCTGGGAGAGAAAGTCCAAAACACTTGGCAGACCAGAGTCTGGGAAAGACCACTCCAAGTAAAACTGTCATGATCAAAACAAAAATCATTCCACAAATCATAATTACAGGACAAAAGCAATTCTAAAGCAATGATACATTGTAGGATAGTATCAATTCCACCTATCCAAAAAAAAAAAAAAGTAGTCTGCTCTTTCACAGGGCCCACAAAACAGTTCTAATGTGCTGTCCCATCAAGCAAAGAAGAAAGGGCCCTTAAAATGGAAACAAGAAGACAGAGGCCCTCCCTGTGGGTTAAGGCTCACAGTGTGTAATCCAAGAAGCTGGGTGACACAAATTGTCACACTGTGATCCCAGTACCACCTTCCTCCCAAATTTGTATCTGTTCCCAAAATTCTTCAGCAAATGTACCTGGTAATAGGCTTTCTTGATCTCCTTCTGGCTGGCACTTCGAGGGACCCCCAAAATCTGGTAATAATCCTCTTTGGCGCAACTCAAGCTGGTGTGAAATGAGGCAGCACAGACAAGAGGATGGTGTCTCATTCCTGCAGAAAACAAAAACAGCATCCGAGAAGAACTGGTCCCATTCTTGGTGACACTGTCTATTCAAAGGGTACAACAACCCCTCTCTCATTCGGCCACTTAGGCTATTTCCACACTAGACAGTTATACCACTATCATTCCACTTTCAACCATCCATGGAATCCTGGGATTTGCAGTTTAGGGAGGGGAGAACACACACACACACACACCCAAGGAGTTCTGATCTATTTTCTGCCCACTCTTTCATCAAAGGGACCACATCCCCTGCTCAAAACATCATGCACACAGCCAAAATTCCTGTATTCTTAACTGAACTTCCTTCACAGGTCTGGTTCTCACAGTCTCAACGGTGTACATTTTTTAGCATAATCCTATATATACAACAGTTATTTCACAAGGTCTGAAATAACTGCCACTACACTCAATATGGTTTAACCTTCACACATGAATGTGCAAGATTTCAAAGGGCACGGTAAGCAGTTGGGCTCTGAGTTTAAAATTGTAATAAAAAATATTCTATAATTTTATAGTTAAACCACAAATGAAATTAAATGCTGTCAAATGTAGACCCACTAGGAGGCACTGCACATGAAAGGCCCATATAAAAGGACTGGGGGATTCTGGGAACTGGAGTTTTGCAAAAAACATTAAGCTTGCCCGCTCTGGCCGCTATGCAAATCCTCATCCACTCTCCTGCGTCCCCTCGAAGGTCACACCATCTTCCTTGACTGCCCCGCAATTTTCACAGCGGCCCAGCAGGCAGAGACTCAGGGTATAAAGGAAGAGCTCGACCGGTTGGCTGCCTGCCTGGCACCCACTCAAATCGATGGCGCTGCTCTGGCGTGAAAGCGAGGCCAGAATGACCAGCCGGGACTCCCCTGCCCAGCCTCCCCGCTCGAAGGGGGCTGCATTCGGCGCACTCTCAGAGGCGCGCTTGCAGTCCCCGTGACGTCGCGCGCGCCGCTCCCCTCCCCCACTCGCCCTTACCGGCGCTGCCCCCGCGCCGCGGCGCCAAGGCCGGGCGAGGCGCGAGGGGGCCGGCGCGGCCGCCGCTCAGCCAGCGGGCCAGGCGCAGGGCCAGCAGCAGCCGCCGCGCCCCGCCGCCGCCCACCCGGCCCCCGCCGGCCCCCGCCGCCGCCTCCCTCAGCCAGCGTGCGGCGCACACAGCCGCCATCTTCGGCCGCCCGGCACACTGCGCCTGCGCTCCGCGGGAGAGCGCCGTCTGCGCAAGCGCGTGGCGGGCGGGGCGGAATAAACGCCGACGAAGGGTCTCTGGCTTCTTATAGCGGTCAATCCAGATGCGGCCGCAGGGAAGCCGGCGTCCTCTTGGGTCCTAGTGGTCGCCGGGTTGCCCGTCGGCGCGGCAACGTTTTTCAGTGTCGTGCCGCCCTCATGAACCTCTTGCAGCGACAGCTTCCGTGGACCAGTTGCATCTGGACAAGCCTGTGTTAGTCCACGGACACGTCTGCCTAGACCAGACGTCTGCCAGAGCTCAGAAAAATTCCTACAACGCCCAGAATCCCCAGCTAGCATGGCTGGCCGAACGTAGAATGAAATGTCTACAGCAGATCTTGGAAAATGTATTTTGGAGGCTACAACTCCCAATATCCTCATGCTGGCTGGGGGATTCTGGGAGCTGTAGTCCTAGAAAGGAAATTGTTCTGAACCCGGCCTGAGAGAACGAGGCAGCCGTTTTAATAATGGAATAGATGGTCTGGTAGTCCTGGGGGCGTCTATCGCACTCCGGAGCGCCCCGACTGGCCTCCCCGCGTCCTACTAAGCGCTGCTTCTGATGCTCCCCGGTTGCTCTTTATTAGTGCAAACTTTTTGGAAGTATTGAGAGTCCTTCAGTGACTCACCGACTTCTTGGGATAGTTGGGGAGTTTTAGTCGAAAAACTGAACTGCCTACATTTCTTTTTTAAAAAAGTCCCCCTCCCCAAACTTGTAAAATATACCTTTTGGGGCTACAGCTCCCTGCATCCCCCTCCTGTCTGGGAGGGTGCTGGGTGTTCTAGTCAAAAGAGAACTTTTCTGAACGTTGCCTGCTTTCCTGGGGAGCGGGAGGCTCCAAATTCGATCAACTGATGAGCACTGGGGGGCTCAGGCGGCGGCGAGGGGGAGGTGGCTTAGTCAGAACCCCCGGTGGGCAAAGTGTGGCCCCTTACAGACGTTGGACGACAACTCCCAGCATGTCTCTCACTGCCGGCTTAGGCGGCTGATGGAAGTTGCAGTCCAACAACATATTTGCGAGGCCGAGCATTAAAGAGAGCGCGGGACCTTCCCTCTTCCCATGCCCTTCTCTTTAGTCTCGCGCTCCCGCCCCACCGGGCTTCGGAGGGCTCGGGTCGCCGGGACTCCTCCGCGGCGGGGACCCAGGGCGCCCCCCTCGAAGCTAAGCTGCCCCCGCGCCGTCCCAAAAGAAGCCACGGAGGCCAGAAGTGCGTCGGAAGCCAAGAGGTTTAGTTTCTCTCCCTGGGGGGCCGAAGGGGGGCTGGGGGCGCTCCGGGGTCATCGCTCCGCAGCCACCGCTCCTCCGTCCGACCTTAATTCGGCCGGCCTGGCCGCTGGCCTGGGGGGCGCCTAGCGGTAGTGGGCGGGGGAGAACCTTGGCCGTACTTCCCAGAGACTTCTCCATGGGGAGGAGGGCGGTGGCGAAGAGGAGCCCGCGGTCGCGGGTGGGGATTGTTACCCAGGTCCTGGCCCCGCAGCTGCGGAGGGAGAGAGGAGGGGTTTGAGGGGACCCTGGAGGCAGAGGAGGGTTGTCTAGCTGGTCACTCCACGGGGACGCCTGGAGGAGCCTGGAGGAGGCGCGGCGCGGGGGCGGAGGGAAGAGAGGGGGGCAGAGACGGGCGAGAGAGGGGTTAGAGCAGCAGAGGCCGACGGCGGAGGGGAGGGGGGCTCAGCCGGGAGGCGGCCTGCCGTCGGACGCTCCGGGAGCCCGGGACCGGGCCGCTTATCTCCAGGAGTCCTCGGCCCCGAAGGCTTCGAGGACGCTGTTCCTCGCGTGGTACCACACGGTCCCTGCGTGGTCCATCTCGGCCGCTCTGAGTGCCCCGCGTCTTGGCCGCCCTTTAAGGGTGCTGGGGACCCAGGCGCCCCGCCCCTCGCCCCTCCCCGCCGCCTCTGGGTCCCATGAGGAGGAGAGTACTGAGGGGCAGGAATTCTCCCCCGCGGCCACACATGGGCACAGGAAGGCATTCGGCTCTCTGCCCCCTCGCCCCAAGCTGTCACAGGTGCCACAGGATGGAAAAATCGGGGGCTGGACTGCAGCTCCCCAAATCCCCTCACCGGCATAGACCCTAGCTGCCCCAAGTGTGGCACATGGGGCTTTGCAGCCCCCCTAAGCGTGGTTTCTAAGCGTGGTCCCACCCATGCCGCTGACCTATTTAGAAATCTCATATGGACCCCTCCACCACTCCCCCTCCCAGCGGAACCCGCGCATTTCCTTCCTGGATTTGCACCCTGATTTCTCCCACAACGAGACCCAGAGCGACCGAAAGAGGACGCCTAGCAGGGGGGAGCCAGGCTAGTCCTTGGATGGGAGACATCCCTCCCCTGTCGGCTCCAAAAGTAGGAAATAACCCCGAGGACCTCCGGGTCGAGCCAGGCAGGAATCCGAGAGAGGCCTGGAGATGCCAAATCGGAGCAGGTGATGGAGCCCTGCGGAGTCTGCTTCCCTCCAAGAGCCCGAGGTTCAGCCCCCCCCCCGCGGCCTCTCCGGGGAGCCCCGCCTGGAAGAAGCCAGACCCCCTCCCCCGTTCCTCAATGGACCCTCCTAGGGCGTCCCGGCGTTTGCAGGTGAGGAAGGGGTACTTAGAAGTCCCTGGCGGAGCACTCCAGCGCCTCTGACCAAACTACAGATCCCAGGATTCCAGGGGATGGCACCATGGCAGTGAAAGTGGGCGATCCACGGCAGCCACGCAAAAGTTGGCCACGCCGGGCTGGTGGACCAGCGCCCCACTCAGGACAAGGGCGGTGGTTGCTCTCCAGGCGAGGCCCGAGCCGGCTTGGGTGGGCCAAGGGTCCCGTTGCTTCCGACTTCGAACCGCACCTGATTTCAGAACCTCGGCTGGATGGAGAGAGAAGAGGTGGGGAAGAGGCCAATCCAGGCCTCTCGGGCTATGGGCCACTCTTGCTGCCAGTCGCGATGCAGTTCCGTCCTGCCCCCTCCCCTTGGCAGGTGAAGGGCCTCACTCCGTCCCACCTGCCCCGCCTTGAGCTCGAGGGGGGCGAGAGAAGGAGCAGGAACAGTTCCTCCAGAAGGACACAGAGGGCCCTCCCTCTGTGTAAGCAGTAAAAGAGTTCAGGCAGAACAGAGGGTGCCTCCCCAACGCCCCCCGGGGAGCCCAGTCACCAGGGAGAATGGCCTGTCTGAGCCCCCAGGCGAAAGGGACCTCCCTCCCTCCCTGTCGGCCCATTCGCTTAATTAAATTTTCTCCTAAACTTTGATTTCTAGCCGACTTTACCGGTTGTTCCCATGGCCAGTCCCTCCTGCTACCGACAATTATGCTGACTAGTTGGCAAAGTGAGAGCTCTCTGTGACATTTCTCGTATTGCCAAGCGAATAGGCGTGTGATTCAGGGCTCATTGCTGATCGTTAACCAGAAGTTGCTTTATTTTCTACCACGTGTCAGAATGCCGGTCCTGAGAAAGCAGTGGTTCTTCCACGTGCGTGGATTACCCTCCCCCGAAGGCGCAGGTCCGCAGCCTGCGGGGTGGGGTGGGGGACTCCTGGGTTCAGCTCTGAGCCTGGAAGCCCGCAGTGCCTTTGCCCAGTCGAGGCTTGTGGGCCAGCTGCGCCCCTTCCTTGGGCGGTCAGGCCTGGCCACGGGGACAGGCCATGGTTCCCTCCCGGCTGAGTGGCTGTTAGGGGCTATACCTGGTGCGGCCATTGAAGACGGCACGGAAAGTTCAGCTGGCCCAAAGAGCTGCAGCCAGGCTGTTAACTGGGTCTGGCTACGGGATCACACAATCCCGCCGGTGCAACAGCTCCAACGGCCAGAGGTGCCCCCTCCCCTTTCTCTGCCTTGATCCCGGAGATGTGCGGACCCCTCCCCACCTCTGCGGAAGCCTTTCCTCCCGCTGGAGCGGGCGGGGGATCGGACGAGGGCGGCCGCTGGGGTCCGCCAAAGGGGAGCGGGGCCTCCGAAACCCCTTTGGCCCCCGGAGGGGGGAGCGGGCAAAGCCCCAGAAGTGCGGCTTCCCTGGACAGAGAGGGAGGAAGGCCCCCTTCCCTCGAAGGGGGACCTGGATGCTACTCCCTTCTACCCTCCCTCCCTCTCTCCTCGGGGGTCCTTCTCTGCTCCCGCCCCCTCGGGGACGGCCGTTTATCTTCCTCGCGGACCCTCCTGGCCTGGTTGCGCGAAAGACGCTCTGGTGTTTTTCGTGAGGTGGGGAAGGGGTAAATCTTCCGCAAACAGACCCCTAAATCCATTGCGCTCCCCCCACCCCGCTCCCTTCCCACAGGTCGGATGGAAGGGCGGGCAGCCCCGGATCCAGAGCGGTGGATGGGGAGCCGCGCTGGGGGGCAGCCCGAACTTCGTTGTCGAAGAGCGGTGAAGACTGCTTGGGCGGGGAGCCCCCTCCCCTCTCCGCAGGGCTCCCCCATAGCCGGCCGTCTCTGGCCTGAATTCCCCCTCCCCCCAGAAAGAAGTGAGGCTCAGGCGGCAGGTAGGCAGGTGGCGGCAGAGGCCTTTTATTCTGCGTGCTGGGTCGGGGGAGCGGGAAGGGGGGTCTCCGAAGAAGAAGCGGCGTCGCCCGACGGGCTCAGGGGGCGTCGGCGGCGGAGGAGGGGGAGACGGGGGTCTCCCGGCGAACAGGGCCGCTCATCTGTACTTCTCGGTCAGGACGTCGCCCACCAGGCAGAAAAACTTGTCGAAGGCCAGGTAGACCAAGCAGGTGTATTCGGCGCGCAGGTAGGTGGCTAGGACCACGTGGAAGCACTTGGCCAGCAGCTGCGGGGGGTAGGGGACAGGAGAGAGGAGGGGCGGTCAGTGAGGGAGGGAGGGAGGGACGGAGGGGGAGACCCTCCCGCCCCGCCCCACCCCGCCAGGCGTCGACCCCTCGACCCGCTCCCTCCCTGCCTCCCTCCCTGCCGCCGCCCGGGGCTGCCTTGCCTTGAAGTTGACGGGGTCGACGCGGAGGTCGTAGGCGTGGAGGTCGCTGAGGTCGGCCAGGGTGCCGCGGACGTTGTCGAGGTGGTGGAGGGCGTTGTCGAGGGCCTTGGCCACCTTCTGCCCGTGCTGCTGGATTTCCCTGGAGCCCGGGGTCAGGTCGAACTTCGGGAAGTAGGTCTTGGTCTGCGGGTACACCTGGAACAGCCTGCCGGCAGAGAGAGAGGAGCGGAGGGGGCGCCCTGGTCAGAGAGGGAGAGCCAAGAGGGGGCCTCTCTGCGCCCCCTCGCCTCCCTCCCTCCTCACCTGTTGAGGGCGTCGCCGCCCACCTCGTCCAGGTGCCCGGCCACCTTGTTCCAGGTGGTCTGGAGCACTCTCCGGTCTTCGGCCGTCAGCACCATCCTCGCTCGGGCTCGGGGTCTCTCTCGCGCGCGCTCTCGCTCTCGGGCTCGACGGGGCTCGGAGCCGGGGCGCGAGGCGGCGGCTGCCTTTATAGCCGGGATACTCCCCGGCCGCCGCCCTCTTATCAGGGCGCCCAGCGGGGAGGGGAAACCCGGAGCCGAGAGGCACGGACGGGGAGGGAGGGGGAGGCCGATGGAATAAACAGCCTCGCCAAAGTAACTTGTCTAGCGAAGGGAGGGGAGAGAGAGGAGATACCCCCTCCTTTCCCTTCAGGAGAAAATGTATAGTTTTAAGATCGGTGGTTTGGTTCAAGACATTTCTGCAGCGCTCCATTCATCGCAGTTCTCCAGACAGCGAAGGGCAGAACCGTCAAAACTTTGCAGATCAAAAATACCACCCAGCCCAAATCCCTCAGGAAACAAGGCCCAGAGCGATGCTAGCATGAGGCAGATTTTAAAACATGGCTCCTTTATTGGGGGAGCAACTGTGGGTCTTCTGTGAATTGGAAGACCCCCAAGACAGCTCCAGACAAACTTTGACGGTCTGCACTGAGCTCCTGTGGCAGTCTGATCCCACTTTAATCACCATGGCTCCTTCCCACGGATGTACTCTGGAGAGCTTTAAGGGTGTTCCTGCATGGCAGGGGGTTGGACTGGATGGCCCATGTGGTCTCTTCCAACTCTACATTTCTATGATTCTATGAGCTCCAGCACTGCCATTCAAGGGAGCGGGCAAGAGCAGTGCTGCTCAAAAGGGCGGTTTGCAGACCTGTGCCACTCTGCCAGCCATCAGCTGCCAGTCTGTGCATAAGCATCGTACCAGTCCCTGGCACATTTCAGCACAAGTACTCATCAAATGAAGAATCCTTGGATTCCATATTGGGGGAGCCATGAAGGCCTAAACACCCCGAAGGCCCCAGACACCACCTGATCTCAGAACCTAAGGAGGGTCAGGCCTGGCTAGTACTTGGACAGAGGACTGCTGGGGATATCAGGAGCTGTGGGCAGCATTTAAGGGAAAGGCCATGGCAAACCATCTCCAGGTGTTCCTTGCCTTTAAAAAAATACCCTCTGAAAATCACGGCATGCACATTTGCACGCACACAGAGCCAGGGAATATAGGCTCCCAAATGAGGCAATAAGTCAACAGGAACTCACACACTTCACACAGCCCCAGAAAACCCTGAGATGGGTTCGCCTTAGAGTCATCATCAGTCAGAAATGACTTGGAGGCTCATGACAACAAGAAAACTCCAACTCAGCATTTTAAATTGGGCCAGAAATGGACTGTGATCCAGGCAAGCCCATGAAGCAAGGGGGAGGCCATGGCCAACCCCCCTGGCCCAGTCAATAGCACAGCCATCTGATTTTGAACTACTTTCTGGAGGATGCTAAGTGGTTCTTGAGAGTTTATTGTTATGGGCCTTGAAGACTGGAGGCTGATGGCGAGCCTTCTTGGAAACTTAGGTTGCCTTCTCGGACCTCTGGGCCAAGCCACACGGAGCCATTGGTCTCTCTCTCTCATTCCCTCATGCAGGCAGGAAAGGGCTTGGAGGTCTCTGGCCCACTGATACGGGTGAGCACACACACTCTGAGGGCATTGCCCCCCTCCCTGCCTGCCTGGCAGCTATCTGACCCATAGGCAGCCTTATCAGCACCCACCTTGCAGAGGGAGGGGAGGCCAAGAGGCGCTGGGTTCCCTCCCTCCTTCCGTTCCACCCACCCGCCTCTGCAGGAGGCAACCCGGCAGCTCCTCTCCTACCATGGGAACCTGCCAGAAATGAGGGACCTTCACAGGGGGCCCTGTTGGGCATCCCTGCAGCTTGTGAAGTCAGATTGTTGGGTGCACCTAACAGGGCTTTCTCTCTAGGGGGGCCTTAAGGAAGTTAGTTTGGCCCCATCTATTTAAGCTGCCAGTGGAAAGCCAAAACAGTGCTATTCCGCACGGCATCAGTGTTTGAAGGTGCTGTTTTAACTGTTTCAAAACCGGATTCTAGGATTGTCTTTAGACTCCTGCTTTCAGGAGTTTTTAAAGATAATATTAATGTGTTTTTAAAATGTTTTTATCTTTGTATTGTCAACTGTTTTTTATTTGCTCATCTCCTCTGAAGTGGGCTGGGAAGTGATACAGAAATAAATAATGTTTGCAAAGGGTACCTTTTCTCTTTTTAAAGGGCTCCGTTTTTGCCCCTGGTCTGGTGTAGAATGGCTGATCTCCAAATGCGTGGAGCCACCATTCTTTCCCCTTGTTGTATGGACTGACGGGGGCAGGACAGGGATGCAGGTGGTGGCTTGTTTGATGAATCTGGAGACTAATAGCATCTGGTTGGGGTCAGAGTGGCAAAGCTCTATCACCACTGCTCCAATTTCACCACGTGGAACTTCTGGCCACTTGTCCACACACACTGCCTACAGAAAAAGCAAAAGAACGCAGCCGGTTTGGAGCTCAGGGGTGCAGTTCCCAAATTCCACATTAAATTGGCACTCGAATGAGGAGGAGTTGGGCTGGAGGTTGGATGTCTCCAGGCTTTCTTTTGGGGGGGGGAGCTGGCTGAACAGAGGCCCTCCTGAGCAGAAGATATTCTGTCCCTTGGCTTGCGAATTCTGGCAGCATCGAGGAGGCTAGAACGCTGATGTTAAGGCTGCAAAGCAGAGATAAACTGGGGCGGGAAGGGTGAGATGCAGCTCTTCCACCTGCAGAGGGTGTCATGGGGAGGACACAGAGCTGGGAAGCGGTTGCTTTTCCTGAACTCAGTTCTCGGTGTTCTCAATGGCTTGGCTTGGAGATTGTGGGAACTGCGGTTAAAAAGTCTCTGTCACAAGCTCCTTTTTGGTGTCATAGGTGTACCAATTCGCATAGCCAGAAAATGATGCAAAATATCAAACAAGTGCACATTACCTAGGGAGCAAGAGTGAATGTTTGCAGTTCCAGAAAAAACAAAAGTAGCTTTGGGGATGTCTGCACTACACAATTTGTACTAGTTCCATGCCACTCAGACAGTTATGCCTCTCTCCTAGGGACTCCTTGATCTGTAGTCCAGTGGGGGCACTTGGAATTTTCTGTTCAAGAGTTCCAGTCCAGTCCCTTAAACTCCTGTGATCTCATAGGAATGAGTCATGGTGGTGGCTAAAATAGTGTAAAACTGGTATAGTGGTGCAATGCAGACACCCCATGCCCAGTGCTGCAGAGACTGGGACCTGGAGGCGCCCCTCACTCTGGCGCAGCTGCCCCCTGCGGTCAGCCAGCAGAACTGCAGCCCAGTCTTTTCTTGCTCTGGCCTGGCCACTCTCAGAGGAGCAACACTCCCCTTCTCCTTACGTTTAGCCTGTTAACTTGTTAAACTGTTTAAAATTGTTTGAAAACATTTTCAAACAATTTCCATTGTTCCATTGTTTTACAATAAACTGATTGTGTTGATTTTGCAGCACACTGCCCTGAGATCTTTAGGCAGAAGCCAGTACCTAAATATTTTAACAAAGAAATAATAAATTTCCCAGCTATCATATTCTGAGCAATCAGTGGCAGGGGTGTCCTACTCAGCCGCGTGCCTTTTGACTTCTGCAAACAGGATAAGGTCTTCTCCTTTGCAAGTAGCCATAAGATCTAGAAATTTGGGCTTTGGGAGGTTTTGGTCAGTCTAAGATTACGTAGGATTTGCTGAAGCAGGTGAGGTCTGTCCTGGATGCTTCGTTCCATGCTCCGTGGGGCAGTGGGGCACCTGTGGGGCTCTGCAAAGCCCCGGGCAAAGAATGTTCCTACTTGGGAGGGGCCAGTACCAACGGACTGCGTGTTCTCTGAGGCACGGAGGACAGGAGAGGCTGTGCTTCAGGGCTGCAGCGACTTTCCCAGTGGTGCCAAAGTGCACAGGCCTGCTGGGGGTGGACAGCTCTCCCAGCTGTCCTTGAGCTGTTGGAGACAGGCTGTTTCAAAAGGCAGGCCTCCTTGTGGGAGGAGTCCCTTCATTTTCCAAATGTTCCTTGTTCTCCACCAGAATAAGCTCTGATGTTGCTGAATGCAAAGAGAGGAACCACATGCCCTGAGAAGGGAGTCCTTCTGAACCAACTTCTGCAGACTTGACAAGCGTGCAAGCGTATCCATTCATGCAAGGGTGGGTGGAGAAGGAATTCCACCCCCAGAGGAAGGAATTCAAGTGTGTATGTATTTGTGTGGGGGAGTGCATCCCAACGGTGGGTGGGGGAAAAGGGGAGTGACCAAAGTGCCAACGTGGTTTAGGTCTTGGTGCCAATCACTGAGCCTTAGCGCCCTTGCAAAAAGCTACAGTGCTATCGTTCCACTTTAACTACCATAGCTGCATCCCATGGAGTCCTGGGACTGGCAGTTGGGGGCACTTAGAATTCTTACCCAGAGAGGTAGTCCTCCACCAAACAAAAAGACACAGGATTCCATAGAAGGCAACCATGGCAGTTATAGTGGAATCATACCACTATAATGGTATAGTGCGTGAACAGCTCCTTAGGAGAGGCACTTCAACCTTTCAGGACAAGGGGGCAAGAACTCATAGAAAGCGAGGAGGACGTCTTCACAAGGAAGGGGGGCATAGCTGTCTGGGGGAATCCAAGAGGGAGGAACTTGGCCCCAGGGCCTGGCATTCCCCACCCTTTCCTTGCACAGCAGGTTGAGCCTTCTGCCTGGCACACCCAACTGTGGATAAAAGGGCTGTCCCAAAGTCTTCTGAGTCAGCTGCCTCATGCTAACAAATCTTTGCAGGAAGTTATCCAAGGACAAGAGGAAAGGATTACTCACCGGGAAGGGAAAGGAAAGCAACAACAGGGAGACTTGCAGCAGAAAGGAGGAAGGCTTTCGTGCTCAGGATTGCCGAGGAAGGAGGGATCCATGGCCTTTCCGTCTGGTTTTGAACATGATACAGAAGTGGCTTGTCAGAGCCAGCAAAGAAGATGTGGACCCCAAGCAAGGAGGGGTGTTCACCTTCCATCATGTTGCTGCATTGAGGCCCAGCCTGGTGGGCTGCAGCTTAAAGGCCCTGCCCCCCTCACACACCTGAGGTGTTGGGCACAAAGCGCAGGGCCTTTTTAGTGCTGGCCTTTGGCGTGTTGACTCACTGCTGGGTGAGGGAGGGAGCTGCCACCCTTCTGCCTCCTGGTGTCTGCTGAAAAGCAGGACTGCTCAGGTGGGCATCCCAGGCAGGCACTGGGAGGGGGAAAGGATGTGAGATTGTATCTCTCTTTCTGGTTTATGGCTGCTTCTGGGAATCATGCTGCCCTCCAGATATTATTGGACTGCAGCTCCCAGCAGTGCCTGTAAGGCAGCACTGCCAAGGGTGAGGAATGCTGGAATCACACTCCAACCACCCACTGCAGCAGCTGCTACATGAGTCCCAGCCCCCTGTTCTAGGCTAGGGGGTTTCTTAGGGGCCCAGATTCTACCTCTGGGCACTGGCCTATCCAATCCAATGTTGTCAGAGCATGGACAAGTTATTTTTTTGCTTGACGAACTCCCAGAATTCTCCAGCCACCAATGGGGGGAAAATCAGTTTTTGGATGTCTGGGGGTTTCTGCAAGTTCCCATACCCAAAGGTAACTTTTCCAGGCGGTGACTCTCCAGGGCCTGGCCCAGAAGAAGTGATTTCTCACTTTCTGTGAACTCTCAGCTTTACGGTTTATTTATTTTCCTCAGAGGGCCTTTTGGAGGGCTGAAAGAGAATCCTTTCTCATATTCCAGTGAGCTCCTCGGAGGAAAGACAGAGCAGGGTTGGCTAAGCCAGCAGCATCCAAACCAGGCGGTCTCCGCCATGCAAATAAAGAGGCGCAAAGGCGAAGCGGCCTCCCGCCATCCCCGCCCGCGCCGGATGGTGCTCGGTCCCGGGAGTGGGAGGGGGAGGAAGTGGAGGAGGGCGTGGCTTGGGCCGGGGGGTGGGGCTTGCCCGGCCGGAGCGAATTCGGATCGAAGCCTGGACGGCGGCGGCGGCGGCGGCAGCAGCAAAGGCAGGAGCATGAACCGGTTCAAGGCGTCCAAGTTCCGGCACGCGGAGGCCAAGGTGGCCCGCAAAGAGGTGGGCGAGGCGGATCGGGCCGGGCCGGGCCGGGCCGGGCCGGGCCGGGCCGGGCGGGGAAGCAAACAGGAGCCCCTCCGTCCGCCGTTATTCCTCCCTTCTCCTCCTCCTCCTCCTTTGCTGGGGCGGGTCTGCCGGCGGCGGCAGTGGCGGCGGCGGGAGCGAAGGAAGGGGTCCCCCGGCCCCGGCCCCCCACCCTGTGTGGGCGCGCAGCAGGCGGCGGAGGCGGGGGCGCGGGCGTTGCGCGCACCTGCCTCGGGCACCGGGGCTCCATCGCCCGCAGGCACCGCCCGCCCCGTCCCACCGGCCGGCGTTGGGGGGGGGAGGGGGCGTCCCCTCCCCCCGCGCCCCGCCCTGGCGCTGAACCTTTCCCACCTTCCCTCCCTCCCTCGCAGGACCGCCCGCCTGCCCCGGGGCGAGGATCTCTTCCTTCCCAGCCTCCTCAGCCCTTGCTCCTCCATTGCGGGAGGAGCAGAGAGGCGGCGCCCCCTCCCCTCCGGGTCCCGGCCGCCCCCCTCGGCTGCCATGCGCTTTCCCTCCGCCTGCCCCCGCCCGCGCCCGCTGCCAGCTGTGCCCAGCTGCCCGGGAGGGAGAGGGAAAGAAGAGGGGCGTGTGCCCTCCTGGCTTCTGAAGGGCCTTGCGTCCGCTGCTCCTTCTGAAGGGGGTCTGTGAGGATGGGGTACCGTCTGCCGTCCAAGGCAGGCGGGGCTGGCCGGGAATGCCCCTCCGCTGTGGGCTGGGCCCTGGGGCCAGATGATGCTCTTGCTTCCGGTGCTCCTTCCCCCTCCCCCGGATGGGGTGGCCCTCTTGCAACGTCTTGCCCTCCCCTGCCCCCTCCCTTGCCATGCCTGACCTGCCTCGTGGGTGCTGGGCACCTGTTGCCCACGGGAGGGGCGCTGGGGCTCCCGTCCTGCTACCGCCCACACTGAGTTGAGAGGCTTGGTTCACACTGGACAGTGCCAGCACCCTGATGCCACCTGAACTGCCAGGGCCACTTCGAACGAGTCCTGGGACTGGCCCTTTGGGGAGGCACTAGAGCTCTCTGGCAGAGAATTCTAAGGGCATCACAGCACTACACTTACACAGAAATTACAGTGGTATCAAAGTACCATAACTGTTTAGTGTGCAAGAGACCGAAGGTTTACTGTGGCTAAAGGTAGAGCTTTTCACGTGTTGCCCAAGGAACTCTGCAGGTTCTGAAGAAGCACCCCATCTGGAAAGCACCGCCCGGGTAGACCTATTGCTGCCAACCACTGTCCCCTCCACTGGCCTACAGCAGCCTGATCTAGCAGAAGCCTCTTCCCGGATGACCTGAATCAAAGCGCTGTGGCTCTGCCTCCACATCTGTGGCATTGGGGGTAGCGTGGGCCCTGATCCATCTGCCGCCATGACACAACTCTGGGGTTGCCCCCTTGGAGACCCAGAGCCTAGGCCTTCAGTCTCTGGCTTCACTTGCACCCGGGTCCTACTAACTCATAAGTGGGGAAAGCGTGCCCCCAGATTCTCCCAGACTCTGCCCTCCAAATTTCCAGTCCTCCCTCCAATTGCCTCTTCTGGAGTCTTGACCTCCCTCCACACCATTCAGCATCCCACTAATATTGTGTTTTTCAGAAGTGGATTTTAGTTTTAATTTTTGGTAATCTATGTGGCTGCCAGAAAGTGTGTGGAGGGAAAGGCTGGCCCCTGAGCTCACCTTCTGTCGCCAGGGAACTGCCTAGGCCAAGAAATGGGGTTCTGCTGGTGAGCAGAACCTCCCCCAAACACTGAGAATAATCTCCTTAATCTCAACAAGGAGACAGTGGGTGCTCCAGCAGTAAAGTCCCAGCTCTGGGCCGTAACCAAACAGGCCTCCCTGCTGCAAACTGTTTGCATGGAAACAGCTTCAAAGCTGCAGGGCTGATTGCTGTAAAGGCAGCAAACAGATCCATGCATGGAAATGACAGTGATTACAGGAAATTACTCCTACAGCTAATAATAATGGTGCAAAGCTTGCGGGGGGGCAGAGAGGTGTCAGGCAGCCTGTTGCCTGACAGCCTTTTCTGTCTGTTGCAAATATGAGAACTGGATTAGGATTTTTCCTTCTTGCCATTGGATACTTGCCCATGTCTGCAGCTTAAAAAGCTCAAAAGGGGATCTTAAAAATGGGCAGACTTCCAAAACCTTTCTTGCATAGGTGCCCAGAAATCTCCATCTGGTTGCGCAAACCAGAGTTTATAATGTTCAACGGGGGCTGCGCCATGGTAGCTAGTGACTCCCATGTCAGTGGGGCACTGACAATCTGTGTCAGGTTTTGGTTAGGTATCAAGGAGCTCCCAAAGGCTCCGGACCTATCTTGGGCTGGTGGTGTTCAGCACCTTGGAGAGCTCATTTAGGGTCTAGATTGAAACCTGGAGTGGATTCAGTGCTCCGCAGACGTGGTGAGACGACCTATTTAAAAGGCGAGTTTCCAGTCCTCAAAGCTTTTTGGAAGTTCTTATGGCCAGAAAAGTAGCAATGCGGAGATTTTGGAAGGGTCAAAGGCCACAAAGGCAGACTGGGAGGGGATGCATCTAGACCTAGGGCTGGGCTTTGAATGTCTCCCCTGGTGTACAAGAAGAGAACGGTGTGGAGTTTTCCCCCGGAAAGACCAGTGGTTGGAAAGAATGATTGTGAAATATGACTCTTAAGTTCTCGTGTTTGTATTCCACTTCTCCAAGACCTCACACCCCTAGTCTGTGTTTCAGTAGCTTCTCGCCTAAATCTGGGCATTGGTTTGATGTACATGTAGATTTGTCTTGAACTTGTTCAAAAACAAGGCACAAGTGTTAAAGTAGAAAAAGGCCTGGCCTCCTGCGGCCCTGAGCCTCTGTTTCTCCTCCTCCTCCCTTCCTCTCAGCCCTCTTCCTCTCACTCTGTCTTGCAGGCCTGGGTTGGAGACATCCGGGGCGTCTGCCCGGCTGCCACGGGGAACCACATCAAGGCCAGCTGCTGCTGGATTGCATTCAACACAGAGGCAGCAGGTGAGGTCTCTGCAAAGCCCCGGCCGTGCCCCGCCCTGCCCGGGTGGCTCTGATTGGCACTGCCAGTGGTGCTTCCCTTGCCTGGCGCACTTTGACCTGGGAAGGCCTTCGCGTTGTCTTGCTCAGACTTGACAGAGGGATGGCCAAAAAGAGACAGCAAATCTGCAGGAATGGGGTGCCAGGGCACAAGGGCTGGGTGGCTGTTGGGGAGCTCTGCCAGGCCTGGGCAGGTCCGTAGGAAGTGGCATGAGCTTCTGCTCTCCCCTTGTGCTGGCCAGCCTGGCTGCTTGGCCAGTGGTAGCCTCTGGGTGATGCACTAATGCATGCCCCCTTCCATGTGTCATGTGTTTCCCTTCCCACCATCAGAAGCAACTGGAGGGTGGGGAAATCCATCCATCCATCCATCCGGGTGCTCAAGATGGGTGCTGCGCCTCCCATGACCTGTATATTTTCTCCCCTTTTCCAGGCACGCTGGGCTTTGTGCCTCTGGAAAGCCAGAATGGGGGCAAGAGGGCAATTTCACGTCTGTGCTGTCATTCAGGTAAGGCTGGTGCAGAGGACACACCTGAGCACCTGGGACTGTGGGACTGGAGGTGTCAGGGGTAGGTGCTGGATAAATCAGCTAGAGATGGCCTTTTTGAGCAGATGGGTAAATGCAAGAGAAAAAGGAGCTTGCCAGCAAAGCTAAGGTAGCCAGTCTTGGTCCCCTCCTATCTTGGGTGTGGCCACTGCTGGCCTCCAGGGTGGAGGAACAGCAAGCAACCTGTGCCCCACCTGAGCACTGTGTGGTGTGGCTGGGGGAGCGCCGGCCTTTGGCTGCTTCAGCACAAGAGCCTGGCTAACCTGGGAAGAAACACTGGCGCCTTGTTTCGCTCTTTGCTGAGCAGTTTTTGGCTTTGCATCAGTTTCAGAAGCCGCCAGGAGTGCTGCCACAGCAATTTCCCTTCCTCCTCGGCTTCCTGCTGCCTTGGAGGAGGGGGGAGCACTCCCAACCACCAAGCAAGGCCAGGTTATTGTCAGTGGAGGAGGGGTTGCAACCACTAGAGCCCCCCTGCGCTGGAGGAAATGGAAAGATGTCTCTTGCTTCCTCTTCTTTCCCCCAGTCATTTCCTGAAGCTCTTGTTGTTGCTGTTGTCCTCAACGTTCACTTGAGCAAAAACTGCATCGGATCTGGCTCTTTGCCTCACCCAAGTTGTAAGGAGGAAAATGTGCTCCCCCTGAAGATGGCTGTACTGCTATCTATCACAGCTCGACATTTCACTTATTTATGTATCTAGCAGTTTAATCTGGTTGCCACCACTGATAGAACAGCCCACACGCCTGCAGAAAGAGGGACGCCTGTATCTTTTGTAATTGCTCTGGTGTCCCAACCTGGCTTAATCTGTCCTTGATGCCATCACCTAGCCTTCCTCAAGGAGGGGCTGCAAGAGGAACCCAAACTCCCCCCCCAATTTCTGGCCAGGGGTCCTGGAAAGTGGGGGAGGGAGCCAAGGGGGCTGAGTTCCCCAATACTGGGCTAGTGGAGGCTTAACCTCACCTGAAGTGATCTGGCAAAATTAGACCCCCTTCCTGCCTCCTGTGCAGCTGAGCCTTCTCAGGAAGTGTGCTACACCAAACGTGTACAAAATGATCAGCCCCCACAGGAGAGGAAGGCTGCAGTTGCTGTTGTGAACCACAAAGGTTTCCTGCAATCTGTCCTCTGAAGGCTTACGTGGGAGTAAACGACACAGAACACATGGAGGGCACTTCTGAGTAGATGCTTTGCATGTAGGAGTCTCCATACTGAAGGATGCTGGAATGATAGTGAACTAGGAAAGTAATTTGCAGGGAGGCAAAATTAACAACAACCTGTCTACCAATGTTGAGAGCAGCCCCCCAACCTTAAAAACAGATTAGAGGTCCCTGATCCTGGCAGTGGCTGTGATTCCACGCTGGGCTACCAGGAGCTGAGTGTGGCTTCCACCTTAATTCCCCCCCCATCTCCTTTGGCTGGGATGTCGTCCCTTCCTGGCGTCACCAACTGCATGCCAGCCCTTCCAGGAATGTGAGAGCAGAGAGCTCTTTCTCTTTCTGGGGGTGCTGCATCACTCTTCTGGTGGGGGGGCTTCCACAGCCATGAGGGGAGAGACTCTGGGCTCTGGGCTGCCATCCTTCCCAGCGCCGACTACTCACACCTCTCCACCCTCTCCTGCCAAGGGTCACTTCCATGGGAACTGGGTGACATTGCTCCATCCCTCCAGGAGGAGGCAGGACAAAGGGGCCCATTCACCACGGCTGGCCTTGGGTGGGCCCAGGCCCTGGAAGGGGCAGAGAGAAGACGCGCCCCCCTCCCCAGGGACTGGACCAGCAACAGGAGTGCCCTGGCTGTGGCTACAGGAAGGGGGATGGGGGGCTTGTTGGGCCACTGCTGCCCGGGCAGGAGTGGGCTCTTGGCTGCAGTGCGGGTGGGTCTATGCAGGAGATGGTTACACCCCAAGAAAACCAGACTGAGCCTTCTCCTCCTCCTTCCCCTGGTTTGCAGACCAGTGACTGTCACAGGCCTGTGGAAATGGAAAATCACGCTGCGACCTACTTTTTCCTGGGTGCGCCAGCTGCCTCAGCGAGGCTGCTAACTGCTGTGCTAGAGTCCCTCTCCTTCTCCCCCGCCCCCCATCTCTAGCGGGTTGGCCTTTGGAGGGCAGTTGCTACAGCTCCTTGGTGGCCAGCACGGGGGCCAGAACCCCACAGAAAGCAACAGAGGCAGGGCAGCGTTGAGGGGTGGCTAGTCCTAGAAATGCATATCTGCCAGCTGGATGCGTGGCCACTGGCCGCTTCCCCATGTGGACTTGCCAGCTGTGTGCCATGTGGGCTTGCCAGATGCATGCCCTGTGACTGAAGGACTCATCTCTCCCATTGCAGAAGAATCTGGGACGGTGGCTCTCCCCTCCTCTGCCTCCAGCCTCCTGACTCCTCCTTAGATATGAATAAAGAAATTTGCAAAGGGTGTCTGCCCAACCTTTCCTCTTCTCAAAGGACTCTGTTTCTGGCATAAAATGGCTGATCTTTGATGCTTCAAGGGGCTGCAGGGAGTCTCTCTCTCTCTCCCCTCTCCCCCTCTCTTGTGAGGGAGGGAATGCCTGCCTTCCCACCACAGACACTTCCTCCCCATCTTACTGTTACTGCCATTGTTATTATTATATTTGTTTGTACTCTGCCTTTTCCTCAGTCTGAGGCTCAAGGCAGTTTGCAGAAGTTTAAAGCAGCTAAAAATTCACAGCATGCAGAAATTAAAAAATTAATCCTCAGTAGAATTAAAAGCAGTTAAAAGCATGGCCATTTTTTTAGAAAAAGGAAAACAACAGCTGCTGTATAGACAGGGCAGCTCAGTGTGAAAGACCCCTTTCCCCCGTGCAGTCAGCCCCCAAAGGCCTCCTGAAGCAGAAAGGACCCCAACTGCCCAGGGACGGAGAGCGAGGAGGGGCCAGTCTGGACTTTCTGGGAGGGGAATTCCAGGGACTGGGGACAGCCACTGAGAGGGCATTGTTCACTGGCCATGTCCTGGTCAGGAGAGTCGCTGGAACATGTCGGGATAAACATGTGAAGTGTGCGCTCTCTTACTCACTTAGCCTTTCTCTCTCTCTCCTTTTGCTCAGATGCAGTGACAGATTTTGATTTCTCTCCCTTCGACGAACAGCTCCTGGCCACCAGCGCTGCTGACAAAGTTGTGAGTGTGCAATCATGTCTCCAGTGGGGGGTTTTCAGCAGAACCACCCCAAATCCCTGCTCTAAGGCCATTTCCGCACTAGCCTGTTCTAGCACGATGATTCCACTTTCAACATCCTCTGGAATCCTGGGGTTTGCAGTTTCGGGAGGGGAATCATCGCGCTATAACAGGCTAGTGCGGAAATGACCTAAGACAGACCTGGGTGCATTACATTGGGACAGCAAATGTTGCGGAAGGGGGGGCACAAGCGCTTTCCAATGCCAAACAAAGTTTGGAAAAGCCAACATTTCTTGGCCTGCGGCTTCCAGAGTTTCCCAGCCAGTGTGGCAAGTGGGCACAATGGCTGGGAGATTCTGAGTGTGGTCAGAAGAAAAAGAAGTGATCTGACCCAAAGCCTGCGGATGCAGCCCAGAAGGGCTTCAGACTATAAAAGAGACAAGGGTGTCTGGGTGCAGAGTGATAATACAGGAACGCAACTACCTTATACTTTTTGCCGGATAATTCTAGCGAGTTGCCATTCTGGTATGGAGGCAAGGGTGCAGAGTTCCACATGAATTATGCACACACGCACACACCCAGTGATGCTAGTAAGCATGCGTTCCCCATGATGTTGTGATTTGCTGCCTCTTAAAGCAGGAAGAGTCCAGAGTTGGAACAAAGGTGGCCTTATTTTGGAGTTGTTGCTGCTGCAGCTGTGTGCCTCCAAGTTGTTTCCAGCTGACGGAGGCCCAAAGATGAACCCATTGCAGAGCTTTCTTAGCAAAATTTATCATTTTGCCACCTCTGTCTTCCCCTGGGGGTGAGAAAGTGTGACTTGTCCAAGCCCACCAGGTGGGCTCCCACTGCTGAGTTGGAATTTGAGTCCTAGTCTCTCTCAGCATTCAAACTCCACACCTTGTTGGCTCTTCTTACTTTGGAGTGCAGCTCCCAGAATCCCCAGCCACTGTGTCTTCTAGGAGCTGAACTGCAAATAAAGGGAAGTTTTTCCCCACGTGCTGTGGGAGTCCTGGCTCACGGCCCTTTGCTCTTTGTGGTTGCCGCTCCACAGATCAAGGTGTGGCGCCTCCCGGATGGGGGCCAGGACCTCTCATCTTCCCCCCACGTGACCCTGGGGGTGCCCAGCAGCCCAGTGGACGCAGTCCTCTTCCACTCCACGGCGGATGGTGTCCTGGCCAGTGCGGCCCAGAGGACGGTGAAGATTTGGGACGTGGAGAAGCAAGAGACCCTGACAGGTAGGCTCACAGGGCTGCAGGCGGAGGTGAGAAAGCAGGAAAGGAGAGCAGAGGCACCCACCCCGTCCCCCTGCCCTCCTTGTGGATGCCTCTGGGGCCATTCTGAAGCCCCACAGGTAGGTTTAAAAGTCGCACATGGAAAGACCAAGTGCAGACTGCACTCCCCTGTACTGGGGGAAGAGCAAATGGGTCACCGGAAGATCCCCAAGGCTGGGTGAGACGGAGGATGCAAAGAGAGGAGAATCTTTTGAAACAGCAGCTTAAAGGGGACAGCAGAGGCAGAGGCGGGCAAAGGGGAAATGGAACCGCACGGAGGCCCTGTTGCATGGCAACCCCCGTCACGTGGCCTCGAACTCCTGCAAAGAATCTCCTGCCAGCCCCAATTTCAGAGGGCGGCAGCACGTGGTGTGTGTGGTGGGGACGGATACAGTTGCTCTTCCTGGGTGGTAATTTGGCGTTCCCAGGACAAGAAAGAGGCATTGTCTACCCTTAGCTGGCCCTCTGTGTGTCTGGACTTTCATTTCCACGAGGGCTGGAGGGCGTTCAAAGCAGCTCAGGGTGATACCCAAGAGGGGACTAATCAGGGCAAGTTTGGGAGTTGCACAGAACGCTTCCTCTGGGGAGAGAAGGTGTGGGAGAGGAATCTGATGTGCCTTGAAATCCTGCAAGTTAGCAGCCATTGAGCTGGCTTTGGTTTATGAGAGGCCCCCAAATCACCCTGGTGTCCATAGCCCTGCCCAAGTCTTGCAAACTGAGGAGGTGGCTTCCTCATGGAACCCCCTGCCCACCTGCTGGGTGGCCTGCCTCTTTTCCGTCTGCCTCCCACTTTGCCACATATGATTGCCTTGTTGTTTCATGATACAGCAAAAGCATGACAGCCTCAGTTTAGCCATCTTGGCTTCTGGGGAGAGTACAGGCTTGGTTTGCTCTCGGACCCCTTCATTTGTCTTCTTGGCAGTCCGGGGAATCTATACTACTCCCCTCTGGTGCTGCATTTCCAGTAAGTTGATGGCCCATGGGGTCTCTCCCAGGCCTATGAGTCTGTAGTTAGCTTGGAGAAGAGAAGACCTGAAAGGACATTGTGATGCAAACATCTTTAAATATCTAAAGGGATGTCAGGTAGAAGATGGAGCCAGCTTGTTCTCTGCTGCTCCAGAGACAAGGACGTGAACTCGTGGAATCCAATTGCAAGAAAAGATTCCACCTCAACATGAGAAAGCATTCCTTGACTGTGAGAGCTGCTTGACAGTGGAACAGACTGCCTTTCAGGGGGGTGGAATTTCCTTCGTTGGGGGTCTCTGAGCAGAGATTGGGTGGGCATCTTTCAGAAGCGTTGTAGTGTGGCCATTTCCACACTAGCCTGTTATAGCACTATGATTCCACTTTCAACATCCTATGGAATCCTGGGTTTGCAGTTTTGGGAGAGGCTAGCTAGCCCCTCCCGAAACTGCAAACCCCAGGAGTCCATAGGATGTTGAAAGTGGAATCATAGTGCTGTAACAAGCTAGTGCGGAAATGTCCTGTGTATTCCTGCATGGCTGAAGGCGACTGGACTGGGCAGCCCTTCTTCTTTTCTAATTCTGCAATTCTGTGAAATGTGTGACAAGCTGGGGAAGAAGAGGCTGTTGCACAAGCCAAAATGGGCCCTGGTTGGTTGGCGCTGCTTTTCCATCTGCCTGCTTGGCTAGACAGCCAGGACTCAGTGGAGAAACTGATCTTTTTCTCCTTTCCTCCAGAGCTGGAACACCACGAGGACCAGGTCCAGAGCGTGGCCTGGAGGCCAGATGGAGCCCTCCTGGGCACCTCCTGTAAGGTAAGCAGTGCCGGCATCCGTAGCTCCAAGGCCAATAAATCTGCTCCAGGTCTTAGACTGAACATTAAGGGAGTCCTGCCCTCCTCGTAAACAGTTTCAGCACCTTGGATAGCTCCCGTACGGTTCACACTAAAACCTGGAATGGCTCCACTGCCGTACTAGTAACAGAGCCATGTGTGTGTGCATGCACGTGTGTTGCACAACCAGGGAGCTGTGGTGAGCTTGGTTTAGTGGGGCTCACGCTTCAGGTATTTATTTATTAAGGTTTTTTTTTTTGATCCTCCCTTTCTTGTCTCCAAAAATAGGATTCAACATCACTAGCATTAAAATGAATAAAATAAAATAGAGGCAAACCTGTCAATCAGATTAATTAAAAAGTCAGGCAGCTTTAAGCAGTTGCTTAAATCAGCTTAAAACTGACACCAAGGAAGAGCCAAAGACAGCCCCCACCAGACTAAAGGCCCCTCTCACAGCCACGCGGCTGAGCTGCTGCCCATCTGCCTGGTCTTGGTGTCTCCTCTGGCCACAGTGCCTCTGAGCCACGGTTGGCGCTGCCTTTGCACGTCATTGGCTCTCCTCAAGAAAGGCCTGGTGCAGAGCGGAGTAGCTGGGCCCGCTTCGTCTTGGGCCAGCCCATATGCAAAGAGGCCGCCATCCTGGCCCCAGGGCTTCTCTTGTGCAATCAACTGAGAGTGAAAGAGGGGCCCGTTTTTTTCAATTGGTAGTACCACTCACCATAGATCCCCTCAATTTATTCCTTTCCATTTTTCTTATCACCACCACCTTGCAGTTGGAAAAAAGGAAAAAGCAAAATGGTTGCATATTTCAAATTTTGGCCATATGGGGACCATCCCCTCTCCCTGCCCCCACCCTTCCTTCTGTGCTGTGGGGGTCCCGGGCCCCAGCTCTGCGAGTATGGGGCCAGTACCCCAATTGAACACTGGGTGGCGCTGTGTGCACGCACAATCTGAGGCTTTAACTTTGGCCGCCGGGCCTGAGGAAGGGCAGTTTATCTGAGAGTCCAGTAAAAGAATTCACGGTCCATATTGTGGTGATACCTTTAAGATTTTATACGTTTTGGTTAGCCCAATAAAGGTTATTGCCTCAAGCTGGCCTTTGGGTTTTCTTTTATGACATGATTGTATAAATATGCTTTCAAGTCTCCTCTTGACATGTGGTGACCCCATGAGTTTCAGGGGGCTTCTTCGGCAAGAATCCTCAGGGGCGGTTTTGCCAGTTCCACCCTCTGAAATAGAGCTTTCAGCATCTGGGATTCATTGGCAGTCTCCCCTCCAAGTGCTAACCAGGACCGACCCTGCTTAGCTTCCACAATCTGATGGGAGCGGGTGCTCTTAAGGCATATAGGCCCCGGCATGATTTCATCTCTGGATCTCCTTTTTTTCCTTTCTATTTTAACCCAGGATAAAAAGCTGAGGATCTTCGATCCCCGGGCCGAGCCAAAGGCCTGCCAGGTATTTGCTTCTCTTTCTCCTGGGGCAGGAGGCACAGTGGCGGGTGGGAAGACGAGACATTTGCTGAGGATGGAGTTGTTCTGAAATTGTCCCTCTTGGTTCTGAGGTTGGAGGAATTCTTTTTTTTTGGACTACAGATCTCAGAAGGCTAGGAGGAGTTCTGGGGTCGTACTCCTAAAAGGGAAGCTTTCCAAAATCTGCCTACATCCCTGCACCACCAGCCTTGCACTAAGCCCTGTCTTCTTGTGTATTGATGCATGAAGCGCAGAAAATAAGAACTGCATTTATACACACACGGAGGGGATGCACCCGGCCTAGCCTTGGCTTCGTGAGAAACAGCGTGGGCAAATGGGCAGCCCCCAACCTGGCGCATTCTGGAGGTGCTGGACTACAACACCCACCATCCCACACCAGAAAGCTTGCATGCCAGCAAGAAGGACCTAGACCCAGTTCTCTGCAGCACATTTTGGGGTGAAATGGGGGGCAGATTTGTATCCTGTGCCTCTTTCAATTGCCCTTAGAATGCCACAGGAGTTCTTGTATTTTGGGTGGATTTGAGGAGAATTTTGGCATTTGTTTTGGAGCAGTGCAGCATGCCCCCATGCAAAGAGAAATTGCCATATTTGGGGGCATTTTCCTGCCGTTTCTGGCCACTTTGGAGGGGGTAGTTGCTTGAAACATGGAGGGGGGAATGGGAGAAGGTGTTTGCAGGCTGGAGGGTGCAAAAAAAAACCCTGGGATTCCACTAAAAAGAGATTGGGGGCTGCATTGTCCCCCCCAAAGTTCCCGGTCCCCTTGGAGCTTCAGCCATATGCTGGGGTGGGGGGAGAGTTTTTTTTTCCAGGCGGTTTCTCCAAACGTCCAAGTGACTTTGTTGGCTTTGGCAGCAGCCTGCAGTGTTTGCTTTGCACTGGGTTTGTGCCTGTCATTGTCTCTCCTCCACAGCCGTGGGCCACTTTGAGGGGGTGAGGGGGCCAGTCTCAGCTCCCTCTAGAAACCGAGGTTGCCCTGCAATGGGAGCCTTCCCCACTCCTGCCTCTTTCCCCTGTTCCTCTCCCCAAAACTCCCCTCTCACCAGACCTCACATGATGGGGTGACCCCTGGGGAGGAACGGTTGGTTGTGTGCCCTGCAGCCCCTCTCCCTGGCAGCCAGGCAGGGCCCCGCTCAAGCCGCCGCCGCCCTGCTCCAGCCCCACTGGCGGTGAGATCGTTTGGGGGACGGAGAGGGGCCGGTGGCTCTTTGGGGCGGGCGGGCTGGCTCTCTCCCTCCCTCCTCTCCCCCACCTCTCTCACGCTGAGGTCACCCTGGGGGTACCTGCCTCCCACCCTCCCCGGCCAACAGCCTTCATGCTCCGCTCCTCCTCGGAGGGAAGTCGGCGGCATCCCTTGTTCCCAAGGAGGCCGTGGGAAGCCGGGAAGGAGGAAGCAAGCGAGGGAGCGCTTGGCCTGCGCTTGCCTGGGAAGCCTATTTATAGCGCCTGACTGCCATTTTCCTGGGCTCCCAGGCTTCTGCTCACAGCCCCCCAGCCTGGGAAGGGGAGGTGCGTGGCTTCCCGTTTCCGGCTCCTCTCCATCCCTACCCCCTCTCCCTTCAGCCCCAGTCCCCTCTGCACCACCATCCATCCAGGGGCACTGCCCGGAAAAGGCCGCGGCTGCTGGGTCAGTGTTTAGGAGAGCTCTCCCACCCTCCCAGGTGGCGCGTTGCTTCTCTTCATGGTGCATGCACTGCCCCTCCGTCTTCCCGGGTGCCCTTGCCTGGGGGTGGGGGAACTTCCTGTCGCTTACTTTAAAATAAAACTAGAAATGCATTTTCTCTTGGAGGGCAGGAAAGCACTAGGGGTGAACAGCAACTTCATCTCAGCTTCAGAAACCCTTGGACCCCAGCCTGCCCCCAACCCTTGTGCAGGTTCTGCCTGGACTGCTGGGGAAAGTGAAAGGAGGCTGAGAGAAAATCCTTTTTACTGAATGGCAAATCCCAGCAGCCCCCAGCCAGCAAGGCAACCAGGAGGAGATTCTGGGAAACAGAGGAATTCCTTCATCCCAGGCACCAGATGTGGGGCAAGGCCCCAACGCAGCAGTAGGGATGCCCAACTTGAGCTGCTCCCCCACCCGTTGCAGATTGAGGGCGGTTATTATGTGCATGTGTGTTTGTGAGTTGGGGAGGCAAGAGAGAGTGACGCACACACTCGATTGCCACAGCCCAGTTTTTGTGGAGTTGTAGGGTAGGAATTCCAAAAAAGTGGGAGGCTGCTGACATCATGGGGGGGCAGGCAGAGGAAGTGAGACAGAGGCTGGGACGAGAGCCTGCCTTTGAAAAATGGGGCAGGGTTCTTGATCCCATGGAAGAGATGGATTTATTTTACACTATTTCTGAGCGTGTGTGTGTGTGTTTGTGTGTGAGAGAGAGAGAAGAGAGAGAGAGAGAGAGATCCCTTTCCTGTTCCTCTCATTTGCTTTGCTGCCGTGGGGGGTGGCCCCTCCCCTTTCTAGAAAGCCCCCTCCCAGTTCTTTCTCTCCCGCTTCCCCTCTCAGGAGCGCTTGCATTTTCCCTGGAACTGGAGAGTGGGTGGGAATGAGCCGCACTCGGTTCCTGCAGCTGGTTTCCTCCTTGGAGCCCCTCAAAGGCCTGAAAGCGTCTGGTGGGGGGCGGGCGGAGGGGCAGCGGCGGCTTTTGGCTGCAATCCGGTTCCAACTCCTGGTCTCCAGCTGTGTCCGTGAAGCCGTTTTCCACCTCCCCTGGAAGGGAGGCCCTTTCACTCTGCTTTCCAAGGTTGCCAGCCAGGTTTTCCAGTTGTCTCTCCACCTCCCTAGTACCCCGACTCATGCTGACCCATGGTACTTTGCTGCCTGAGGCAGAGGATGGGATTGTGCCACATTGCTCCCTTTGTCACAAGCAGGGCACAGGGTGAGGGGAGGGGACCATTGAAGGGCAGGTTGATGAGCCCGTGATGGCAGATGGATTCTCAGATCCCAGGATGGGGATTCTCTGGACTACAATTCCCATGTGTTCTGAAAAGCAGTGCTTGTGAGAAACAGAGTTTGGGAAAGTGTGTTTTCCCTTGTTCAGAGGAGAGTTTGGAGAATTTAATTTTCGGTCGGATAATATTTGCTCTTTTTCTGGACTTGATGTTTATAGTTTGAACAACACGCTCTGAACAACTGTGGTTGACACCTAATTTGATGTGCTGAATGGAGTCCTTGGGAGACATCCCCTGGTCTCAGATTTTGGCCTGAAAACCAACAGGGCTTGGGATGCTCTCAATCTGGCAACTGGAATAGCCAGGGGCCAGCTGGGTGGACAAGCAGCTGACTCAACAGGACTGGAGAGGAGGAGGAGGAGGAGGAGGAGGAGGGCAAGAAAGGAAAGGAAGAGGATGGAAAAAGTGCAGAGACTCCATGTGCATGTGTGTGCGCGCGCATGCGTGTGCATATGTGCGCATGCCTTGAAGTCCTTTATCCACTTATGGAAACCCCGTAGATTCTGTGCTTGAATTTATAGTCTGTGTAACTTTGGAAGCTGTGAAATGATTGAAGTCGCTGAAGGTTAAAGTGAGGGAAAGGAAAGGATGACGTAATATTATGTCTTAAGAGATTTCCAGCTACTGACTTGTAAAAAGCCCTTTCCCGGAGACCAGCCGCTTGAGTTTGTTGTTCTTGGGTGACTTCGAGTCATTTCCGACTTAGACGACCCTCAGGCGACCCTATCGCGGGGTCTTCTTGGCAGGATTTGTTTGCCTTTGCCTTCCTCTGAGGCTGAGAGAGTGGGACTTGCCCAAGGTCACCTGGAGGGGGTCTCTGTGGCTGAGCGGGGATTTGAACGCTGTTCTCCAGAGTCCCATTCGGTGCCCTTGGAAAGAGGGGGTGCCTTCTCCCCCTGCATCTTCCTGCTTCATCCATCGATTAGCTTTTGTGGGTTTCTGGATTGTTTCACAAACCAGAGGTTGCCCAAAGAAGGAATGGTGGAATGGGAGGGCTGGGAACAGACCCCTATGCCGGTAAGTGGGGCCATTCAGTCACTTAAACTGGGGGGTGGGAGGGAACTCCCCCCACCACCACCACACTGCCTCACTTCTGGTTTTGTTTTTGGCTGTGTGGTGGTGGAGGGAGAGAAAAACGACTGCGTTTTGTAACATTTTTGGCTCCTTGATGGTATTTTGGGGGCCAAAAACACAGCTTGGGGAAAAATTTAAACATTTCTTGGCACTGGGGGGTGCTTTGCAAGGGTGCCCTGGGGACCAACAAGCATACCAGCCAACATTTCAGAGATGAAAACTGGGACACGTGTGGCTGAGCAACATCAGAGTGTGGCCAACAAGAGCGCAAACGCTTTTAATGCGGAGGAGCACACAAAGCGACAGTTTTGAGCAGGGAGCCACTCGAGTTTATGTACTGAGTTTAAGAAAACCTGAAAAAAAAAACCTGAAAAATAAAATCCCAACTTGCTGACGGGGAAGGAAAAACTCTGCCCTTCCTTTCTCTCCTGCTGAGTTCATTGAATGAGAACTCCTGCAGTTTGAACTCAGGCCACTTCCACACTAGACTGTTATAGTGCTGTTATTCTACTTTCAATATCCTATGGAGTCCTGGGGTTTGCAGTTTAGGGAGGGGCCTTTGAGTCACACCCTCTCAGCCTCAGAGGAAGGTCATGGTGGCAAATCTCCCACCAAAGAAATCTGACAGAAAACCCCACAATTGGTCTGCATTAGGATCGACATAAGTCAGAATTGACTTGAAGGCCCACGAGAACAACATAAAAGCCGTAGCGAGGCCTGCTTTCCATGGATTCACCTGCAAAATGGGTGGATGCCTCCCACCCCTCCTGCACAGACCTTGACGTGCTTTCGCTTCCACCCCACAGAGCATCCAGGCCCACGCCAACACCAGGGACTCACGGCTGATCTGGATAAATGCCGAAGGCTGCCTCCTTTCTGTCGGCTTCAACCAGGTATGGAGCCGCCTTGCCCTCTTCGTCCCGAAGAAGGGTGTTGGCCAGCAGGCTGCCATGCAGGGGGTCAGAGGTGGGTGTTGGGGGGAAGGCCCTCCTACGTGGGCTCAGAGCCACTGGAAGCCCCCTCATCTGCTGCAGGGTTGAGATGGTGAGGACTGGCCCCTTAGACATCGCCTCCCGTTGGGAGAGAAACATAATTGTGCTGTGAAAGTGTGTTACCTTCATGTATCCATCACTGCTGCTCCTGCTTTTTTTTTGAGATTTAACATTTGTTAATTTTAATGCAGAGATACAGACAGGGTGATTCACAACTACAGAAAAAAAAGAATGAAAGAAAAGGGAGCCAACTATACATAAAAAATATACAGGTGTAACTGAGCTAAACTAAGCTGAGCTAAACTGAGACCTTCCGCACTACCTTGTTATGGTGCTATGATTCCGCTTTCAACCTCCTGTGGGATCCTGGGGTTTGCAATTTAGGGAGAGGCTTTTAGACTTATCAGCCAGGGAGCTCTTTGGCCTCAGTAGACACAAACTCCTTGGGCCAGGTCTTGCAAGGGAGTGGAGGGTCTGTCCTCTGAGGGACCCTCATCCAACCTCTTTTTCAGGTGAGGGAGCGCGAAGTCCGGCTTTGGGACACCCGGAGATTCAGCAGCTCCCTGGCTTCCATCACTCTGGATGCATCCCCCAGGTAGGATCACGGATTTGGACTGGGTTGTCTTGATTTCTCGTTTGTATGGTCAGCTTAGCTCACGGGCTGGAGTTGCTGCAGGATGTGCGCCTGTGTGTTTGTGGGTATCAGGGAGAGACAAAGGCTTTGCTGCCTGTCCTTGAAAGCAGACTTGAGGTTTGTCTGGGCCAAAGGTATCAAGAGTTTGCACTTTGCAGTGAACTTTGGAGGCGATGGTTGATCTTTGTGGTTTGTTTTTGTCCTCATTGTACATTCCATGCTGCTGTGACTTGCAGTAGTTGATTGGGGCTGAATTCTCACCAACTCAGGAGCCAGAAGGGTCTGTGTGGGGGTGTATATAGGGAAGCAGACCTTGAAAAACTAGAAACTTGAAGTTGTGGCAAATAATTTCCCTCTGGAAGTGCGTCTACACCACTCAATTATAGCACTGTGATCCCACTTTAATGTCCATAGCTACATCTGAGGAATGTTGGGGCTTGTAACGTAGTGCGGGGGCACTTAAAATTCTCTGGCAGAGACTTCTAGTCTGGACTGCAGCAGAGAATTCTAAGCACCTCCTCCCCAAACTGCAAATCCCAGCATTCCTAGGAAGGAGCAGTAGGGGGCCAGACTGCTAGAACTGTGCAGTGTCGGTACATTCTTGGTCTTTCTGGCCAGCATTGTTGTCAACATCTGGGTCCGAGTCTTGGTGGCCCAGTTAGGCTATCACCTAAATTTGTGTACAGGTTCTTAAGGAAATGGGTGTCAAACTCTGGGATATGTAGCAAGAACAACAAACGAACAGAAGGAGCTGCCAGCATTGTGGCATCTAGTCAAGACCTGGACCCACTGAATCTACAATTTGAAAAACTTGCAATGGTCGTTCTGGCCACCTTCTGTGAACTTGTGGTGACTCAGGTTTACCTCTAGGTGACCAGCCTGGGCAACTGCTTTTCTCTGTCTTTGTTTCTTGCTCCCTCTTTTCCCCTTTTGGTCTTCAGTGTGCTGCAGATAGGTTTGTGGGGGATTGTTACATAACTTTGTGTACTTGTGACTTTTGGGGGCGAAGTGGCTGGGCTCTTGAGAACCAAGGTGGGGTGGGGTTTGAGGGTCCCCCACGTACCTTTCTAACTGCAGCTGGTCTCTGTGGATCGCCACGCAAGGCCCCTTGTTGTTCCCCTTCATCTTTTTTCTCTCTCTTAAGAACCACGGCGCAAGGGATTGATTGATTCCAGACCGCTGGCTTATTTTGGCCCGGGGCCTTTATCTCTGCTGGTGGAGGAATGTGGCCGGCCGGCTGCCTCTGTGTGTGTGTGAGCGAGTGAGTGAGCCAGCGAGCACGAGCACGCAAGTGCCTCTCCCTTATCTCCGTGTCACTTCTGGAGGGCTGTGCAGAGTTGCGTGGTTGTATCAGAGTCTGGCCTGATAAGAGGGGAGAGGAAGCAATTTCAGGAAGAGGGGGCAGGCGAAGTTGGGCAGTTATAAGGAGGGGGCAACTGGGGCCGAGGGGGAGAGAGAGAGAAAAAAATTGAGAGAGTTGTTGGTTTTGTGCACTCTGCTGTCTCTGACCAAGAGGGCTTTTTAATTTTTTTAATTTTATTTTTTTGTTTAAGCAGGCCAGAGTATTGGTATAAATCCAGACTCCATTCTTGTGAATGCTCTTAGAAACAGCAAATCACTCAGAGAGGCTTGGGTTGGGGCAGCTTTGCTGGAGTTGCCATAGGCAAAACTTAGGCTCTCCCCCTGCCCTTTTGCTGTGGAAACATCCCAGCTCCAGCAAAAGGGAGCCCCTGACCACTTTTAGCTGCTGCCCATGAGGCAGAGCGAGGCACAGAGTTCCTGGAACAAAATATCTCAATGCTTTGGGCCTTCCTGTTTTGCGGGGTGGGGCTCCTCCTCTGCCTCCCACCTCCATGCAGTTGTGTTGGCCACACAAGCCAACCCTTTGGCTGTGGAATCACAGAGTTGGAAGGGATTCCCGGGAGCATTTAGGCAAATCCCCTTTCCTGGTGTGGGAACTTCACGGCTAAAGCCTCCTGGATTGGTGGCCGTCCAACCTCTGCTTAAAAAAGGCCCCAGATCTCCAAGGGGGAAGATTCCACAAGGGCAATTTATTCAAAACCCTTGACTTCCTGATTTCATTCACTAAGCAGAAACAGAAATGTTGAATTTTATTGACACCTGCCAGTCAAAAACCAGTGAGCAACCTGAAGTTGCCCCTTTAAAGCAATACCTAAACAAAGAGAACAGAGGGGCTGGGAAAAATGCTCCTTAGGAAGTTTTTAAAGGAAGGTTGGATTGGTTCCCTCTCAGGAGTGCCTCAGGGGAAGGTTTTCTGCCCTTTGCAGTGGGCTAGGGGATTAGATGGCCCATAGGGTCCCCTTCCTATTTTCTGATTCTGCAAACAGAGAGAGAGAGATTGAGAGAAATGCTTTTTGCAACCTCAGTGGTTCTGGGCAGAGAAACACCAGGACAGATTAGGGGACAGTCTTTCGGAACAGCGAGTTGCCTATGATCATCCCCAAATGGAAAAATAATGGCAGTTTGTAAGGGAGGGATCTGCGGCACCCCCTTTGCTTCTGCTGGAAACAAGCGAGGGCCCTCACTGGCTATTTTGGCTTCCTCTAGCGCCAACCCTGCAGAGTCCACCTGGGAGCTGAGGTCTGTGGCCTGAGAGGTGGGGGGGTGGCCTTGGGTGGTCCCTCAACCCGCCTGGCCCTTGTCCGTTGCGATGGCCGGTGACGGAGGTGGTTTTGCACTTGGCTTGGGCCCTGGGCGGGAGTGCCAGGTCCCTGCTGTCTGGTTCCCAGGGCAACTCTGGGAAAAGGAAGAGCCCTTTTAATGAAGTCTGTGGCCGTTCTCTCAGGCGCTGCGGGTGTGAACCGGAGGGTGGGAGAGAAGCAGCAGCCCAGAGGCCGTGTTGCTCAGGAGACCCTGGGAAGTTAGGAGGCCCCTCGTGGGCACAAAACGGGCACAGGCTTCAGGATGCCCTTTGCCAGGGCCTCAGCCTGCCCCTCTCTCACAAAGCACGGCAGAAGTCTGAACAAAATCAGAGTCCATTTGGGCAGTGGGACCAAACCATTCTGGGTGCTAAACTGGGAGGTTGCTTTGCAACCTGTTTTTTCTTGTTACATTGCTTATTATGTTTTTGGTAGATTCGGCTTATTTTTTTAAGTTGTTTAAGCAGCATAAATAGTTGATATTGCTTGTTTGCTGCCCTGAGATCTTATGATACTGGGTGGGATTGTTGTTGTCGTGTGCCTTCAAGTGGTTTCCCACCTAAACTTGCAGGTTCTCTTGGCAAGATTTGTTCAGAGGGTGTTTGCCTTTGCCTTCCTCTGAGGCTGAGAGTGTGTGACTTGCCCAAGGTCACCCAGCGGGGTTCCATGGCTGAGCAGGAAATCAGACCGTGGTCTCCAGACTTGTAGTCCAACACTCAAACTGCTATGCCTCGCGTTCTCTCTTTGGGCAGGATGTTTTAATAAGTAAGAAAAATGCACAGATAACACACACAGGTGAATGCTGAGTTAGAAACAAGCCTGGGCTACGTCTCCCTCTCCTCATCCCCCTCCCCATTAACTCAAAGTAGGAGCTGCAGTGGACGGGCTTTGTATTAAATTCCCTGACTGGCAGTAACTCTGCAGGGCGTCAGGCGGGCAAGGATCCATCACATCCCTGATGACTCCCTGCTTCCTTTCGAAGTGGAGGGGCCACGACCAAACAGAGGCCCTTTTTCATGCAAAGTCAGTGTGTGTGGGGAAACATGGTTTTGTTTTACCTCCACGAGGACCGGAAAGGAAGCTTAGCCTGCCGCCAAAACTCAAGAGTGTCCCGGGGCCTTTCTGCAGAACCAGCCGGGCCTTTGAATTCCCTGTATGCGTGCTCCCACTCTCTCTTTGTGACCCTGCAGGTGGCAGGTGGGGAGTGCGTATGGGTCAGCAAGACTGCTTAGCAGCTGGGCCTTGTGAGACCAAGGCAGTGCGGGGCTCCGGTCCGGTTTGTGCGCATTAGACACCAATGTGCCACTGCTGAGGACGGAGGGTGCCTCCTGGCAGAATCAGCCTTTGGCACTTAAATCGCTGGGGGAGGCTCTCAAAGGAACGGCGGAGAAGAGGAAGAGAAGGGGGCTGTGGGCGGGTGGTATTGGGGTGTTCAGGGCGGAATGGCTTCCCTTCCAGGCTGCCTCTGTGCTCCTCAGGATCGGGTGGGGAGGAAGTCTGTGGCTTTGGAAGGAGGGAAGGTTGAACCACTGGAATTGTGGGCGGGGGGAGCTCAGCTTCTCTGAAAGCCAGCTTTGGGGTTTCTGCAAGTGGCAGCCCCTCCTCCCCTGATCCAACAGAAGCAAACAGGGAGCCCCTTTCCCTTCCTCTCAGTTAATGAGCAGCAGGCGCCTGGGTTTGAGATTGCAAGAGGGGCCGGGTGAAGCTGGGGAGGAAGCCAAGAGATTGGTGCGGGAGGAGGAGGCTGCTCCAGAATGGGTGTGCGTTGCACGCATGTGTATTATGGTAGGGCACACAGAAGGGGCCAGACTGTGGGGGGGTGACCCTTCTTCCCTCTCTCCTTGCAGCCCACTAGCCTGGTGTGCCCCCCAGCCCTTCTGCCCCCCACTTTAGGAACGCCCCAGTTATGCTTTAGGGCTGAACAACTCCCAGTGCTGGACCCCCTGGGACAGGGCAGGTTGAAAAGCCATTGCTTGCTGACCCCGGTCAGTTTCCAGGAAAGAAAGAAAAGTGATTCTGTTCCCCTGCAGCCCCCCTTCCTTTGATCCTGTTTAGTGAAGGGCAAGTGAGGCCCCTCTGGGGCTGCCCAGGAAGGAAGCCCCCTGGATTGCAACCCCCCCACCAGTTCCGTCTGCGGGCTTGCGTTCCTCCCCTGCAAGGTCACAGTGGCATCTGCCCCCCTCTCTCCTCCTCGGCTGCTTTGGGGTGGGGGGAGCCTGGGCAGGGCCTGGCAGCCAGAGCTACTCCTCTAATCCCCGCCCCGAGGCAAAGGGGGCTCTGAAATCACAGCACACAGTTGCCTCGGCTTCTGTTTTCTTAGGATTATTTGTTGGGGGCCGCTGACATGCAAGGCAGCTGATGAAGTACAAGAGGGCAGGTTTCTGCCCCCCCTCCAGGGACTTATGGTCTAAAAATGTGGGCCCAGGGGAGGAGGAAGGAGGAAGGAGGAAGGGAATGAAGAGGGGAGGGGTCCACACTTGCGTTGCATTTCTTCACACTGATTAACCTGGGAGGATAAAACCATTGGAAAGTGATATTAAGGGCTTTGTTTGAGCTTTGCGTACTTTGTGTACAGAACACAAATGGACTGAGAACGTGGCAACCCCATTGTATCAGAAGGCGGTTCTGGCCTTTGCAAGGTGACATTGGGCTTCCAGAATTTAAGCTTTCTTTTCCTTTTTAGAATCTGTTTTTGTTTTACACCTTGCAACTTGGAAGGAACTGGTCTGTAGCACAGAGAGAGGGAGATGTTCAAGGCAGCAAAACCTGCCACGTCCTCTGAAATCCTCTTTAGTTGCCTGGAGAAGCAGCACAGGGCAGGTTTTGAAGGCTAGGTAGTGGTTTGATTGTTGACCATAGTGCCAGAGTGGACAATGAGAACTAGAAGCATCCTGAGCTTCTAAAACGAAAACTGGCAGGGGAGTCCTCTGCAGCCGTGGCCTGAGGGGTTCAGCTCTGGCCACATTTCCTCCTCCTGTCAGGAGCAGAGTTTAGGGGCCCTGGCAGCCCAGCAGGGACAACAATTAGCCATGCCTCCCCCACCCCCCCATGGCCACTCTTCAGAGCCCCCCCCCCAAGAATGCATACACATTAAGAGCCAGCACGGCACTTTCCCTGCCATGGCGGGACTGACAAGGGGAGGCCCCAAGAAGGACTGCACGGGCAGTGTCTGCCCACCAGGTTGGCTTGTGGCCCAGGGGCCTCCATCTTCCCAGACAAGACCAGAGGAAGTTTATAAATCTCTCCACCGCCAAAAGTGCTAAGAGGTTACATTTTTTTATTGTTGCTTTAAATACCAAAATGTTCCCAAATTCCTCTTTCCTCTCAGTCCCAGCAACGTTTTTAAGAGTGACACCTAAACATCGTTGGTTACCTTTGGAAAAACAGTCATACTGTTGAAGTGACAGTCATCACCACCTATAATATAATTTTTGGAGCTGTGGTGGCCGCAGAAATGTGGCTCGCAGGTTCCCCATTGGCCACCGTGACTTACCAGTACATAGACCCAGCACGGACTTGTATTGATCCAACACTGGCTTCACTGCTTCTTTGCCCATTCAAAGAAAGGCCTGGCAAGGAAAGTCTTTTAATGCCTCCCCTCCACCTCTCAGAAGCTGGAGACATCCAAGTGGGGCAGAT
Organism: Iguana delicatissima; assembly: GCA_948472985.1. Classification (NCBI taxonomy): domain Eukaryota; kingdom Metazoa; phylum Chordata; class Lepidosauria; order Squamata; family Iguanidae; genus Iguana; species Iguana delicatissima. Next base: position 139,731 of record CAOKZL010001959.1, on the reverse strand, counting down.
TCTGAAGCTGGTGGCATGCTTCCCGATTGATCAAGACAGACCCTGCATAAAACCAAGGCCTGCCTGCAGCCCCGAGGATTGCTTTTGGGGGTTACCAGAGATGGCTGCCCCCCTCTCTGGGAATAAGGCCAGATCCTGGCTCTGAGCGCATTTCCTGCCTCCCCCACCCCGCTTGCCCCTGCCATTGGCCGTTAATCACCTGCAGCCAGGCAATTAGCAAGGAGGCCAGAATAATTGCTGATAAGGATCTCCTGCGGGTTGGTTCGGCTTAAGCTGGAAATTCCAGTTTTGACTTGGCTCCTGTTGCAGTCAAGGGAGGACAACTGGGGGTGAGGAGGCTGGGGAGACCTTCCTTTCAGCCCCCCTCCATTTTATCCACAGCAGAAATGGTTGAGCCCCTCTGGAAGGGGGATTCCATCCGGCCCCCCAAGGCCCTTGCGACTGCTGGCTAAGTTCCTTCTTCAGTGGAGTTGAAAAAACGCAGTACTGAGGGGAGAGGAGAGTGGGTGGGCCGGCCGGGCCAGGCTGCTGTGGACCACCAGGGGCTGGACCTCTGGGTCCACTCAGAGGAGGTGGAGACAAAACGTCAGCCTCAACTCCAGCGGAGGTTGAGGGGCTTTCTCTTTTGCTAACTGACGGATGCAAAGGCCCTGGGAGGAGGTGGAGGTGGTGACATTGCTGGGGTAACTGCTCCGGGGCTCCAGTCACCTGCAGCTTCCTCCGGGTGAGCCCCCTCCCTGCATTTGGAAAGAGCCTCTGCTCTGCCCCTCCTCCCTTCTCGGTTTCATGGGGGTCTTTGGCTGCTTCGGCTGCTTCTCCCTGAACGATCCCTGGCCAACCGGGGCGTGGCAGAGGCTTCCCCTGGCCTCGGCCCCCTGGCCGCACGGGCACTTGGGGCCCCTCTTCCCGCAGTGGCTTCCGCTTGCCGGTGTTTTGACTTCCTGGCCCCAGCTGGCTCTGAGAGTGGTTTGGGTTTTGTGGGGAGGTTTCTGAAATCCTTCGTGGTGCTGAGTCAGCCTCCCAGCGGCCGCTGTCTGCTCTCATTCTTCCATCACGTGGCTGCATTTGGCAATATATGGGAGGGCGTGGATAAGTAGGGTGGGGGCATCCTTCCACCACTGACACCCCACAGTCCTGTTGGGAGCCCTGCTGGTGGATCTCCTTCGTCCTTTGAGTTGCCAGAGGGATCCAGAGCATTCCAGGAAGGATCTTGTGGGCTTGGGCTCATTGTCGGTTGTGGTCTGTCTGTCTGTCTGTGGTTCATATGAGGGCTTTTATTCAGCCTTTCTCTGAAACAGCTACCCTTCTCTTGCTGGGTCATTCAGCCTCACAGGGCAAAAGAACCACCCGAGTTGGAAGGGACCACAAAGGGCATCTAGCCCAACCCCCTGCCATGATAAAGCACCCCAAAAGATGGTCTCCCAGTCCTGTTTAAAGGGCACCAGCATAGGAGAGAGCCCCTATCTCGGAGGCACTGTATTCCACTCTCAAACTGCTCTCACAATCAACAGGATTAGGCCTAAAAGCACCAGATCCCATCTGATTTTGGAAGTGAAGCAGGGTCAGGCCTAGTGAGTCCTTGGATGGGAGACCACCAACAAATGCCAGGTGCTCCGGGCTCTATTTCAGAGGAAGGAACTGGCAAAACCATCTCCGAGAGGATTCCTTGCCTATGAAAGCCCTACAGAATTCATAGAATTGCCATAAGTTGACAGGTGACTAAAAGGCACACACATATTCACACAATGTGTAGGTGGAATCTCCCTTCCTGAAATCTGAACCCACTGGTTTGTGTTTCAATTGCTGGAACAGCACAGAGCAAACACTTCTGCCCCTTTGCTTCCAGCCTGCCTGCTCTCCCTCCCTTCCTTGCAGGGCTGTTGTTAGCATGGCGCTGGGCTGCCCATCAGGTTTCTCTGTTTACCCGGGTCTAGCCAGAGGGCCCAGGAGGGGGTGGCTGCTGTCCCCCCCGCCTCTTCCTCTCCTCCCCTTCCTGCCTGGTAATGGGGGTGCTTTCATCTCTCTCTCGCTGCTGCGGTTGGAAAACGCGCGTGGCTCATAAGGAAAATATTTGCTCAGCAGCCATTTTCGCAGGAATTTGGGAAGTTAATTTGAACAATCTGCTGGGAGGAGGACAACAATGGCTCCTTTCAAAGGGTCAGTTGGTCCCTGTGGGGAGGGAGCAGTCTCTCCTCAGCCCATGAAGCCCTGCTCAGTTCGGACATCCACTTTGTTCCAGGCCCACAGACAAGAGGGGCCATGGGGCCAGTGCCAGCCCAGAGGGGAAGGAGGTGGCCCTTAGGACAAGAGAGAGGGGCTGCTTTCTGGGCTTGGTGCTGGGGCTGCCAGGAACATGCTGGACTTCTGAATGCCCTGGGCCTCTGGAAGGGGAGAAGGCCATGAAACTGGCAAGTTGCAGTCCTGTCTGGGCAAGCAAGGGCACTTCTTTTGCAGTGTTGTAACCCCATTAGCCCCTTGGCGGATCCTCCCAATGCTTTGCAGATGAAAGCCAGGAGGCAAATCAGGGATGCTTCTCTGCTGTATTGGTCTGATTATGGGGAAATTGGAGCCATGTGGGGAGGGAACTGGTGTGTTTGTGAGAAAGAATGGGTGCGAGGTGCTTGGTGCACAGGGGGATCTCCTCAAAGAAAACCACTTCCCCCGCTTTTTGCCCGGTGTGTTTATTCCTTTTCCGTGTCTCAAGAAGCAAACCGGAGTCACAGGACATTTTGTGCCAAGGCTAGCAGAGGCTGCAGCAGTTTGCTTGGGCCTGAGCCTGCTGGGAAGGGCAAGACTTTGCCTCCTCCTCTTCTCTCCTGAGCTAATTGAGTGCAAAATAATTTTGTGCTTTGAACCGAGGTTGCAGTAAATAAAATAAGCTGAAGCTGAAGGGGAAGGGAGAGAGAAACGGGGGCATTATAACAGGAACTGAGAAACAGGGTTGGCAGAGGATTGCAATTGGCACTGTCTCTGCCACGCATGGACAGTTGGAGGCCATGCTTTGGGGGTGAGATGGGCAGAAGGAAAGGGGGCTTCTGGAGCGGTTTTGGGGCATGCATGTATTTTCATGCATTCACACAACCATGGACTCTTTCCTGCCTCAGTTAGCTTCCTAGGAAGCTGCCATGTAGCAAACCGGTTCCTTGATCTCTCGCTCGCCTTGTCTACCAAGCAGACGTGACTCTCCAGACATGGCTGCACTGCAATTCCCAGCGTCCCTGAGCTATTCTGTTTAGGAATTGCTGGGAGTGGCAGTCCAGCAGCTAATGTCTGCCACTTCTGATCTATACTAATCGACTTGCCATGGTTTGGAGATGCCGGAGGTTGAGCCAGGGTCTCTCCGTTCATCAGTCACTCTGCTACAGCATGTCCCCAAAGCACACCCCCGCTTAAAGCACAGCACTTTTTCTGTCTTTCTTTCTAAATATAGTCTTCACTCAGGGTTTGTTTTCCCCATTATTGCAAGGCAGAATAACAACAAACAAATGCAAAGCAGTACCCTTCCACACATCTCCATCTGCAGCCTGCCATCTTGCAAAACCACCAGCAGGGATGTGGAGTTTCACTTGTTTTCTTCCTCCATGCACAAGCAAATAATTGAAAACATTCCATACCCTCTGAGCAAGATTTACAAGAATTTTTGTGCATTTTTCCAATGGCTTTTCAAACTTTCGGGACTTTTTGTGCAAAAAAAAAAAAGATCATTTGTGCAGAACACAATGTCTAGTCCAGAAAACAGTGTATTTTAAAAAAAAGTTTTGGTTCAAGAATTTGTGTGTATATCTGCAAAACTTCCCGAGACTCTTGCACAAACTTGTGTGTGTGTGTGTTTTAAAAAGGTCCTGAGTTGCAAGAAATCTTGTGGCAGCTGGCCATTTTCTCAGCCAGGAGTCCCAATATGTCATTTTGCCCTTTTTCATTGAGAACAAGGAAACGTGTGAGGGTTCTTTGCTTCCCTAATCCCAAAAACCAGGGGTGATGCGTACCCTTGGGAGAGTCTTTATTCATTATCTTTTTGGCAAGTCTCTCTGGAAATGTGCCTGAATCCCTCAGAGGTCTTTCCCCTCCAACTGTATGCTTTAGGAAAGCAGCACTGGCCTTCTCAGAGGGGTCCTTGGGCTTCCGTGTGTCCTTCTGGTTCTCCTGGGAAAGGCTCCTCGCTTAGAGGGATGCCACACTTCTGCAGAACCTACTCTGAGCTGTGAACCAGCTCCGAACTCAGGGGTCTAGACAAGGGACATCACTGATTGCTACGTCTGTCTGTCTTTCTGTCTGCTCACCTATCTACCCACAGGGGAAGTAAAGAAACAATGTTTGGGTCCCACTGTCTGCATTCTGCTTTGGATGGTACAGAAAGTCAGTGGAGAGCCAGCATGGCCTTGTACTAGAGTCCTGTTGGACTAGGATTCTGGGAGACCAGGGCTCACATCTCTCCTCAGCCATGGAAACCCACTGTGTCACTTTGGATAAGTGACACTCTCTCGGCCTTGGGGAAAGGGCATGGTGGCAGACCTCTCTGAATAATACATCTTGCCAGGAAAAACCCTGATGGGTTCACCTTTGTGGTTGCTAATTGCCTTCAACTCGACTTCGAGGCCATCCTCTCCGCATCCGCCCTGCTCAGCTCTTGCAAATCCAGGGCTGTGTCTTCCTTGACTGAGTCTCTCCATCTGTAATGGGATCTTCCTCTTTTCCTCCTGCCTTCTCCCTTACCAAGCTATATGGTCTCTTTCCTAATGAGCCCTGTCATCTTCTCATGATATGGCCAAATTACGACAGCCTCAGTTTAGTCATACTGGTTTGTAAGGAAAGTTCAGGCTTGGTTTACTCTGGGACCCCTTTGTTGTCTTAGCAGTCCAGGGTATCTGTGGAGAGCTCTCCTCCAGCACCACATTTCAAAGGAGTTGATTTTCTTCCTCTCAGCTTCGGGGCCTCTGTGAGTCAACTTGAAGGCAGAGAACACCCACACAGGAAGTTTGTGTAGACAAAAAGTGGAGAAAATGATAAAACTCACGTAATGGAAGTGGAAGGCAATAGGAAAAGAAGAGCTCCTTAAATGAAACCCGGATTTGCCATCCTGAGGGGGAGAACCCCCAGTCCCCCCTACTATGGCCCCAGAGAAAGGGCGGCTTTCTTCTAGGCAGGGTCACGGCCGGTGCTGTAATCTGAATCCAGAAAGTCCTTTCTAATCAGATCCATGTGGTGCTGCTCCTCTCGCCTGTGGGTGTATAGCAGACTGGGAGGAGGGTGGCATGTGGAGTGGGGTGGGAGTGGAGTGGGGAGCAGCTTTTCTGGACCCTTGGCTGGCCAGGGAAGGGGAGGCAGCTGTGTAAACAGGCTCAGAGTTGGTTTCTGCCAAAGAAAAGCAGAGTGGGCTCCCCCAAGTGCTGCCATTGTGGGTATGGGCCAGTGCCTCCCCTTCCCTGGTCACTGGCTCCGGGTGGGCATGCCTCTGTGCGTGTGTGGGGACATCTGGCTCCAGCTGCAGGGGCGCCACTTTCTCCTACCTGGCTTTGAGCTGCTTTTCTGCCCCTTTTCTGGCCAGCTGTGCCACGTCTCTCAACCCTCCTAAGGGAACCTTCCCGGCTCCCTCTGCCTCTCCATGGCCACGAGGGCGAGTCAGTTCCATAAAAGAGTCCCCTTCCAGGTGTTTGTCTGGGGACGGCCCACAAGTTCCCTTTCCACCAGTGCTGGCGCTCTCTGGGATCCACCCCACTGTGGGGCAAAGACCGTTATCTCCCCCGTGGGAACTCTGCTGCTTCTACTCACCCCGGCCTCCCCCTACAAGAAAAGCCCAAGGGGAATGAACTGCAAACCAGAGACTTACCAAGCCTAATTTGTTTTGGCCATGCAATCTCAGCCCAGAGTTTGCTTGACCTCGGGTGCGAAATTTGGTTGTTCCCTTTAGAGTGCAGAACACGGCCTGACTCTCTTCCCACAGTGGAGTTTTGCAGGATCGGCCCAGGTACAGGCTCTAGCCACCCCCTGCAGCCTTGGAGTTGGGGGTCACATCCTCAAGGATGGCCGGGGGGGTTGCTGCTCCACTGGTGACCCCGGGAGATCTGCTCTCTTGCTCTGAAATTCCTGAGGCGATGGCGCCTCTGTGCTTCTTTGTATTCCTGTTGTTGTTGGGGGGGTCCCTGTTGTGGCTGAACCCTCGCAGCCCCTCCCTCTCCTACACACACACACACACACACACACACAGTACAAACATTTTATTTTTGTACAAAAATGCATTTATAGTCAGAGTTTAAAAAAGTACCTCAATCGTATTAGAAAAAGATTTCCCAGAAGAAATGGGAAATATCCTGTGTCATAAATATTCTCTAGGTGTCCGTAAAGCCTTAATTCCCTTGAGCTCACCCAGGGAGCTCGGTCTCCTGCCCTTCCTCAGCCCCTTGCCCTTCATCATCACCCCCCCCCCCAAGATTCCCCTTCCTTCATCCTTCCCTCTTAAGATGGCCAGGGCTGCTCCAGGATCCCCTTGTTGCCAGCACATGGATTCCTCTTGCCTTGGCTGGGGAGACCCCTTTCCTCAGCCACTCTGGACCAGCGGCCCCTCCCCCAGGACAGCCGTGGGTGCTCAGTGCTTGGATTGGGACCATTTACTCCCACAGTGCACCGCACACGAAGAAGCTCTTTGTCTTCATACAAAATTATGCCTCCAGGGGTTGAGAAAGGTGCCTTCCCATCGTACATTTGGCCTGAGGAGGGACCCAGCTTTTGGATTGGGGCCCCTTCCTGAGGCCCTAAAAGTAGGAGGGCCTCTGGGGCCGGGGTGTGGTGGTTCCCCCTCCCGCCTGCAACAGCGGGGGCTGCACAAGGGGGGCCTCGTGTTCCAAGCCGTTTGCGGAGAGGGCCTTTGGACTGTGTCCAGAGGGGTCTCCTTTCTCCAGGCAGACCTTTGCCCCCTCCAGCTCCAGGGGGCTGGAGTCCTTGGTCCCCAGAGCGACCGCCGCCTCCTTGCCCTGCCGCCTCCGCTGCCGCCTCCTCCGCCAGACATAGTACGAGACGGCCGCAGCCACGGCCACCAGGAGCAGCACAGCCACCGTAACCGGCACCACCACCAGAGTGAGGTTGAGGTCCTTGCTCTGAGTGACGGGGGCATGCTGCTGGCGGGTGAGAGGGAGGGTCCGGGCCTCCACACAGAGTTCCTCCTCATGGCTCTTGTCCCCCAGGGGCCCAATACACAGGTGGTAGGAGGAGTTGGGCTTGAGGGCTCGGACAGTGTACTCCGGGAGCGAGGCCGGCAGGCTGAGGGTGACGGGACGCTTGTCTGGCCCGGAGAGGTTCCAGTAGGTCAGACGGATCCCCTTCAGCTGAGGCTTGGACTGGACATAGTGCTGCAGGTCCACCTTCAGTGAAGTGCCCCCCACGGCCTTGACGGCAATCTGCTTGGGGTGGGAGGTCAGGGCCCGGGTGATGCTGGGTGTTGTCATCACTGGCACCCAGCTCTCACAGTATGGGCCGGTGAAGCCCGGGAGGCAGAGGCACTCGAGGTGGTGGCCGGCGTCCAGTTGGCATGAGCCCCCGTTCAGACACGTCCCCAGGGGGCACAGGTGGGCCTCTGGACTCGGTTGGCCTTCCGGGAAGGGGAATGGTGTGGGAGCGAGGCTACCATCCGCAGGCACGGGGCCACTGGCTGTGCTGGGCTCTGGCGAGGCAAAGTGGCTGCTGATGCTGCTGGGGACCAGGGAGGCAAGCTTTGGGCTGGCCGTGGTGGCCCTCAGGGTGGTGGTGGTGGTTGTGGTGGTAGTCGTGGGGCAGCCAAAATCGGCGTACTGCAGGTCCTGGAGCAGCCTGCCGGCGTTTTTGGGGGGGAAGTGGCAGCGGGTCTCCTCTGACCTTCGGAGCACAGTGGTGCCGGCGCCGAGCCAGTCCACGACCCAGCTCATGGGGCAGATGCAGTTGAAGGGGTTCTCGGCGGCAGTGATGGCCTTGAGCCGAGGGAAGGAGCCAAAGAGGTCCCGAGGCAGGACAGTCAGGCGAAGGTTGCTGATGTCCAGCTCCTGGAGGCCATGGAGGTCCCGGAAGTCCTCCCCCTGCAACTGGGAGATCTGGCCATTCCCGGCGAGGCTGAGCTTGGTCAGTCCACGCAGCTCCCTCAGGGCCCCGGTGGGCACCCAGGGCAGCAGGTTATCTGACAGATCCAGCTCATGGAGGTTGCCCAGCCCCTGGAGGAGCTCCTCGTCCAGGCGGCCCAAGCCCAGGCCGGCCACCTTCAGGGACTCAAGGCTGGGGACCCCCCGGAAGGCGTCGGGCTCCAAGGCAGCCAGGGGGTTGCGGCTGAGGTCGAGGAGCAGGAGGGCGGGCAGGCGGAGCGGTGGCAGGGCCCGCAGGCGGTTGTCCTGCAGCTTCAGCTCCAGCAGGTTCTCCAGGGAGTCGAAGGCAGCCGGGTGGATGTGCTGAATCTGATTGTGGTCCAGGTAGAGGCGCTCCAGGCGGCCCAGGCCATGGAAGCTCTCGTTGGTGATCTCATGGAGCTGGTTGGAGGAGAGGTCCAGGTTGCAGAGGCCGACCAGCGGCTGGAAGACCCCCTGGGGCAGCCCCGAGATCTGGTTCTGGGAGAGGTCCAGGAGCTGGAGGTCTGGCAGCCCCACAAAGCTCTCCCCACTCAGGGAGCGGATCCCGTTCTCAAAGAGGTACAGGTTGGCCGTCTCGGGCGGGAGGCCCTGCGGGATGGCCTGGCTCCGGCGGGAGATGCAGAAGACGGTCTGGGGCTGGCTGCACTGGCACTCGGCTGGGCAGCCCTGGGCGAGGGTCTCAGCTGGCAGGAGGAGCAGCAGCAGCAGCAATGGCCAGAGCAGGGGCCGCCTCATGGTGCCGTTGTTCTGCAGGAGGAAAGCTGGGGATGGGCGGGGGGGAGAGGATCAGTCAAGATGCAGCAGCCCTCTATGGAAGGCCCCCATGAAAGACCCCCCTCCCCACGTTGCTGGGCAGCCTGGCACCCACCCCGGTGTTCTTGCTCTGGCAGACTGAGAACTACTGAGCCAGCTTGGCAAAGGTGCTTGTGGGTCTAGGAGGAGGGAGGGGAGACTGTAGTGCTTTTAGCCCACCCTCCCCATCATAACCTCATTTCTGGCCACAGAGAAGGGTGGGCCATTGGGTCACTCTGTTGTGGGGGTTACAGGCCCACCCTGACCCTGGTGCCCTGGGGGGCAGGAAGGAGGCCATCTGACTCCTGCAGTCCAGCCAGGGCGTGGTGGGCACTGTGGCTTCCAAGCTGCCTGAGCTGTTTTTCTGTGCTCTGCTCCCTCCTCCCTCATCCCCCCTGCCACAAAACTTTTCTTGGGAGGAAAGTTGCTGGAAAGGCTGGCTTGGAATGTGGTCAGATGCAGATTGAGGGTCTCAGAGGTAGGCTGGGAGGGAAGGTTCCAAGGGAATGAGGTTGACCCCCTCTTCCTTCTCCTCTCCTCCCATTCCTGACTGCTTTGGGCCTGGCCGCAGGGAGGGCGCTGGTCTCCAGCCAGCTTGGCATTCCTCTCCTCTTGGGCAGCAGCGTGTTTACCAGCCCAGCTGAATTCTGCTGGCAGGGGCATCAAGGTTCAGCCCTCGGAAGCAGAGGGCGAAGGTGTGCAGGCACATGAGAGAGCTGGGGTATTTGGTAGGGGAGAGCATGCCCCCCAACTGTCCCAATTGGGCTGGAACAGTCCTGATTAATCCTTTGCTGTCCCACTGTTTCAGCTACTTCAAAACATCTCAGTTTCCTTCTCCCACTTTCCCCCTTTGTCTTTGGCTTATTTCCATTGGTACAAACTGAGTTCAAAGTACAAAAGAGGTTTACACTAAATTAAATGGGGGGGGGAAGGGCAGCAGGAGGCAGAGTATCGCCCTCCCCAGTCAGCTCAGAGGAAAAAACAAACCACCGTAGCCTCTCCTCATTAGTCCCTCTGCCCATCTTGGCCACCCTCAGACATTGCTTGGCTTGGCCATATGCATCCCAGTGCATCTCAAGATATTGGAGGGTGTGGCAGAGGGCCCCATGCCAAGATGAGAAAACAGAGCCCACTGAGAGCCAGAGGGGGACCTTGGCCTTCTTGGCTCTTGGTACCTGGGAGCAGGGAGGCCTCCTGGAGCTGTGGGGTCCTTTCTCCTCCCTGGAGTCCAAAGGGTGCTGTGTGGACCTGGGAACGTGAGAGGGACCCTCCTGCCCCCCGGCTCACCCCCAGCAAAGCTCCCAAGCAGAGCCAGAAGTCAACCAGCAACCCTACCCCAGATTGTCTCCCTGGCATCCCATATTGGCTGGCAACCCACCTGCCCCACCTCCTGAGCACATTCCCATAGAATTCTGCTGGGCCACAGCCCTGGATGGACCCGTCCTTCAAAAGAAGGGGGCAGCTACATTTGAACTCAGGGCCTCTTGAGACACAGCCAGTGACTTGGTGTTGCTGATCTGTAGGAATGTTTCCCCCATGCGTGTGTACACAGAGTGCCCCCCCGCCCACCTGCCCACCCCATGGCTCTCCAAAGCAGCCTGGCTGGGGCGGCTCGGGCCTGAGCCAAGCGCTGAAGTTCCCTCCACCCTTGGCTGCCCCAACCCCAAATACTTCTCGCCTGAGTCAAGCAAGTGAGGCTGAGCCATCCGGGCTGGCCAAGGGAGCCCCACCTAGCAACCTCCTTCCCGCTGTGTGCCTGCTTCCCCTCCCTTGCTCCCCAATTGCAGCAAACTGGAAGTCCCCCCCAAAAAACACCCTTTGGGGCTCCACACCTCCCCTCTTGATCCCTGCTGTGCTTGGACAGGAGCAATTGGGGGGCCAGGATGGTGAGGCAGCCCCCCTTGGTGTCAGCCCTCCATCTGGGGTGCAAGAGGGGCCACACAGAGTGGAGCTGCCTTGTGTGGGATGAGGGGTGTGAGTAATACTTCTCTGCATCTGCTAGAAGCCCTGTTGCACTAATCTGGCAGACTGGGGAAAATGGGGGGCAAGCCCTCACCCTCCCCACTCATTTCTGCATAGTCATGTCCATGGAAAAGTCCATAGAGCTGCCCCCTCCATTCCCCCCACCCCAAAAAAAGGAATAGGAGCACATCTTCCTGCCCCTGCGTCACCCTGCAACGGCGCACCCATCACCTCGTGACCAGCCCAAAATCCCCCGCCTGTTTTTCACCTCCATCACTTCCAGCTGTCGAACCCCCCCTCCACCGCTGGCCCCACCTCAGACATAAGCAAAACCATTTTCTGCGAGTCCCTGTGTGGATGACCTCTGTCTGATGGTGGGGTTGGATTTCCTTCCAGTTCTGCCACTCCAGTTGCTGACTTCATCTCTGATTTCATTCTGCGTAATATTCCGGTCCTTCCTGGTGCCTGTTTATCTGGGCCATTTCTCTTTGGAGTCAGGGCGAGGTTTCGGCAACACCTGTCCTCCTCCAAGGGTCACTAGGAAATACAGCCTCCCCCAGCTAAGAATTGTCTTTTGGAGAGGGGGTAGCCTGTGCCCAGATTCGGGAACAGATGGGGCTGCTGCAGTTTGTTTATTGTTGCCTCTTAGTTGCAACTATTTATATACTGCCTGTATCTGAAAGTTCCAAATTAATACAATGTAAAATAGGCAGGGTACACAAGCAGAGATTCTTTGGAAGCTGAAGAAAGAGATGGCAGGTTGGACTCATGGAGGAAGGGTGGGGAGATAAATTGGCCTTCAGTGGGCACCAAAAACCAAGGAAGAAAGCTGTGGAGCAGCTGTGACTTCTACCCAGATAGATGGCCTTTCCAAACTAGACAGTTATAGTGCTATGATGCCACTTTGATTCCCACGGCAACATCCTAGGGAATCCTGGGGCTGGTAGTTTGGGGAGGCTTTAGAGCTCTTGTGCCCTACTCTGAATTGATTTTTGGTCTTTGTGGGACATTTCTGAAGCCCATGGGGAGAACTGGGATGGGGAAAAGATGCGTGTGTCCTGCCCCAGAGCAGGTGGATGATGGGTCTGATCTACCCCCCCCCCGGCTTGGAGACCAGAGGTGGTGTGGTCGTTCTGTTGCCTCCTCCACCCAACATTTAGAAGAATTACTTTTTTTTTTACTGCAACTTCCAGAATCCCCAGCCAGTACAGCCCTGGGGGATTCTGGGAGATGAAGCCTGCCCCACTGAGATAACTTTTCCAATACTCAGCCCAGCTTGTGAAAGAAAGGAAGGAAAGGAATCTTCTACCAGAGGGAGGACTTTCCAGGTTGCCCCCAGGGAATGGGCATAAGTCCTACCCCCTTTGGAGTGCTTTGGGGGCACAAGGCTCAGTCAAGGCCTGGAGTGTCAAAGGTGGGCAAACCTCCTAGCTTTGGGGTGTAGAAACAGGGTGTGGGTGCTTAGAGGCCTTTCCTGGCTGGCTCCTGTGCCCCCCTTGTTGTCTTCTCCACCCCCATGCCCCACCAGATCACAGGGGCTGCTGCTTCCTCCGTTCATCTGTCAGCTCTTTTAATAACTGAGTTAATTAACACTGGGGAAGGCGAGGGGCTGTGCTCTGGATCGGGAGGGGGGAGCTCTTTAAAGATCTTCAAAACCGGCATCACACAGACAGGTAATAAAGTCTGGAATGTACAGCTGGAGGGAGGGAGGGAGGGAGGGAGGGAGGGAGGGAGGGAGGGAGGGAGAGCTGAGCCCCGTTTTTGGCAGGAGGGCCAGACTGTCTTGCAGGGAGGAAGAAAGAGTTTGCTGAAGCCATCTCTTCTTCCCCCCTACGCGCACATCCCAGAGTTCTAAAGAACGGGCCCAGCCCCCTTGTGCCACGGATGGCCGGGTGGCCGGTTCTGAACCAACAAGAGCAAAAGCAAATACGGGAAGAAGGAGGGGGGCACCTATTCAGTGCAGCACCAGGAAGGCTGCTGGCAAGGATGGGAGAGAGCAGCAAATGGGGGAGGCTGGGGTAGCTCCTGCCACCCCAAGGGTTTTGAGGTACCTTTGGGGTTTTCTTCATTCCCTCTCTCCTCGTATGGACCTCTTTTGCTTTTCAAATAGAATTGACCAGAAGTTTTCCATACTGTTAGAAGAAACAGAACTTCAGAGCCAGTAAATAAGAAAAGCTTGTGCTGGTTCTGCCATTATCATCACTTGATTCTTATATAGGATAGCAGTGATTTGAGCGTTGGACTCACAACCAGGGTTTGGCTCCGCACTCAGCCATTAAAACCCACTGGGTGCATCACACACTCTCAGCCCCAAAACCCCCCCGAAAGGGTTGCCATAAGTCGAAAACGACTTGAAGGCACACAAGAGCAAAACTTCCCTGCCACATTTCTTCTGGACCTGGCCTCCCTCTCTTTCTCCCTGTGCTGGTGTGCCCCACAGCTCCCCTCTCTTCCCCGCCACAGTGCCCCCTTCCTTCCACCCTCCTGCAACCTCTTAACCTGTCAGGTGATGGGCAGCTGTGGGCCCCTCGGCTGGAGCCTTCTGGGTAATGGGAGCCAGGTGTGAGGGGCCAGGCCGTGCTGACAGGCAAGCCCCCTCCCCTCTCCCACCGCTTGCTCTAGCAGAAGGCCTGGTGTGTTTCAGGGGCAGTGGAGATAAGTGGGGCCCTGGAGGTTTGCTGGGTCAAGGGAGTCCAGTTTCAGCCAAGCTGGGGCTGAGGGTTGCTGGTGGGGAAGAGGGAGCGGGAGGCCAAAGCTTAGCCTTCTTCAAGGGAGGTGCAGCCGATAGGGAGGTGAGCTTGCTCCTTTGCTTACACCACTGAATGGAGGAGCAGCTGGAGAAACCAAGGCATCCACTCACCCCACACCTAAGGAACCTGGCGGGGCATGAAGTGGCGTAAGTTTAGGGCACATTCCCTTTAGACTTAAGAAACAGGGTCAGGAAGGGTCCTGGGCTGAAGCACGGAGGCGCCGGGGCCCCAGGGTGTATCTGTGTGGAGAAGGGGCTTTTGCTGCTGCTCTGGGGAGCATGAAGAAGGAGGCCGGCAAGGGTCAGCACACACAAGCCGGGCTGGAGCCAGCCCAGCTTTGATAGGGAAGGTGTCAGTCTTGCAGGATGAGCTCAGAGCAGCCGGCTAGATCCAAAGCCCCCTGCCTGCGGTGCCAGGGGCCGGCCTGGGCCCCTGATCCCTCCCAGTGCCTCCCCTCCTTCTTTCTGTGGGCCCAGCCGGCCAGCTGGCCATAACAAAAGGTGGTGCAAATTCTTTGCAACTTGCGTATATAGCCACTTAGCTGGGCCAGAGAAGGAAGGAATCTCTTGCAAAGCTTACCTTGGCTTTGCCTGCATAAATTGAATTAGCAAAGGCTGCTGCAGTAAATGGAGGGATGGATGGATGGATGGATGGATGGATGGATGGATGGATGGATGGATGGATGGGGGAATGGAGCCCCAGGCCCAGAAGGGGCTGGCTGGCTGCGGTGTGCAGTAGGAAATCTGCAAGGCAGGCAGAGGAGGGGGCAGGGGAGAGCCCCCCTCCAGTTTTGCCTCTTGACTTGGGAGTCTCTAGTGAAACAGTTCACCTGGTCCTGGTGAGCAAGGGCACAGATGGCCCTTGGGCCAGCTGGGTGAAAAGGTCAGGAACTCCCCTCCTCCTCAATCTTTTCACCCCCCACCCAAAAAAAGCAGTTTGGAGAATGAACAGCTTTACATCAGATCAGGGCCCCCAGAGGCCTTTGCCCTCCCCAGGGGAAGCTTCAGTGCCAGCTGGGCAGTGCCACTGCCAATAGAAGGACCCCCCCGGGCTGAGCTGGACTCCCCAGCCAGGATCTGTCCATCAGAGGCCTTGCAGACTATGGGGCAGGGAGGCACCTGGGGGGATTAAAGCCTGTAGCCTTGCAAGGCCAGCAGCCCCAATGGCACAGCCAGCCTCCTCTTCTTCCCTGCCTTCCCCCCTCATGTGGCTGTGGGTGGGAGGGGTGAGACTTGAGGCCCCACTGAATGCCCGTTCTTTCCTCTGCCGTGGCATCTGCTCCCAAGATGCAGTGGTGGCAGAACTGGAGGGATGGAACCCGGCACTTCCCTCTTGCTTAGAAAGAATCCCTCCCTGGGTGGGGGCCAGGGGCACCAACAGGGTGACTGGCAGAACATCAGAGGGCTCTGCGCCCGCCCACAGCATTCTTTCCTTTAAAAGCAACCCCTCCAACTGCTGGAATGGGGGAGAGGAAGCGAGTGCGTTGCCGCTCCCCCTCCGCACAGGCAGCGTTGGCTCTGGGGCTGTCAGCAGTGCAGGCACTATTGGAAACACCTGGGGTCTCTGGCACTGGGGGGTCTGTTTTGCTCGTGCTGGGGGAGGGTGGGGGGAGGGTACCACGCTCTGCTCCCTCTCCGATTTCACTCTCCCTTTCAGCAGAGGCACTGCTGGAGTCCAGGTTGCTCTTAAAACTGTGCAGTACTGTCAGTGGCGTGTTGCTGTGTTGTTGGGAGGCAACCAGAATTGCAAAATGGGGGGGGGGTTGCGCAAAGCTTTAATTGGAGTTGCATCTGCTTCTGGGTTTACACAGAGCTCTTCATTGGGCAAGGAGAGAGGTGCATCTCAGATATAAACACAGGGCAGAAGATGTCTCATCACTCTGTAGTCCTGCATGCGTCAGCCTCCTTCCCACTTTGCTTGACAAAGTCTTCTGTGTGGCACAGAAGAATGGGGGCCAATAATGCTTAGTCCACAGTGAGGTGGGCTCTCCCACTGAGATGCCAGGGGTCAGTGCCCTCTGGAGCAAGGGCAGGAGAATCCTGCCTGGGAACTCAGACCACCGCCTTCAGCCTGGAGGCTTCCCCTCTCTGGGATCTGGGGAGGGGGCCCCAAAGGTTGCTGAAATTCAGCTCCCATTATTACGACATCACCGGATAGGACTGCTGCGAGTCGAGGTTTCCAAACGGAGGCCCAACAGTGGCCCCTGCTCAGGGATGCTGTAGCTTTGAGTCCTTTGCTTTAGAGGGGGTGGCCTTTGCAGAGCCTCTCCAGCAGCCGCAGTCCGTCCTGTGACATAGAAGCCGGCCTTCCCATTAGGAGCCAGGCAGCAAGGGCTCCAGCAGGACTGGAGGCCCCATGAGAGGAGTGCCCGGGACACCAGCCGCCCTTCTCAAACGGGCCGCCTCCGCCACTGCTCGGAAGTGTCACTCTCGGGTTTCACTGCCGCCAGCGTGTCTGCAGGCGCAACCAGCCTGCTGAGTAACGTCTGCTGCCCCTTTAATTACTGCTGGTTGCCCGGGTCAGGAGCGGGTGGTGCCAGGATCCAGCCTGCTGATGCCTCTGCCACCATGCTGCTAATTGTGGGCGGATCTGGGCCCTCCCGGTTTGGACTGGCAGGGAGCGGTTGGGCCTCCTCTGGTGTCGCCCTCCCTCCCCCTCCCTCAGGTTCCCGCTTCTATTTCTTGTGTGTGCATTTGCTCTCTCTCTCTCTCCTCCTTGCTGGAGGAAGAGGAGGAGGACTCATCCAGGAAAAGATGCCAGCTGCCCCCCTAGACCAAGCCACCAGCCCCCCCTTCAGGGCTCCCCGGTGTGGTGCTCTGGGATAGAGAAAGCACCCTGGGGTGCCTCACCCAGCAGTGCCCTTTTGCAGCCTGGCTTGCTGTTTGCAGCTCACCCACACATCAGACAGCAGCACTCCCGCTCTCTGTCCAGCAGCATCATCACTGGGTGCCTGTCCCTGCTCTTACCTCAAGGGTGGGGCCCCCTGACCACAAGGGCCCCAGCAGCAAGCAAGCTGCAATTAGCTAGGGCTGCCGCAGCAGGCTTTAATTAGGGCAGAGAGGGGCCAGCTGACCTGCATTTCTGCAGTTGGAAGAGGAAGAGGAGGGGGAGGGAGGATTGAGCCTGGAGAACCACAGAGGGCATCTAGCCCCCTTCGCCCTCACCAGCCCTCCTGGAGGCCTCTGCCTGCCAATATACACACACACGGAGGGAGGGGTTCTCTTTGTCCAGGGCCAGGCAAGGCTGCAAGAGACCTTTCTGAGGCCCGATTCCCCTTCTAATAGGCCAGTGGTTCTCAACCTGTGGGTCCCCAGATGTTTGTGGACTTCAGCTCCCAGAAGCCCCAGCCACTATGGTCAATGCTCAGGGCTTCTGGGAGCTGAAGTCTAGAAACATCTGGGGACCCACAGGTTGAGAACCACTGTAATAGGCCAAAAGCAGAGGCTGTTTCCACGGCCAGGCCAGCGGTGGCCATCACTGCCAGGGCAGCAGCCACCCCCTCCCTTTCTCCTTCTGCCCGACTGCCTCCCTCTCCATTTCAGCCCAGTGAGCTGCAACCGGGCATGTGAATCTCCTTCCTGCCATCTTTACCTCCCTGCTGGTCTTCTCTCACCAGCCCTGCCAGTAAGCGAGCCAGCGGCAGGACAAACAAGGCAGCCATTGTCCTGGTCTTTTTGGGTGGGGGACTGGCGTTTCACCACTGGATCCCTCAAAGGTTGGGCGTTTTGCTCTGCCAGCAAGTGAACGGCATCCAGAGGGAGCCACAGGCCAAGGGTTGGGGGGCGGCTCAGAGCCCATGAAGAGACCCCTCCTTACAGGGACAAGGGGCAGTTGGCAGGGGCATTAGCAGCTGATCTTTCCTCTGTTCCCCCACAGACGCCACCCTGGTCTCCCTCGGGAAAGGCCAGAGAGAATTCGTGTTTCCATATGTGTCTGTGCACAGCGACATAGGACACTGGTGGTCAGGGTTGCACTACCAAAGTGGGGAGGGGGCTGAGAATTTTGCTACTGCCCTGACCCTGCAGCTGTGCCTGTTGGACTTTTGCCTGGGCATGGGCATACCAAGAGGAGGATTGTGAAAATCACACAGCGGAGTCGTTTGCCTGCGAACAGCAGCCAGCACTTCTCTGGGAGAGGATGCGCTTTGGTCTGAGACATGGGAGAGCCACATTCAAGCCCCCTCTAACCCACAAAACTCAACGGGATTGCTTGGGACCCCTGTCCGTCTCTCTCTCTTTCAGTATGACCTACCTTGCATGAATGCTGTGAGGATGGAAGTGGGAAGAGAGACCCCCTCAAGCCAAGAGGTTCTCTTTTCTCTAACTAACCTGACCCTCTTGCCAGCTTTGTTGTTATTGCTGTTGTTGTGTGCCTTCAAGTCATTTGCAGTTTCCTGGAAATTGGGAGTTTGCCTCTGGCTTCCTCTGAGGCTGAGAGAGTGTGATTTGACTAAGGCTACCGACAGGGCCTCCATGGCCAAGCAGGGATTCAAAACCCAGTCTTCTGGAATTGTAGTCCAACACAACGAACAAATACACTCACTACACTGCCTCTTGTTTTCCAGTTGACTGGGTCTGTTCTTGCCCAGATTTCTTCATAGGAGGTTTGCCCTTGCCCTCTTCTGAGGCTGAGAGAGTGTGACCTGTCCAGGGTTACCGAGTGTGTTTCCATGGCTGGGCAGAGGGGATCCAGACTCTGGTCGAGGCTCTACACAATGATGGTTGCAACTCCCCCCCTTCCTCCTTCCCTGTCATTGCGGAGCTGGCATTGCAAGTTCTGCCAACATCTCTTTCCCCGGCAGCCTCCCATCCCAACGCTACATTTCCTTCCCTCCCACCCACCTCAGCCAAAGCATTCCTGCCTGAGAGACCTGCAAGCATCCATCCCTGCTTTTTCATTTAGCCCCCACCCACCCACCGTCCTGCTCCCCTTTCAGGTGCTTGGGAGGAAGCCGAGTCAAGGGAGGAAGGCTCCCTTCCAAAAAGGAAACTGATCCCAGGCGTCCAGGAGCTCCAGAGCCAGCTGTGGGGGTGGCAGCAGCAGTAGCAGAAACTGGCGGTGGGGTGGGGGCGAACTGGCTTTACACTTCAACTCCCCTCACCTGACACACTCACACAGATGCACGCACTCACTCACGCGTGCAGGAATGCTGCTTTCTCGCCCTCCTCTCATGCGCATTCCAACGCCATGACGACACCACCCCCAGCAGGGGCGGGCCGGTGCCCTTTCTGGTTTGCAAAGCTCAGCTGGGAAAGAAGAGGGAGGGGTGGCCAGGCAGGTGAGCCACAGGGACGATGCACCTGAGGGGAGGTCTGTTGCCCCCCAGGTTGGCTGAGGGATCCCTGGCTTCCAAACGGTTAGGATTGCACCCATGCTGCTAGGCTAACAATCTGTCCAGCTAAAGACAGCCAGCGAGGTGTGTTGGCTGGACTGTCCGATTACGGCCCTTGATTCCTCACTCAGCCATGGAAACCCACTGGGTGACCTCGGGTGTGTCACACTCTCTCAGCCCCAGAAAACCCCATGATAGGTTTGCCTTAGGGTTGCCCTAAGTTGGAAATGACTAGAAGGCACACAAGAACAACAAAGAGGCCAAGAGACTTCAGGTGCGAAGAGGGACCGTCAGCAAGAAAAGCACTCCCCTCCTGGCTTTTTTCCCCCGTGAGGGCAAAAGTGCCTCTTCCTCTCAGACCAGGGTAGAAATCATGCAAGACTGCAGATATTTGTTGGACTGCACCTCCCAGCAGCCCCCTCTATTTTATATCCACCTTTCTCTCAGTATGCGACTCAGAGCGGCTTATAGTAGAAGCCTAACAAATATAGCTAAAACAATATGTAGTACAAATGTTTGAAAGGACTGAAGTCAAAAGTCTTAGCCAAAGGTGAGGCATGCTAGGAGTCACAGTCCAAAAGCTGCCTTGCACGTTTACCCCCTTGTACTAAGCAGGTGGCATTCGCAGGATGCTCTGGCACAGCCCCTAAAACCAGAGAAAGGCCACTTCGCTTCTTGTGTCAGAACTATTGCTCACACGCATGTGTGTACGTGTATACACGCCTGCGGACTTAAGGTGACGCCATGAATTTCAGAGTCCTCTTAGGCAAGGACTCCTCAGAGGTGGTTTTGCCAGTTCCCTCCTCTGAACTATATTGCTCCCTTGCTCATGTACAAATTCAATCAACCAGCCAATTACCAGCCATGCAATTAGGGAAGGTTTTTTCTTCTCCCTCCAATTAGGAAACAGCCTTGCAACCTGGAGATGTGTGCAAATTATTGCTGATCCAACCCTGCCTTAGCTGTGCAGACTTAAGTGGAACATCCAGGTTGAGAGAGAATGTCCCACTGAATGAGAGTGGATGGGGGGGCAGGAGGAAAGCCGGGGGGGCTGCTGCTTTTGTCTCCGCCAGCAGCTTCAGAGTTTTAAGGAGTCAGCAAAACCACTCACGCCCAAGATACAGATGGGAGACGGGCCATAATTCCTCCCTACCCCTCCTGTGGGAGCCAGGGATTGCAGCTGGTCTGTGCAGTCCGACTGGGCCAGCTCGATGACTGGGCAGCCCTTTTCAGAGCTTCCTCTTCCTGCTCCATTCCTCTCACCCTCACCCGTGGGAGGCACCCGTAAGTGGCAGCGTCTAATTTGAGTAGCAACAATCTTGGCATCACCACCACCAGCCGCAGCAGCGACAACAATAACAAATATAGGAGGGTTTATTTAGCACAGGCCCCAGCCCTGCCTCAGTTTTTTTCCTGTAAAAACAGAGGGCAAAATGAGATCCACACCTGGGGGCACTTTGAAAAGGGTTCAGGCCAACCAGCTCCTCAGTGCCAAGGCACGCAGGAGCAACTCCTTTGCCCACTGAAAAACAGGCAAGCTCAGAGAGAGGAAGGGTGGACACCTGGGTCTCACTGCGTGAGTGAGGGTACAGAGAGGCAAGAAAATAGCAAGAACAGAGGGGCGACCTTGACTGTGAAGAATGCACCAAAATGCCTTTTCTTTCCTAGACTACTTCAGCACCTAAGGGTAGATGTGTGTCTGTCTCTGTCTGTCATTCTGTCTCCCCATCCATCTGCTTCAGACTGGCCTCAGTCTTAAGCTGAGTGAAATGCTGGTTTCCTTGGAGGAATCTCAGGGTTTTGAGTTTGATCAAGAGCCTGAAAGTTCTGCCAGAGTTCCCCAGCCTGTCCTGCACCTCAGAAACTTAGGAGCCTAAGGTGTTGCATGGGAGGGGGAGAAAGAAAGATGCTGAAGGGAATAAGATTCGCACAAGGGGCCTCTTTGTGCTATGCAGTGGCAGCAGTTTGATCCTACTTGGTCCCAGCATGCAAAATCCTGAGATGTGTAGTTTGGTGGGCAGTGCCCAGCTTTCTCTGCTGGAAAGCTCAAACTCTTCCCCAATTACAGCGGAGAATCCTGAATTCCTTGGCACCAAACTACCAGATTCCGTAGGACTGAACCAGGGCAGTTAGGGTGGAATCAGAGTGCTGTGAGACACCCTCCCGGTCAGATTGGCAGGGTGGCATTGCCAGCTCCCCACCCACAGCCATTTCTGAAACAGATGGGCAGTGTTCATAAAGGACCACAGGCACCCCTAAGTTGGAGATGTGTTCTCCCTCTTCCCCCACCTCTGTTCTGCCCACACATGCCTGTGCCAAGCATTTCTGCTGCTCCTCCATGCCAGGTGAGCTACCACTCACAAAACCACTGTCTCTGCCCCTTGCTGCCTTCTCCTGCCCTCAGCGCTGCCACAAGAGCAAAATGCCAGCCCTCCTCACATGATGAGCCTGTGCCACAGGTCCCTCCCCATCACAGGACCTCTCCGGAGCCACTTAGAAGTTTCCACAGCCACGCAGGAGGCCACAGCACCCAGCAGAATGGCACCAGAGACCCCCCAGCAGCCAGACTCTGCTTGTGAGGGGCTTCCCCACCTTGGCACCCACCCCCAGAGTCCCTTTCTGCCTCTGCCGTGGCTCACAGCCCTTCCTGGTGCCCCATTGGTACAGCGGGGAAATAAGCAAGCAGGCTGGAAAGAGGAGCGCAGGGCGGGCAGGGAGCCCCCTGCCCCAAATCTTTGCAGGGGGAGTTAAAGGAGGCAGTACAGCCTAAATACTTCAAGGCCCCATCTGATGTTGGAAGCTAAGCAGGATGAAGCCTGGCTGGGGAATGCCAAGTGCTGTGGACTGCATCTCACAGGAAGGAACTGGCAAAACCATCTCTGGGGATTTCTTGCCTAAGGAGACCCTTATGAAAACCATGGGGCCCCATAAGCCAACAGGCAACCTGGAGGCAACAGGCCACTCCTTCTCTGGCTGCAAGTCTCTTTTCCCAGGGGAAGACACTACAGGGCTATCCATTCATCTCTGTGACCTGCATCCCATCTCCTCCTGTTGTTGCTGATATTATTTTGTTGTGTGGATTCAACTCTGACTTAGTGTGACTGCCTCTTCGTCGTCAAGTTTTGTTCAGAGGAGCTTTGCCACCATGGCTGTGAGGCTGAGAGAGTGTGACTTGCCCATGGTTGCCTGGGGGGCTGAGCCAGATTAAACCCTTTTTCTCCCAGAGTCCGAGTTTAGGGGTCAAGTCAGTGTGTAAGGTTGACTCTCAGCCATTCTGGGCCTTCAGGCCGCCTTTGACCTGATCCTCAGGGTGTCTTGGCCAATTTTATGCCACCATGGTCTTCCTCTGAGGCTGAGAGTGTATGCTTGTCCCAAGGCCAGCCAGTGAGTTTCTGTCACTGAGCATCTAGCCCCTGCCCTCCAGGAGCCCCAGCACAACTTTCAAGCCACCACGTTGCCATGCTGGCCCTCAAGATTTCTTCACAGTAGGTGTGACACTGCAGCCTTCCTCTGAGGCTGAGACAGTGTGACTTGCCCAAAGTCACACAGGGAGTTTCCACAGCCAGGGAGGATAGAAACCCTACTCTCCCAGAGTCCCACTCTAAAATCCAAACAACTGCCCCAGCTAGCTGCTGCTGTCATCCTCATCCCATCATCCGCAGACACGTGCAAAGACAGAATCCCTTCCAAGACAATTTCAATGATCCATGCCACAAAAACCCTTTCAAAAGGCACCAGAGAGCTGGCACTGGTCTGCCACACTTGGCTGTCTTGCCCAAGCTCTCTGTTGCTTGGCACCTATGCCCCCCAGCTGTGTTCCTCCTCCCTGCCCACCTTTAGGGTCAGGGTCTGGGTCACTCCAATACATTTGAAGAAGGGTGGTGAGCCCCCCACCCCCATAGCTCCATTGGTTAGACGCAATTGCTTTTAATGACGGGGGGAGACAGTGAGGGTCCCTGGGGCCCAATCCAGCCCCCACCCCCCGTGCAAGCTGCATTTCAACAGGGTGCCAAGGCTTCCTTGCCAGGAGGGGGCTGCAGGTGGATGGAGGGCAAGATCAGCCCTTCACGCTGAGGAAGGGGGTCTCCCCGATGCCAGCCACTGGCAGGAGCGCTCTGCACATGCTCAGGTCTTACCTCTTCCGTGTGTTTGGAAACCCCAGACTGTAAACGAGCGCGTGCCCCGCTCTGACGTGGCTGGGCGAGGGGAGGAGGGTTGGGGGAGCGGGACCCGGGGGCTCTCGGGCTCTCTCTTCCTCCAGCCCGGGCTGGCAGGGGCAGCGGAGCGCGAAACCGGGAGAGCCGAGCCGCCCGGAAGGACGAAGGGCCGGGGCTCCCTCTGCTCCGGGGAGGCTCCCGGGGTGGGGAGGCGCCCCGTCGAGGGTCCGGCGGAGCCGCCCCCTCCCCTTCCCCGTCCGTTGGGATCCCGGGCCCGACCGCGCCGACCCAGAACCGAAGGAGGGGAAGCCGATCGTTGGCGGCGGCGGCGCGAGGCACTTACCGGCGGAGGGGCGCTGCTGTCAGGGCCGCGGGGCTGGGGCTGCTCCCGGTCCGCTTAGGGCGCCGCGCGGAGCCCGAAGACGCCGAGGCGCGGAGGCTGAGCCGGCGGCGGCGGCGGCGGCGGCGTCTGTGTCTGTTCCCCCTGCCCGGCCGCCCGCCCCATCCCCTGCGCGCCCCGCCGGAGAGAAGGAGAGCCGGCAGGAGGACGAGGACGAGGCGCCCCGGCGTCGATCCCGGCGTGGCGCTGCTGCCACGGAGTCCCGGCGGCTCCTGCCCGCGCTCCGCGTCCACTGGCGGCGGCGGTGCGGAGGGGAAGCAGAGGCGGCGCCGGGACGGAGGGCGGGCAGGCGGGCGGCGCTTCTGCGGGCTCCTCCCGCTTCGGATTGGCTGGAGGAGGAGGCGCCCCCCGAGGTGGAGCCAGAGGTGCTGGGGGGACAAGAGGGGCTCTTTTCCTGGCGCCCCCTCTTCCCCCTCCCTCCGGCTGGCGGGCAGGAGGGGCGGGCGGGCGAGGGGGAGTCTCTTTCGGGGTGCCCGCGCTGCCCCCCCCCGAGCCGACCCTCCGGGAGCAATGCGAGGGGGGTCTCCGGCGCTTCCCTTGAAGGAGGAGCGGCGGAACTCGCGGCCACCAAGCGCGGCGAAGGGCTTGATCGCTCGGGCGGCGGCGCGCGTGGCGTTTGATCGAGAGACAGTGTGACGGAGTGGTTTGAGCCAGGAGAGGGGCGCCACGACTCAGGGTCATTTGGGGGGACGCTGCGCAGAACACCGCGCGGGGTCCGCCAGGGGCTGTGGGCCGGGCGCGGGGCAGGCACGGGCCGCACACGAGGGATCAGTGGAGCCCCGGGTTCAGGAGCAGCGCACCTCGGAGGCCCACGGCAGAGATGGGCACAGCCCTCCCTTCCTTTGCCAAAACTCCGCAGCCTGGAGCACTGGCAGGGGCTGGGCTAGACGGTCCTCGGGATTCCCCCCAGTCTGCGATTCTGTGTCCAACCACCCTGGGCAGAGAAGGGCCCCCACGGCTGCGGCTCCCTTGCGAGCACTAACGGCCCCTCCGTTTGGGCCTCTCTCCTCCCCCACCCCTACCCCGCTTGGCAAATAAACCCAGAGGTCAGCCCTCCCCCTCCCCCACCCCCCACCACCTGGGCAACCGCAAACATGCCAGCTTGGCACTTTTCCTGGGGGGCCTTTGTTCCCTCTTCTCCCTGCGGTGGGTGTTTGGACACCTCTCCTGCCTTTATCTTGGGTCAACAGAAGAATGATTGGGGAGAGAGAGGAAGGGAGCGGGGCCTAGGCCAAAAGCCTCCCCTCTCTGGCTGGCCCCACAGAACCACAGCTGGTTCTCCGGGTTAGAGCTGGGGCAGGCCAAGGCAATGGGCAGGCAAGCAGTGGGTGTGTGGGGGGTCATGATAGGCCTGTAGCTTTCCTGGCCACACGACTTTTTTGTTGTGCGTACCCTTTGGCTGCCCTTTTGTTTGGACTGGCAAACAACAGTTTCTGGGTCTTGGCTGTACTTATACCCTACTTATTCCAACCTCGGAAAAGGCAGGGAGGTAGTTATTGTGGGGGAGGGGCAAAATGCGGGGATTCCAATAAGAATTTTCCTCCGGTCCCTAAATTTCTAACATTGCGACAGCTTAAAATGCCAGCTGGGTGTTTAGAAGTAGAGTTTGGGCATCCAAAGGACAAGAGCAGATAAAGTGGCTGCAGAGGGAGGGAGAACTCAGTGAAAATCAATACAGTTCTAGGCCTGAGTGCCTAGAACTCTCTTCAATACTAGAAGTTTGGAGACCAAAGGAAAATAGCATGGAGAGGGGGAGAATTCTTCCTTGGAGGAACAGTCCCCTAGCCCCGCCCCCTATAGCTACATCGCTGTCTCTGATGGGCAGCTGACAGTTAGTTAATATAACCTGTTACTGGGATGGTTAGAAACTCCCCCCACTTAACTTCAGCCACAGGTCAGCTTACATGTAGATGAGCCCCTGACTCAAAATGGACTTTCTGCAGGCAGAAGGGCAGAGAGGGAGCAAATAAATTTCCAGTGGTAGGGAGTTCCAGAGTCGGGAGACAGATGGAGCAGGGCTGGCCACCTCTGGACAGGAACTCCCTGCCTTCCAAGTCAGATCCAGGACAGAACTGAGAGGTTATGTTTTGGCACGTCAGCACCCAAAATCCGCCAAGCAGCATTGGCCGGTGCTTGGCTTCTGATATCAGATGCTATCAAGGTGGGGAGGGGTGCTTTCTCATGGGGAATCCAGTGTTTCTGGCTTGTCTGTGTGTGTGTGTGTGTGTGTGTGTGTGTGTGTGTGAGTGTGAGAGAGAGAGAGAGAGAGAGAGAGAAAGAAAGAGGAAGGGAGAGGGTTGAGTGTCACGGATGGTTGCACAGAAGAATAGGGGAGAGAAGAGCTTTTGTCAAACACGGAACAAGGAACTCGATGCCAGGGCAGGGCAACCAAGCTTTCTGCTTGGCAGATCTTTCCTCTCACCAAGCTGACAGGGTCCCTCTGGGCCGGTTTCACTCCAGAGAGAGCCTGGCTGAGGAGGAGCAGTGCCTCCCTCGGGGGTTAACACGCCCCCAACCTTAACTGTGAGGGGAAGAGAAGAGGGCACCCCCTCTGCCCTTCCTTATCAGCATTGGTGGGACCCCGTTTCTTGCAGTCTGCCCCATGCATGGTGCATCTGCCTGGCCCATGGGACTTGGCTTGCCCAGTGCCCAGCTTGAAGGGTGCTCTCTGCCAAAATGGTGCACCCGGCTGATTTGGAGAACCCCTCAGGCCTGCTGGTGTGGCCAGTCTTAGTCTGTGGCACTGAGGCCAGGCTAGCCTTTGGCCCATAATCTTGACATGAAGATGTGGGTCTTTTATCTTGTGGCTCCCAGTCTGGTGCCAGCCCCAGGATTTGGAGGGTTGGAATGTGTGGGGCATAGTAGCTTGGAAGAGGCAAACAAACACGAAGAAAAAAATTGTTGGGAGTGCCAGGGGGTGGAGCAAATGCCGGAGCTTGATGACCTCTGAGGGTCCCTGTCCCTTAGTCTCTTGTTTCCCCTGTTCCAGAATGCAGCCGGTTGCCAAATCTCTGGGCAGGAGGCAGCCTGGAGCATCTCTTTCATCAGTTCCCTCTCCAGGGCTGCACCAGAGAAAACCACCCTGCACTTACTATCTTCTCCTCTTTGAAGACAGATGCTTTCTCTGCCAACCCCCCCCCCGTGCCACCTTGGATATGCAGATGAGCATCCAGCACCAAGGCCACACCCAGGCCTCTGCGTGCCGAGCGGATGTGGCAGCTGGTCAGGCGTGCTGCCTTCCAGAGGTCCTTCTTCCCTCACCTTTGGGTGAGACCAGCTGAGCCTGCCTGGGGTGGAGGCAGAGGTGCAACTGGTTTGCCCACTTTGGCAGGCGTTGGTCGTGATCCTGCCCAATGGAAGCAGGGCTGGGACCCAGAAGGGCACCCGAAGAGTTGGAGAAGGTGGCTGTTTCCAGATGCACTCCCACCTCTGGGTTGCTCAGGCTTCAATTCTGCCAGCTCTCAAGTGTAATTTGGTTTATTTATTTACAAATAGTGGAAGCGCTATCTGAAGCTCTCAAAGCAAGAAAAATAATGTTACAATATAGAACAATGATATGAAATATAATACCATAATATAACAGTTGTGTGCCTTTAAGTTGTTTCCAACTTATGGCTACCTTAAGGTGAACCTGTCACAGGGTTTCCTGAAGCTGAGAGAGTGTGATGCACCCAGGATCATCCAGTGGGTTTCCATGGCTGAGCGGAGAATTGAACTCTGGTCTCCAGGGTCATAGTCCAAAACTGGAACCGTTAGACCACGCTGGCCCTTAGTCACAATATTAATACAAGAGTAACACAATGTTTGTACTATCATTTAAATGACCTATCTGCCGTATAAATCTGTGTGTTTGATCACCAGACTTAGTGTGTTATCTCAAAATGAAAGTCCCAGTATGGTCTTGGACCCTATTCCTCAGCAAATTAGAATAATCCCAAATGTTTGGGGTTTCTGGCTATTTTATTTTATTTTATTTTATTTTATTTTATTTTATTTTATTTTATTTTATTTTTGATCTGAATGTGATCTTCAGATTCAAACTGACACCCTGAACGTTTTCATCAAAGTTTGGGACCAAGGATTAAACTTCCTCCACCTGCAAATTTGGTTTGAAATGAATTTTAAATACATTGTAAGACTTGTGGGTACTACCAGTCAACATTTTGTTTAATTCCAATTATAAATGAAGTTATCAGCATTGATCTGGGCAACGCCACCACATAAATGTCACAGTTCTCCACAAAATAGGCGGTGGGGCTGCACCACAGCAGGAGAATTTGCAGAAATAGGCAAATGTCCAGAGATAAGAATTGCTGGCCCTTCTCTGGTATCACGGGAAAGTGGGTTTGTATCCACCAAAACTCATGCTAAAATAAAAACCAGTTAGTCTTTAGGGCTCCTTTTTAAGAGGGAAGAATGCTTCCCACACCCAGTGGGGAGCCACCTTCCCCAAAGCCTTGCCTGCAATGACTGCGGGAGAGACCCCAGAAGGACATGGCACCGGCACTGCCACCAGCAGGGCCTGTCCATGCCCCTGTCAGTCTGCTGTTGCCAGGTTGCCGGAAAGGCCAGAGCTCAGGGCCTCAAGTGGAGTTGCACCAACAGCCCCAGCAATAAGCTGGTGACAAACAACCCTGCCGGGGCCTTTGGGCCACGTCTGTGTCAAGGAAAGGGCTGGCTGGTTTGTACCCACAGGGCTGTTGAGGGAAAGAACGAAGGAAGGAAAAGGGGGCCGGAGTTTCCCAGGCAGCACCTAGGAGAAGGTGCCCATAAAACTGTCCATCTGGGAGTTATAAATGGTGAGAGTGTGACATGGGAAGCCATAAACCAGGGGAGGGAGACGTGGGTGCTGCCCACAGCCGTTCCCACAGCCCTGCCTGGAGCCCACAGAGGAGTGTGAATGGGGGTGCTGTAAGGCGAGGTGGACGAGGGCAGCGAGATGAGCAGGCAGAAAAAGCGGCTCCTGGCTTTCTCGTCCGCCCTCCTGGGGGGATCTTTGTCTGCAAGGACGGCCCCTGGTTGTTGCAGCTCGCTCTGCCCTCTGACTGGCAGCTGCTTTGGGGCAGGGCAGGGTCTTTCTCCCCCTCCCCACTTGAGGGTCTTTGAATAGGGGGGTGCTGACTCCTGGTGCCCCTCCTTGGCTGTTGTTTTTTTTCTCCATTTTTTTGCTGACTGGTTGAGAATGGCTGCCCCACTTGTCGAAGGGGAGAAATGCTCAAGGAGACAGGGCGTGTTAAGTCCATTCCAGGGTCTCTGAGGAAGAGCATATTAATCTGGAAAAGCTTGCTGTAAAACAAATAAATCAGTTTGTCATTAAGGTGTTGTTAGCCTCTCAGGTTTTTTTTCTCCTCTTTGTTACTTCCTTTATTTTTGCAAATAGGAGTGAGAATGTTGCAGGAAACCACAATGTCTGTTGATAGCTTCAGTTTCACTGGTAACAATGGTGAAACTGCTCCAGACGTTAGTCTGAACTTTAAAGGAATTATGTATCCCCCCAAAAAAGATTAACTGTATCCCCCATCCCCCCCAAACTTGATTCAGCACCTTGAACAGCTCCTTTAAAGTTCCGACTAGAACCTGGAGCAGATTCAGTGCCTCCTGCTGGCATGGGGGAATGTCCAAAAGGAATGGGGGGGTTTCAGAAGTATGGGGAGACGAATCAGGAGAAGCAGGGAGGAAAAACACAAATCAGGTTAAACAGACTTTATTGCATGCTGAGGTGGCAAGGTAAATATTTTAATTAATGAATCATTGCAAGTTATTAGGCTGACACAGACAGAAGCTCAGCTTGAGCAAGGATGAAGGGCCGTGTCGTAGGTTTCATGAGAAAGGAAGGGATTTGAGAAAAGATATGCACAAGATTAGATCCAGAAGATGTTCTGGCGGGGGGGTTGAGTTTGAGATGTAAAGGGAAATGGTCGCATTGTTGGTGGTTTTTCCAAGATCCCCCAAGTATCTTTTTTGGACTACAACTCTCAGATCGTGGGGGTTGTAGTCCAAAAAGGGCTTTTTCCTGACTCTGGCAGGAATATCGTCACCTCTCTCAATCCCAGGACGGGTCTCTTTTTGTCTCACAGGGCCTTGATCCCGCTCTTCGATCCCTCCACCGGCCTCCTCATCTTGGCAGGCAAGGTGAGTGAGGGAACCCCGGCTGCCCCACTTTTGTCTCCCTAGCATGGTAGCCATACAGGCCAAGAGAAGGAGCAGAAGCCAAAACCTGGCTCAGAGCTCCCCTTTTCTTTCAGGGGGAAAACGTGCTCTCCTGCTACGAAGTCCAGCCCGGACAGCCCGCTCTGACGGAAGGTGAGTGCCGTTGCAGCCAGCACCCCCCAAAAAACCCCTGCTGCCTTGATTTGTGCAACTCCGGCCCTTGGGAAGAGATGGGAAACTGCAACCCCCAATTCTCTGCAGGATCTCCTGGAAAAAATTCCCCCCCAAGGTTAATTTCCCCCCTCCAAACATCCCCCATCCCTTGAGTGTTCCCAGGCACAAAAGAGGCCCTTTTTGCTATTTGGAAGTGGCCCTTCTTTTGCTTTGGGAGCAAATATATATATGTATGTATGTATGTATGTATGTATGTATGTATGTATGTATGAGAAATATATTTTCAGGGGTGAGGATGGGGGCTGCATCTGTTTGGATTGCTGGGGGGCACCTTGATTTCTGGGTGGGTGGCCAATTTTCCTGTGAGGGCTTCCCAGCCACAAGGCCTCCGTCTCTCAGGGTTGCTGAAATTCCCAGTTGGGGAAGAGGAAGCTTCCCCTCGTCAAGGGGAGGGCTGCTTTGGACAGTGACTGCCCTCCCCTTCTCTTCCAACCAGTCAACCAGTGTCGGACAGAGGCCAAGTCCCAGGGGGTGGCCCTGGTGCCCAAGCTGGCCCTGGACGTCATGGCCTGCGAGGTGATGCGGGTCCTGCAGCTGACCGACTGCGCCATCGTCCCCGTCAGCTACCTCGTGCCCAGGAAGGTCAGTGGGCTGGGAGGGTGGGAGCGGAGGGGGGCCACCGTGCCATAATGCATGGACTGTGGGGAGGGGGTTTCCACCCACACAGGGGCAACTGAGGCAGACGCTGCCTAACAGTGGGGCTGGGGGTGGGTCTTGTAGTCCACTCAGGAGTTCCACAAAGACTTGTTCCCTGACTGCACTGGAAACGTCCCGTCGGCGTCCGCCCAGACCTGGTGGGCCGGAGACAACAGCCAGGTGAGAAGCCATCCAGGCAGCCACTGGAAGGGGGTCCCAGGACTCATCTCCCTTGGCCAGCACCCTTGGGTGGGCTGAGGGCACCCTGAGAAAGGCTGAAGGAAGACACACCCCTTGATAGTTTGTGTGCCCTCACTTGCACGGCCTCAGGGCCCCCCCACGAGGGAAGAGAGCAGCACCCAGGAAGGAGGAGGGAGCCCACCTTCTTCAACACTGCCCTGGACCATCTGGGGAGGCTCTCTCCTCTGCCACCTTCCTGGACTGCTGTGGCACTCCTTCCCCGCTCCTCCTGCCC
Organism: Iguana delicatissima; assembly: GCA_948472985.1. Taxonomy (NCBI): domain Eukaryota; kingdom Metazoa; phylum Chordata; class Lepidosauria; order Squamata; family Iguanidae; genus Iguana; species Iguana delicatissima. Next base: position 108,759 of record CAOKZL010001959.1, on the reverse strand, counting down.
TGGAACTCCTGGGCAGCTCCCTTCAGAAGCAAGCTTGCTGCTCTTGCAAGCGAGGGCACAGTGCCCACTCTGCCCCAGGGAAGCAGGCACCACTGTGCCTCCAAAGGATCCCTGCCCCTGTTGTTCCCCCACTACTCCTGCTGCCCTGCCCGCTCCTCTTTTCCTCTCTTGCATCTGGTGACCCTTCTTTGCTCTTCTCCCCACTCGCTTACTGCCCCCCAGGTGGAGAAGGTCAGCCTCCATCCCGCTCTGCGGCCCAGCAAGACCTTCACCTCCGGCTGCCTCCCTCCTTTCCACCAGGAGACCCCCACCCCCATCTCTCCTCCTTCCAAGGGGGCAGATGACCAGACCAAGGACCAAGAGACTAGTGTGAGTAACCATCTGGGGAACCCTGAAGAGCTGGGGGAACCCCAAGACCTGTGACACCTTCCCAGGGCTTCATCTCTCCCACCTTCTCTCTCCATGCACCCCATGAGCGGCTGCAACTTCATCCTCCCCCAGGTTGGGCTTCCCTGGTTCTCTCCCTGAATCGGTGGGTAAGTGAGTGGGTGCGTGTCAGAGGGCAGTGTTCTCTCTCTGAGGGGCTTCTTCCTCTCTCCTCCTCCTCCCCCTCACAGGCTGGCAGCAGCCTCTCTTCTCCTACCAGCTCCCTGACTTCGCCCTCCAGTGCTGCCCCTTCGGTCTCCATCACCAGCGGCTTCGCGTCCAGCCCCAGCCAGCGGTCGCTGCAAAACCTCCTGGGTGAGTGTGCTTCCTCCATTTTGGCCTCCCCCTCACCCCGCTCTGCTGCTCTCCTCCCACACCCACCTTCTCTTGACTGGCAGCCCAGAGGCACAACTGGGGGTTGGACTAGATGCCTCTGGGTGCCCCTTCCACTTCTGGGAACCCACCCCTCTCACCTGCCATGTGCTTGCTGCCAACCCCACCCACCTCTCACCAGGGCTCAGCTCTGGCTTCCGCCACCTCCAAGGCACCGTCCTTCACCGCAACAGCCACATCACCAACCTCAAGGGGATGAGCCTCACCACCCCGGGCGAGTGCGATGGCTTCTGTGCCAACCAGCTGCGCGTCGCCATCCCTCTCCTGTCCGCAGGAGGACAGGTTGCCGTCTTGGAGGTAAAGCGGGGTGGGAGTGCCAGGCAGGGCAGCGCTTCTCTGGGGCAGCCATGGTCACCCATCAGCTTATGTCCTTTGGAGGTGGCTGAGCCCACAGTGGGCTTTGGGAGCTCAGGTGCAACTTTGGAAAAAAATGCATTTAAGATTTAAATTGCATATTTGAAATTTAAATCAAATTCCAACATTATCTTTAATCAATTCGTTTAAAAAAAGGGTGGCCTTATGGTCACTGTAAGTCGGAAAAGACTTAACGGCATACTACCGGATGTCAGCTGTGCTCGGCGGGGAGGGGGGGATTCTGTGTCTCTGGGCAGGAAACAGCTCCCTTGTTTAGCACTCAGAATGGGTGACCCTTCTGTTGTTGGCCAGCAGTGAAGGGCCAGGAGGGTCCCCCCTCCAGCACCCCTCTTTCCTCTCCCCTCACTGGGCCCTTCTCCCTTTTCAGCTCTCCAAGCCAGGGCGCCTCCCTGACACGGCCGTGCCTACTATCCAGAACGGGGTGTCCGTCTCGGACCTGTGCTGGGACCCCTTTGACCCACAGCGCCTGGCAATCGGTAGGGGATGGACACATGCCCTCCCCCTTAGTGTGCTCACCATATATGGGGGGGCCTTGGAAGAATGACCCTGCCACCCCGGCCCTACCAACTGGGGCCAGCATTTCCAATGCCCCCCTTGCCAATCCCCCTTTTCTTTCTTAGCTGGAGAAGACACCAAGATCCGCCTGTGGCGGCTGGGGTCGGAGGGGCTGCAGAAGACGCTGCTGGAACCAGAAGCCATCCTGCGAGGTGAGCCTGTGGGTGCAGGCCCCCTGCTGTGTTTGGGGGAAGGGGGTACGGGATGGAGAGGGAGTCCCCCCTCTGCCCTGCTCCCGTGGGGAGGCACGTGCTGGACCATTTGTCTTCCAGCAAGAGGAGAGAGGCTGGCAGAGAGAGGAAGGAAAGTGCCCAAAGGGAGAGTGCAGCTCAGTCTCTCTTCTTTCCCCGCAAGGCCACACGGAGAAGATCTACTCCATCAAGTTTCACCCGCTGGCCTCGGACATCCTGGCCTCCTCCTCCTACGACATGAGCGTCCGAATCTGGGATGTGGGCACCGGAAGGGAGGCACTAAGGTTGAGCGGTCACCGGGACCAGGTAGAGAAGGCCAATAGAGCTGGGGCTTGGCTTTGCTTTCTTCGCTTTCTCTATCTATTCAGAGGGAGAGTCCAGCGGGCAAACCGGGTCTGGTTTTGACCCACAAAGCCCTACCTGTTGGGAGCAGTGGGACACCTGGAAGACTTGGCCTGAAGGAACCTGCAACAAATTTATGACCCTCAGTGAAGGCTCCCTGCCTTACACCTTCTGTCCTCCTCCTTCTTATACTCTCTGCCCCATTGGGGGCTCTGGAGGACCCCCCCCCGAGTCAAGTGTTGTGGCTCACCTACGGCCCCAGAAAAATAGGGACCCCCCACTGCTACTGCCCTGTGACACTGATCCACGAGGCTTGGGGGCACGTGGGGGGTCGACCTCCTTTGCAGACCAGATGGATGTCTTTCAGATCTTCAGCCTGTCCTGGAGCCCAGATGGATGCCGCCTGGCCACGGTCAGCAAGGATGGTAAAGTGCGGGTCTATGAGCCCCGGCAGGCCTCTGAGGCCCTGCAGGTAAGGGGGCTCAACGGGGGGGAGATGTTGCCCTGAGGGGTGGAATACGGGAGGGGCGGGGGACCTGGGTAAACGTGGCAGCCCCACAAACACACCCATGCATGTGGACATCTCAGGCTCTTGTGTCCTGGTCCTTGTGCCCAGCCTCAGGGGCCTGATGGAGGGGGGGTCTGGGCAAGACATGGCCCCAGCGCCCACCCTGAGCTGTCTTTCTATCTCCCTCCCCTGGAGCAGGAGGGCCCGGGCCCCGAGGGAAGCCGGGGTGCCCGCATCATCTGGGTCTGCGGAGGCAAATACCTGTTGATGTCAGGATTTGACAGGTGAGGTGTCCCTTGCACCCTTCCCCCCACCAAGTCATTCAGGGCCACCCAGCCAGTCCAGACGCCGCCTACTTTCTCTCCTCAGCCGCAGCGAACGGCAGCTCTCCCTCTACAGGGCCGAGTCAGTGGCTGCTGGCGCCGTGGCTGTCCTGAGCCTTGACGTCGCCCCCTCCACCCTCATCCCTTTCTACGATGCAGACACCAGCGTGGTCTTCCTCACGGGCAAGGTGAGCAGGTGGCCAGGGGCTACTCACCACCTCCCACGCATCCATATTCCTCCGCCGCCCCCTTCACTGGCAGCGGCTGAAACAAAGCCAGGCCCAAGGGGAGGGGCAGAAGGCCTAGTGGGGAGAGCCCTGGCCCAACAGCTGCTCCATTAAGCCCCACCAGCAACAGGGGACCCTCCCGACCCAAACTGGGAGGAGGCACACCTCTCAGGCTAACGGGAAAGGGAATTAGGGAGGTGTGTGTGCACGTGTATGTTGTTTCTGGGGATGACAGGTCCTCCATGACCAAGGTACGGCCAGGAGGATTCCTGCAGATGTGCACCCCTTTCTGGGCACTCCCAATCTTCTTTCGGATGCCCCTGGCCTCCCTTTCACTGTGCCCACTGCTGCCTTCTCCTTCTTTCCACCAGCTCTTTCTCGGCACATTTTCCAGCTGACTTATTTGGGTGCCAGAATGAAAGTGTGCCCTGGGCAGGGCCGCCATTTCCCCCCTTCCCCATGCCATCATCCACTCCAGCCTCTCTTCTCTGCCATGTCTTTAGGGGACACCCGGGTGTTTGTGTACGAGGTCATCCCGGAGGCGCCCTTCTTCTTGGAGTGCAACAGCTTCATGTCCAGTGAGCCCCACAAGGTAAAGAGGAGGGGGACTGCATCAACCTTGAAGAGGGACTTGAAAGACGAGCCACCACCAGCTTCCCACTGGGAGCGCCTCTGGACTGGAGACTTTGGTCAACTCAGTCCTCACCCCTGGGCTTTCCTCTGCAGCCATGAGGGCCCGTGAAGGCTGGAGCCTTAGCTCTGCCTGTTGGCATGGGGCAGGCTGGAAGACTGCTCTGCCACGTTTTCCTCCCGGCAAAAGCTCTGCCATTCAGCCCACATCCCACACTGGCCAAATTGTGCTTCCAGCCTGCCTTCTGGTGGCTTCTGCAGGCACTGCATGGCCTGTTTGCAGGAAGGACGAGCGTGTGTCTCAATCTGTGTCGTCCTCTTTGTGCAAAAAAGAAAATTTTCAACCCTGCAATCATGGGTTTCATGTTTTTGATCATTTTGTTTAACATTTGGGACTTTTTGCAAACATTTCACAAAAAAAGTTTTGGCAGAACAAGCATTGTCAACTGCAACAAGAACACTGCATTATGTATAACAAATGTTATGCGTTATGCAGAATGCTATCTTTCTTTGCACAGAATAGAAAAGTGAGAAAAGGGTAGCCTTTTTCCTCTTACTGCTGTTTGGATGAGGGTTATCCTGGCATATTGGACACCTTCTCCCATCAAGCACAGAAAGAAAACCTCTGGATGTTCTTTGTATTCCTGGACAGAAGGCCTGCTGGGGGAATAAAGGGGGGGGTGTAAAAGAGGAGCACCCTCTGATGCCCGCTTCCTGAGGTGCCCCCAGAGAGGGAGAAGCCATGCACATTTCGGATGCACTGGCTGTGGCAAAACAGGGGTTGCCGGCCGGGTTCTTCTGATCGCTGTGCCTCCATTCGTTCCCCACCCCCAGGGCTTCCAGTTCCTGCCCAAGACGGAGTGTGATGTGCGGGACGTGGAGATTGCCCGAGCCTGGTGTCTCAGGCAGAGCTCTCTGGAGCCCGTGGCCTTCCGGGTGCCCAGGGTCAAGGTAGGGGTCTCAGTGGGCCCCGGGCAGGTCATGGGGTAAGATGGGGGGCTGCCAGCAGGGAATAAAGGTTTGCCGGTGGGGCAGGGCTCTGCAGGTGCCAAGGCTTTGCAAAATGGCTGGCAGTTTCTAGCAACTTTCTCAAAATGGCCATTGGAGCATCATCAGGAGTCTTATCCATCTATCTGTCTGTCTTTCTAATTTATATTCCGCCTTTCTCCCAACATGGGATTGAAGGTGTCTGACAACACAGTTAAAACGAGATGAAGCCAAACCCCTGATGATAAGCAGTCCACATGGGTCAGTGGTGCTTTGGGGCTGCGCGTGGGGCGTGCCACTGGCCCACGGTTGCCTGAGGGGGCGTCTTTGCCCGTCTTTTCCCCTGCCCCCCAGAAAGAATTCTTCCAGGATGACCTTTTTCCGCCCACTGAGGTGTGGTGGGAACCTGCGCTCTCTGCTGCGTCTTGGCTGGGGGGCTCAGACGGGCAGCATCGGAAGATCCTCCTTCAGCCCAAAGACATGATCCCAGGTAGGATGGAACTGTGGGGCACTTGAGAGGCCAAGGGAAGAGCAGGAGGCTCTGGAAGTTTTTCTGCTTCCCTTCAGCAACATCCCGGCCAGGAGTGGGGCAGCGATGACTGGTCAGGAGCGGAATAAATCCACTCCAGGTTTTAGAGACAGGCTTTGCAGGGGGCTGGACCTTCTCCTCCAAAGCAGATTCAGTGCTTTTGGGAACTCCCTCTAGTCTATTCAAAACCTAGAGTGGATTTGCTGCCCTGTTGACATGGTGGATTGGGAACTGGGGGAAACTAATCCAGGAAGGGTCCAGGATTTCCTGTCCCCTGTTTGGGGATCCTCCTCTGCAGGCAGGCCTCCTTGGATGCCTGTGAGGAAGGCCAGGATTGGGGCTGGTGTGTGGAGAGGAGCACACTTGCTGGGGGAAGGAGACTCTCTCCCCTTAAGAAGAGGCTCCAGGAGCTGAGCTGGGGGAACCTGGGGGTGCCTGGGAGTGCCTCTGCCAGTCAGGGCCCACGGCTGGATAGGAGCTAGTCGCCCTGGAGGAGGGACCACTCTCACCGCCCCCACCATGTCTCTCCCCTAGTGAGTGAAGCTCCAAAGGAGCCCCCTAGCAGGAAGTACATACCATCATCGGTCTACCTGGAGGAGAAGTCGGACGAGCAGAAGAAGGAGGAGGTGTGTGCTTCCTTCTCCCCCGTCATTGCTCACATTGCAGCATTGGAGGAGGGGGCCTGCCGAAGCCCTCCAGTCTGCTGTCTGCCTTGCACACTTTTTGTCTCCATGTGGGGGGTGCAGAGGGGGGTGCATTACAGAATGTGGAACGCTGGGCAAGATTCACCCCCTCCACCCCCATGGAGCCAGTCCCAAAGAAGGGCCTGACGGCAGCTCCCCTCCACATGCTAACCCTGTGCCCCTCTGCAGCTGCTCAACGCCATGGTGGCCAAACTGGGCAACCGGGACGACCCCCTCCCCCAGGACTCCTTTGAAGGCGTGGATGAAGACGAGTGGGTAAGGGTATACGCATGCTTGGATGTGTGGCTGGATCCAATCCAACAGGGCATTCATGTCGATATGTGAATGCGGTGGAAGCCAGGAGGCCACTGAAATACACTTGCCCGGCCAGGCTTGCCATCCTCCCCAGAAAAATCCCCACAGTTAAGCCACATGCCCACACACACACCCTGCCAGATCAAGAGGGCAGCCCAGAGTGCCCACCCTCCCTCCTTCTCAACCTGTCTCTCTTTCCTGCTCCACAGGACTAACCATAGAAGCCAGGACTGGGGCTGGGGGCTGCCACTGCCCCCCCGCCCCGTCGGGAGCCAGAACTGCCTCTCTGCTGTGAACTGGAAACTCAGCAGCACCTCGGCTGCCTTTTTCACCAAAAGTCTCCTTTTGGTGATCTCCTCTCTCCCTTCCCAGCAATGTGGCCACTCAGGGTTGGATGCTGCCTTCCCGCTCTGGTACAGAGACACAGACATCCCTGCCAAGGGACTCCTGTTTCTGCTCTTTCTCCCTCTTGCCTCTGCTCTGCTGCCAGTTGGGCTGGGATCTGCCCACACCCTCCTCCAAACCAGGGCAGGTGCTGGACACTGAGCCCTCCTCTCTTTGCACACCTTTTTGCAGCCAGCTCTTGGACGATGCCAAGAATGATGATGCAGCAGCAGTTCCAGGGTGGATGGCAGTGGGCACTGCCCTGGTGCCTCTGGTGAGAGGCTTGCACTGCGCAGGCCAGGGGGGCCCCATGGAGGCAAGGGGAATGTGCCCAAAGGCAGCAGCCGGACTGATACCTTGTCTACGGTTCCCTCCATCCTGCTTTCCTTGGGGGCGTGGGGGACATTTTGCCAGCGCTGTGAAGCATGTCCATGACCTGGCTATCCAAGGCCCAGTGAGTTTTTCTACCAGCCTCATCTTCTGCCCAGCAAGGCCCTCTGGCTCAACATCCTGGTGCAGAAAACTGGAATGCTGTGGGGCTTTTTTATTATTATTATTATGTTACTTTATTTTTAAAGACATGCATGTGGAATTGTTCTGCATCTTGCCACAGATCAAAGCCAAGTTCCCTGCAGGCATTCCTGCCTTGCTTGTGTCGTATCTGGCTGCAACAAGAAAGAACTGTCCCCAATCTTTGGCCTCCTGTGTCCTTCATTCAAAGTGCAACACCCTCCTGTGTGTGTTGGAAGCCCCCCTCCTCTTTGGGACTTCCTGTCCCACCCGACCCCAGCCCTCTCCCTCCCTGGGGGCAGTTCCACATCCCACAGTGGAAGCTAGTGTCCCACTTCCTGCCCCCCATAAAGCCATGATCTTGCACCCCTCACTTCCATCACAGACCCTCCCTGTGCCTGACTGGTCCACATGGGGTTCCTTCCTCTTCCCCCAAAGCTTGGAAGATCTCCTTCTTAAAAACACAACATCCAGAATCCCCCAACCAGCATGAAGATTGTGGGAACTGTAGTCCACAAGAGTATGATTTCTAAGCTTTGCCATTCCCCGACTCAGGTCCTGCTACAGGGGTGGCTGCAGCAGCCATTTGCCAAGTTGGCACTGGATGATGGGCAAAGCTTTCTCCATCACCTCCATGCCAGTCCCACTGCCTGGACTCTGCAGGTTGAGCTGCTGATAAAACACAGAAACCAAAGGACATCTGCTTGAAACCATGTGTGAAAGAGAGAGATTATCTCAAGAGGCTATAAGATGACATCCATTATTTTTAAAAGAGGCTGATGTGTTTCAGCCTGCTAATGCTTTGAGGCTCTTTTCAGAGGTGCTACAATGAGTATATAAGGAGCAGAACCTAAATGCATGTTCATAGGCATCATTACATATAGAATCGTTCACTCAAAGAAATCTCTGATGCAGGGAGTGCTCTTGAGTTTTGTCAGCCACCATCACAGAGGCCACTTCCACACTAGGCAGTTACAGTGCTATTATTCCACCTGCAACATCCTATGGAATCCTGGGGTTTGCAGTTTCGGGAGGGGCCAGCTGGGGTGCTTTGAGTGTTTGATGGCAGAATGGGGGTGGGCTGGATGGCCCCTGGGGTCTCTTCCAACTCTAGGATTCTATGATTCTATAATGAGGACTCTCTGGGAGACCAGACTTGAATCCCTGCTGGGTCCTGGAAACCCACCGAATGGCCTTGGGCGTGTCACACTCTCTCAGCCCCAGAGGAAGGTCGTGGTGGCTAAACCCGCCTCCAGAATAGGTTCGCCTTCAGTGGGAAATGGCTTGAAGGCAGACGACTGCAAACCCGCAGGACTCCTCCGGCCGCTAGGGGTCGCTCTGGCTTCTTCGCCGTTCTCTTTCACGCCGCCCTGAGTGGCGCTCTGCCCCGCCCATCTCCGTGGCTGCTTCCGGCGGCGAGCGAGTCCATCCGCCCAGCTCCAGTTTATGGTGCCCCTCGCCCTTAACCTTCGCCCGCCGGCCAGAGAGATGGTGAGGCGCCTGGGCGGGGGGCGGCGGCAACGACAACCGGCCAGGCGGGGACTCAGGCGGGCTCCCCCTCTCCGGGATGGCCCGCTCCCCGGGAGAGAAAGGGGGCCAGGCGCCCGAGCGCTGGGGTGGGGGGCGCCTCCCGGCCTGGGGGCTCCGTCGCCGCCCCGCTGGCGCCCCTCAGGCAAGGGGGCCCAGGCGCCCGGGCCCCTCGCTCCGTGCCTCCCCCACCCCGCCCCCCGTCCTGGGCAGGGGTCCGACGGGCGCCTCCCGCCTGGCCCGGCCCGGCCCGGCCCGGCCCGGCCGCCCCTTGTCTCGGGGAGGAGGGTCCCGGGCGCCCACGGGGAGGGAGACCCGCAGCCCCCCTCCCCAGCCCCAGGGGTGGCCCCCGTGCGCTTGGGGGTGGGGTTGCGGCGCCCACCTCCTTGCTGCCTGGTTTTGGGGGGAGGAGGGACCCCGTTGACGGCGCGCTCTTCCCCGGCAGGCCAAGTACCTGGCGCAGATCATCGTGGTGGGCGCGCAGGTGGTGGGCCGCGCCTTCGCCCGGGCGCTGCGGCAGGAGTTCGCAGGTGAGCGGCGGGGAGGGCGCCTTGCCCCCAGCCCCGCTTCCTTCGCCTGCTGGGGACCGCCCCTGCCGGGAGGACCTGCCCCGGCGCCGCTCGGCCTCCGGGTCGTGCCTCTCTGTCTTCTGCCTTGGGGCCAGAGAGGAGCGGGGGAGTTGAGGGACGCTGGCGTTGTGCCCCGGTTTGTACCCGTTGTGGCTCTGGACTGAGCAGCTTCCAAGGACAGCCTCTCGGGGCTGCCGCCCTCCGCCGGCCCTGTTTGCCGGAGCGAGTTGGGCCTCATCCTTTGCCCCCTCTCGCCATCCAGCCAGCCAAGCGGCAGCCGGTGCCCGGGGACGGACGGGGCCCCAGTCCGCAGCAGCCTCCAGCATCTCTGGGATCACCCTCCAGGAGGCCCAGCAGATCCTCAATGTCTCCAAGCTCAACCCAGAGGAAATTCGGAAGGTGAGGGGCCCCGTCGTGCAGTAGGTGAGGGAGGGAGCCCTCCTAGGAGGCAGCTGGGCTGATTTGGCACCTGCCGAGGGCCCCGCCTGTAGCTGTGTGCTTTCGTTCCCTTGCGCCTTTTGACTTCCACTTTCACCACAAGTATTACGCTTCACATACTTTTTCCGGTAGAACTAGAAGTCAGGCTCCTCCAGTAAAGTTGTTTGGTGCTAGATTCATATCACACACACAGAAAAAAGTTCTTAGCACACCTTGCAGAAACTGTCAGTGGAGCTCAGGGTCACATGGATTTTTTTAACACTGCAAGGTCGTAGCACCTTGGTATTACTGCAACTGCCAAGGGCCCACCCTATGGAATCCTGGGAGCTGTAGTTTCAGGAAGTATTTAGAATTCTCTGCCAGAGAGCTCTAGTTCCTTGCCATCCTCAGGGTTTCCCTGGGGGCAGCCATGGCAGCTAAGGTGGTCTCCGAGCACTCTAACTGTGTTGTGCAAAAGAGGCTGAGAAGTAGCGATGGAAGCCATAGCCTTAAGATGGGGATAGTTGAGGTCATAGGGGAGACCAAAAAGTCCATCATGGCCAATACCCAGAGCTTCAGAAAGTTGCTTATGGGGCAGCTACTTCTAGAATCCCCTGCCCAGAACTGGGCACTGTACCTGCCAAAGGAACTTTTAACAGGCTCTGGTGATTAGCTATGGTTGTTGAACTTCCCCATACAGAGAAGGTGTGGCTGCAAATAACAGTTGCTGGGGGATAGTGGTTGGAGAACTGGGTCTCCCCATCTCCCTCCCCCATGTATATGCATATGGGCACCCTGCAAACATTAAGCTGGCTGCGGTAGGAAGGACAGCAGGGCCTGCGGGTCTGATCCGTGAAAGGAGAGAGAGCTTTTTTGTTGTGTTTATTGACCCCTCCCCTTGCCTCACTGTGCCACTAAACTGCTATCTTTGTTCATTTGGGGATGCTGGTTTACTGCTGGTAGTGAATTGCTTTTTCCTTGGCAGAACTACGAGTACTTATTTAAGGTGAACGACAAGTCGGTGGGAGGCTCCTTCTACCTGCAGTCCAAGGTGAGTGGAGGGGGCTGTGCCTCGGTGAGCAGAAAACGCCCCACTGCCCCCTCCTGCAGCATCAGTAGTGACCTCGTACGGTGGCCTGGCCACTCTCTTTCAGGTCCAGTAGCCTCAGACGAGACTCTCTTGGTCCTCCTTCCTGCCTGCAAGTGCCAGCAGCCCCTGCCAATGCTAGTCAATAGCCAGGCTTGCTGGGAATTGCAGTCAAACAATACCTGGACAGTCACCTGGTTCGCACACACTCCTGCTTTAGAGAAAGGCTGAGAGAGTTTTTTAAACCTCTCCAGATCTGAAAAATAGAGAATTTGCTTGGTCTTTCCAGCAGCATGCAAAATCAGCTCTATTCTGCTGTCAGTTTTCTGAGCCTCCAGTTTCCTTTTGGGTTCCTGGAGGCCAAATGTTGCAGGGGAACCAAAAGTACCTCTCAAAAGGCAGCTGTACCCCTGCTCTGCACTTTTTGGGGGCCTCTTGCCTGGACCAAAGGAACAGTGAGGGTGTCTTTTGAATTGAGAGGTGGTGGCATGTGCTGCCCTCTGGTGGTTCAGGCTGCCCTTGGCGCAAGGGATGGCACTGTACCCCCCCGCCCCACAGCCTTTGCAGACAGATGGGCTCTCTGCCAGCTTGGCCTCCAGAACCCCTTTGCTGCTTTGCCTCTGCGGGCCAACCCTCCTCCCCTCTCCCTGCAGGTGGTGAGAGCCAAAGAGCGCCTGGACGAAGAGCTACGGATCCAGGCCCAGCACCAGAGAGAACAAGACCCAGAGCACAAGCCAGGCACGTAGCCACCTGCCCCCCGCCATTAAATTATAGCTAGCCAATAAATTGCCCTTGTGTAGCTCCCGCCTGTGAGCTTTGCTTTCTGTCAAGGGGACAGGGCAAGCGCCCACCGCTTCCTCTCTTTCTCTCTGACCTGGGCCTAGTCAACAGCCTTGCTGGAGGGCACGGATGGAGGCTGCCAGTTTCTTCTCCTCTCTCTGCCTGTCTGCCGGTAGGTAAACCTTGTGCTGCTGAATTGTGCCCCCGGGGCCAACGGGTTCTCTGCATTTTAACATTTTGTTCTGCGCGTTCTCATGTTGCTTCGTTTCCAACTTAGGGTGACCTTTGGCACCCATCAAGGGCTTTTCCCACCACGGCCTCCCTCTGAGAGTGCGACTGGCTCAAGGTTACCCAGTGGGTTTTCATGGCTAGCAGGAATTCGAACGCCAGTCTCTTTGGGCCCTAATCCAGCACTCAGATCACTGCACTGGCTCTCTTTGTTTTACATCAAAGCGCTTTTTCAAATGTAGCCCTTAATCCGGGGGAAGTCAGAGCCAAGAAATCTATTCTTACCTGGTGAAGTCTTGAATGGAGAGAGAAGCAGCCCCAGCCCTTCCCTCCCCGGCCTTGGCTCAGTGGTCAAAACACGCACATGAGGTCCTAAGTCCAGCCCCCCCCCAAGCAGGAGCAGGAAAGACTTTAGTCTCAGGATCTCTGGGAACCATTGTGGCTACTCTGTGCAGGAGACAATCCCAAGTGCTCAGAGAAATTACCTTCTGGGAGACCACACATCGCAATGCAACGTTTCCTGTCCAGCAGCCATGTTGACTAGAGGATTCTGGGAGTCACTGTCTAAGAAAGCCATTTTTGCAGGTTCTGTTTTGACACAACGCGAGAGTAGACACCTCACTGGGTCTGCCTGCCCCACAATTAGCCAGAGGCCTTTGGGGTCCCCTCCGGTTCCAGGATTCCTCATCTCTCTCTGCCCACCCCACTTCTGCCAGAAGCACTGAAGACAGAACCCCTGGGAGTGTTTGGATTCACTTTTATTGTTTTTGTAACAACCAGTCCTCTTTCCCCCAGGGTTTGGTGGAAGGGGGGACCGGACAGTCGGTCGGGTCATAGCTTATTTCTTCCTGCCTTAAACTATGCTAACAGTGACAAAGGGAAGGGGAACCCAACACAGAACTACAATCGAAAGGCACTTAGAAACTGTTAAAATACTGATGGCCCCGGGTGAGAGCAACAACACAGAGAGAAACGGAAGATAGGTACACGCACTGGCTCGTTGGCCTGGTCAGTCAGCAGAACATGCTGGGTCAGAATGGGGGGCCCGGGGTGGGGGAGGGATGCTGCACTGCTCTCAGGCCCGGGTGCACACAGGCACAGTCGTGCAGACTCCGGCCGTGCGTTTGGGAGGCCAGCTCCCCTTGGCCGGCAGCACACGGTCCCAGGCTGCCACACTGGGAAGAGGAATGGTTGATGGGAAGCCCCCCCACCACTGGCCAAAGGGGCCATCCAAGGAGGGGCCAGTAGCCTGTAGAGGTACAGTCATGTGGGTGGAAGCCCATAGCAGGGGTCCCGCTGAGAAAGGTGGATAAGAAGAGGTACATGGGGACCCCCTTGTGAAAGAAGGGGAGACGGAGACATGGAACGAGGTCCCTCAGAAACTGGGGGCGGGTCAAGAGGTAACACAGACTTCTCCAGCCAGAAAATGGTGGAGAGGCAGCAGATCCAGTGGACCTTGGGAGGAGCCTGAGCTCAAGAGCACACCTGGAGAGAGGGGCTTCCTTGGGGATGCTGCCAAACAGGGCAAGTCTCACCACCCAACCCCTACCCACCCCCTAGACCCAGCTGAGTCCCTGCCCACAGAAGAGCTACCTGTTCCTCATCCCATCCCACTCCCTGGTCCCAATCCTCAGGCAGCCTCTGTGGCACAGCTTTAACACGAGACACTGCTAATAGGGGGAAGTGACTATTTCAGTTCCTCCACGTCAGGGAAAGGGATGGTGAGCAGCACAGCCAGGGGGTGGTGTGCCTTGTCGTGGGGCAGGGGCTGAGCCAGGACAGACCCAGCTTCCTGCATCTGCAAAGCGGGTGGGGGGGGGCTGGAACCTGGCAGAGAGCAGCTCTGTCCGAATGAAGGGGCTTTGTACCGATGGAGGGGCACAGCAGGTTCCAGCCCCCAGCAGCAATTCCAGAATGGGCTCCCTCCTCCTCCTCCTCCTCCACAGCCAAGCAGTGATGGCAAAGGCTCTCTCCCTTGCCCTGCACACATGCCCACATCCCCCCACCCAGGGGAATTCGCAGGGCCAGAGGGATTTTGCAAAGAGTAGGGGAAGCTGCTGCATCTGGAGCACAGCAAGGACACAGCCTTGGAGAAAAGGGAGGCAGGCCAACAGTTTCTGGCCCTTGTTGTCACTAGGAGAAAACAGGACAGGAGGAGGTGGTGGCCTTGGCTGCTGCATTTCTACCTGCAGGGGTGCTGGGGTGGTGAGAAAGAGTTGGTCCAAAGATGGAAGCAGTCAGCGTAGCTCTACTAAAAGTTGTCAAAAGCAGGACAGAAGCTGCCTCTTGGGCTGGGTCCTCCCTGACGTTGGAGGGGGTGGGTTAAGTGTGCCTTCACTGGCACAGTATTGCTGCCCACTCTCTGCCGGCTGGTTAAGGGGCAGAATGTGGGGGGGGGGTCACGGCTGCACCAGGAAAATACGTTTATTGCTTTGCTCAAAAGAGGCAGGCTCCTCCGTCATGAGGAAAGCCATGCCTTGCTCTGTGCAGAAGAGGACGTGGGGGTGACACATGGGGCAAGTGGGGGTGGGATGCAACTTCCTCTCCCAAGGTGACATTTGTTCTGTTAGAAACACAGGCAGCCATTTTTGGTGGAGGGAGGTGGTCCCACTAGACCCACCACAGAATACACCAACCATTCCTGGGGACACCTGGAAGGTCGAGTTGAGTTTTTAAACCACCAGCTGTTCATGTGTTTGGTCTTGGCTCGAGGGGCCACCCCCTTCGTCTGTAGGAGATTTTGGGGGCCATGAAACAGCCACCCCAGTCTTGCAAATCCCACCCTACCCACCCCCCACACTGGAAGCTTCAGGGCACAGAGACAACCAGTTCTGCCAGATCTTTCTGTGCCTTGGCGTTTGGATGAAGTTGTGAACATCCTTGGATTGAAAAGTGGAAATGGTGGTGGCAGGCGGAGGGGGGACCCTGCTCTGCAACAAGCTCTGCTCAGCAGCCCCAATGGTTCTCCTCACCTCTGCCTTCCTCCTCCTCCTCCTCTCAGTTCACCACGGCCTGCTTTAACAGAACAGAGCCCGTTGGGATAACCACCCAGCCTGGGGGCAAGGCCTCGGAGCTCCCCCAGAGTTCACACCTGTGGACAGGTCCAAGACACCACTGCTGGGGAGCAGGGACAGGCTGTCAGAGGGGCTGCTGGGCCGCAGCCGGGTCAGCTCGGTCCTCTCATTGGCCGCCTTGCAGCTCTGGGGGCCCAGGGTCCGCCCACTGCCACCGCCTTTGAGGAGCCTGGCTCCATTTCCGCGGCCCCTCTCAGCACCAGCCTTGGCAGAGGTGCCGGCAAGTAGGGAAACGACGGGCAGTCCCAGGCCACTGGCTGCAAAGGGGGACGAGAGGAGTGGGTTCTTGGCCAAGTTCAGGGGAGCCAGGACAGGGCTGGGGAGGCCGGCGATGGCAGCCGTGCCCAGGCCGGCGCAGGCTAAGGTGCTGAGATCTAGGGGTGTGGGAGGGGCGAGGGGGAGGCCAGGCAGGCCGTGGGCACCAAAGAGGGCGGCAGCTGTGGCGGCAGGGTTGGGGATGATGAGCTGGGCGCCGTTGACATAAGGCATGTCACCCGTGGCAGAGAGCGGCCCCTTGGTGGCGGCGACGGCAGAGGGGCCCTGCAGCTTCAGCAGCTCCTGTTGCTCGTGGGAGATGAAGTGCCCGTGGGCCTTGATGTGCTTGCGGAGGGAGCTGGGGTCTGTGTACCGCTTGTGGCAGCCAGGCATCTTGCAGTAGTAGGGCTTGTCCACGTAGTGGGTGCGGGTGTGCTTGAAGCGGTCGCTCGAGTTGGAGT
This sequence comes from Iguana delicatissima, assembly GCA_948472985.1. Taxonomy (NCBI): domain Eukaryota; kingdom Metazoa; phylum Chordata; class Lepidosauria; order Squamata; family Iguanidae; genus Iguana; species Iguana delicatissima. The sequence goes on along the minus strand of CAOKZL010001959.1, from coordinate 92,983 downwards.
AGCGCTTGTTGCAGCCTTCGTAGGGGCAGATGTAGGGCTTCTCACCTGGGGGAGCACAGGCAGGCAGGAGGGCCCGCGTGAGGGGGCCATACCCAAGGGGGTGCCCCCACGCCCCTGGTCTGTGCCCAATTCTTCCCTGCCAGAACTGCAGCCAGACTCCAGCCTTCCAGCCCTTGCCAGGACAGGAGGCCAGCCGCAGCAGCCACCCCGAGGCTCACCTGTGTGCGAGCGGTTGTGGATCTTCAGGTTTTCCAACCGGGAGAAGCTTTTATTGCAGGTGGGGCAGCGGTGGGGCTTCTCATTGGTGTGGGTGCGGATGTGGATCAACATCTTGTACCTGCAGATGGAGCAGGGAAAGAGGCCGTCATCGGGATGACAACAAGGCTGCCATAGGGCGCCCCTTCTTTCTCCCCCTCCCCTCCCTTGCTGCTCTTCTGCCTCTTCAAGGGGTGGGCAAATAGTGGCCCAAGGCCTAAATACCCCAAAGGCACCAGATCCCATCTGATTCAGGAGCTATAAACAGTCAGGCACCCTTGGGACTTAGATGGGAATATTTCACCAAGGAATGTCACAGAATCTCAACAGCTGGAAGAGACCTCAAGGGCCAACGGGAGTGCTTTGATTGTGTCTTCCAGCATGGCTGGGGGTTGGACTGGATGGCTCTTATGGTCTCTTCCAACTCTATGATTCCTTGAATAACAGGTATGATAGGTGAGATTTCAGGGAAAACTACAGCAGTTCTCCTCTAAGTACTCCTTGCCTAAGAAATTCATGGGGTCACCATAACCTGCGGGTGTCTGGAAGGCAAACGCACATATGCAAACAGTGGCTCTGCAGCTGCGGTTGGATTATAATTCTCAGCAGCCCAAGCAAGTGGGGGGAGAGGTACTGAGAGGTGCAGTCCAGCATTAGCCAGTGGAGTCTCCTTCCTTGGAGGTTTTTAAGCAGAGGCTAGATGGCCATCTGTCGGGAGTGCTTTGAGGGAGTTCCTGCATAGCAAGGGATTGGACTGGATGGCCCATGTGGTCTGTTCCAACTCTACATTTCTATGATTCTATGAAAATTTTGCTCACAACTCCTGGGGTGAAAATGAACTGGCTATGCCTCCCTCCCTGTTCCCAGAGGGATACCCGGTGAGCCAGGGGGCAGTCAAGCCAGCCCCAAACCCCAACCAATGTCCAGGTCATTCCTTCCTGCCTAGAGACACTCAGAAAGGGGCTGGTCCAGACTGGCAGGACAAAACATCGCCTCCCCATGTCCCCCAGAGAGGTGACCTCTCCAGGCTGGACCACTGAGGGAGATGGGCTACGGGAAGATTCCCACAGCTGCTGCCAGTGGGTGGGGGTAGTATTTATTTATCAGAGGAATCCAAAGTTGGCAGTTGGTTGTGGAATACTGCAGATAAGAAGGCAATCTTCCAAGAGACAGCTGAGCATATTGCTGCTGCCTCTTCCATGGCAAAAAATGTGTCTTAGGGGTGTCAGCTGCCCCCCACCCCAGGTGATACACTGCTCTCCTGGCTGGAAAACAAGGAGCCCTCCAGACACTAATGAATGGCATTGGCTACAGCTAATGTGAACTGCTTTTTATCTTTATTAAACATATTTTAAAATGTTCCTTTATTTTTAATAGGACTGGCCTTTAATAGAATGCTTAAACATACATTGTTCCAGCTGGGCTGCAAGCCACCTTGGGCCTTGTATTGGGAGAAAGGCGGGGCAGACTTTAAATGAACAAAAATGGCCAATGTCCACTCCACCCACCCAAATCCTCTCAGTCAAGCACACGTGCCAAGGCCTGCCTGCCTGCCTGCTCCAGGGCTGTGTCTGTGCATCAAGGGATCAAGTTACCTGGCGTTAAACCCCCTGCCGTGGCGGGCACAACCCTCCCAGTGACAGCAGTAGCCGGCATCCTTCTCTGGCTTGACGTGGAAGTCATTGACGTGGTCCACCAAGTCTTGCAAGAGGTCAAAGAGCTGGTTGCACTGCAGGGAGGGAGGGGACAGCCATGTCACTGGAGCAGGGGAGAGGCTCGATGGCCATGCATTCAGTCTCAGGAGGCCAAGGACCTCCTCGCCTCCAGCTTGGAAGCCCAGCAGGGTGGCTCTGCTCACCTTTGACCACTGGCACACCAGCTGCTTCTGCAAAGGGAGTTCTGGGGAGAGCCGTTTCTCTTTGGGGGGTGCCAGGAAGGCCGAGGTGGGCAGGTGCAAGGCACCCCCCGAGTTCAGGGGCAGGAAGAACTGGAAGGAGCTGCGGAGGCCATCAATGTAACGCAGGGAGTGGAGATCCTGAGCAGAGCAGAGAAGGAAGAGAACCGGTTGGAAGGAGACACCTCCTGTGATTGGGTGGCCAGGTCGGAGCCCTGGCTGGCTGGCTACAGGGCAGTGAGAGACCACCCAGTCTGGATGCTATCATCTCTCCCTCCTCTGAGTGTGTGAAGCCAGACCTCCTTTTCCCTATCTCCACACCCCTAAGGATTCCAGGGACAGTCAGATCCCCAAGAGAGGCCAGTGGTGGGCTTCCTTTTCCAAAGGGAAACGGGGAGAAGAGAGGTCTTGCCAAGCCCAGGCCTCTGCTGCCTGCTGCTTCCTCATTCCTGCTTTGTGGAGATGCAGTGGGGCAGCCACCCCATCCTTCCGCAAGCCTGCCTTGCTCTCTGCTCACTGGAGAAGGTTGGGAGTAGGAGAGCCCTGTGGCCAAAATGGCTGTGTATTGCCAGAAGGGCTGGAAAGGGCTGATGGCAGATGTGCATGCAGGTTGTGGAGCCTTTTGCCCTCCTGTTCTGATGCCCACGCCCACCCACCTGGTCCTTGCAACTCACCCGCAGGGTGGAGGAGGCGCCCCCCAGCTCCCCACTGGCATTCTGCCTGTCGGGGGAGAGGGAGGTGCTGCCGCCGGGAGAGTCCAACCCCGGCGGGGGCGGCGAGAGACTGAGGTCGATGGTGGGTGGCGAGGGGAAGGCAGATTCCCTCTTGTCGTGGAGGCATCTGGAGCGTGCTTGGAGGCCTGCCAGGGAGAGGGTGGGAGATGTTGGCATGGTGGGGAGCAAGCAGCACCGCACCCCCCTGCCCTGGCTTCTTATCGGGCCCATTTCACCCACCAGTTCCCAACAGGGGTCGCCCACCCCTCCCTCCCCAGGCTGGACACTCACTGTCAGGCGGGGAATGGGGGGAACCAGGGCTGACCGCAGGGGTGCCCTCTTCCTCCTCCTCCTCCTCTGTCATCTGGAGGCCCTGGCGGAGGGCTTGGCGCTTGGTGCCACTGCTGGGAGCCCAGCTGCCCTTCTCTCTTGTTGCCCGGAGCTTGGAGATGCTCAGCTTCAGGTCAAGGGGCTCGTCCAGGGAATGCATGGCGAGGGGCCAGGCCACTCTTGTCAGGGGGGAGGGCGGAGACAGAGCTTCACAGGTCCCTCAACCTGGAGGTGGGGTGAGAATAACAGAAAAGAGACTGAGCAATAAAATGGGATGCCTAATACCCCACCCTGCTAGTCTCTCTGGTGCCAATGTCCCCCCACCTTATGAAATAACCAAAGAAAAATGCCCACTGGCTAACAACTGGTTGCCCAGACCATCTGCCTGCCTCCCCCAGGGTGTTGGCAAGGTGACAGAAAGGGGGCTGAGTGTACCTCTGCCCAGTAGCAGCTCAGTCAGCACCCCAAAGGTCACTGCCCCTCCAGCCCTCAGAACCACTAGGGCAGAGCAGCTGGCTCCAAAGCGGATCTGAAGGCCCACTGGAGAGCTGCCTCTTGGGGCTGGCAAACTCCAAAAGGTCCCTCACCAAGAGGGGTATTAGAATCCTCTTCTGGGGAGCTTCTGGTCAGTGGCTTTAGCCCTCCCCTGCTGAGAGAGACCCTACATGATCTGGGGCTCGGTATTAGGACCCCCGTGGCCACTTGGATGCAAAGAAACCCACATCGATTGTTGCAACAGCTCTCCAAGAAAACAACTGCCAGACTCAGAAAGGAAAAAGAAATGGGACCACCTCCACCACACTGCCACTCCCACCGTCTCCTCTCCATCCGGCTGGCCCAGGAGAGAGCCCTGCCCCAGAACCACATGTAGAATAAAGGTAGACCCTCTCCAGGCCCAACAGAGCCCTTGGCCCCAGGCAAGAGGTGGCAACTGATACCCACCCCAGTTCTGGACAGAAGAGCAACAGCGCAATCCCAGGGACACCCTCAGCTTCACACAGGGCCTGGGGTTTCCAAAATAATGGAAGCACATGGAGGAGATGCTCAGAGAAGCAGACCTCACACCAAGAAGCAGAGGCTGGAATTTAAGATGGAGCTAGGAAAGCCTGGGGGGCATGCATGCATACGTGTCCTTGCTTGTGTGTTTGTGTTTTGGGACAGAAAGCCCAGCTACCACCCAGGCTGGAAACAGAACTGAGAATACCAGCCCACAGAGCCAAAGGTGCCATGGCTCTTCTTAGTTACTTGTAACTTTACTCTAGCCATTTCCCCCTTTTGAGAAAAGACATCAGAGCAGAATGGCGTGCCTGAACGGCAGCATTCCTCGTGCTCTAACTTGCCCTGCTAAGGAGCCTCCCTGGTTTCCCCAGACTAGCCAGCAGGGAGCAGCCATCTTCCCACTGTCTGGGAAGGCCGTTTGCCACCGGGCACGTCCCCAAGCGGAGGAGAAGAAAAACAACCGAGGAAGGCTTGGGGATGGTTGTGTAATGTCGCTCCCTCTCCTTCTGGCCCCAAAGCCTGGCAAGTGGAGAGAGGAGCAGCGCGGCACCGATCCAAGGGGAGTCCACGGCTAGGATCCTTGAGGCGCCTTACAGCTCTGCAGAGGCTGTAGAGTTTTTGCAGGGCTGTGCAGGGTGGCAGCAGCCGGGACAAAGAAATGCAGCCCAAAGCTGCTGGCTCCAAGCACCCCTCTTTTTTCCCTGTCTCACTTCCCCCACAGCTGCCCTCCCTCTGACCCTTTCCCTCTTGGTGCCAGCACCTGGCACAGCCACATGGGCACGCAGAAGCCAGCAGAGTGTAATTATTTCTCCGTAAAGAATATAAATGACACAAATCAATCTCCATCAGCTCAGCTAAACGCTTTGCACATCCCAACTGGCATTCTGTTAGTGACACATGCAAACCAAATTGCACCCCTCACTTGTGCATACAATTTTTTGGTCACTGGGGAGGCCAGTAGTCCCATCCTGCCTCCACCACATCTGAAGCCCACCCCACCCCAACTCGCCATGTGGCTGCAGCAGGCATCCCCAACAGCCATTCCATGGCTGATGAAGACAGTGGGGGGCTCAAAGAAGCATCTCGCTGTGTCCCCACTGTCACCTGCTGAGAACTCTGGATACAGATGTCCTCAGTCGGTGTCTGAGCAGCCCCAGAATGACCGCTGGGGCAGAAGTTGCAGCACCGTGGCGAATTCTGGGGCTGCTGAGGACCCACGGAGCCACAGCAGAGTTCTGTCTGCAGCCCTCTGATGCCACGCGCCACCGGGTACAATCTTGGCCTCCATGAGAAGACATACGGTCTCTCTATAAACGAGACAACTTTGCCCGAATGGCTGCAAATGTCAAAGCGGCGCTTTTCTTAAGACTGGTCTCTGTGCCACCTTGGCATTTGCCACCACTCAGGCATTTGCAGCCCACAGAGGTCTGTTCCATCAGGCACAGCTTTCCTGAACAGCAAGAGATTCCCAGTACTTCAGGTAAAGCTGCCTCAGGGATGTGCATATATATATATATATATAACAGCTTACCCATTCTGAGTTACACTGATTTGTTTTAAACAATTTTTATTCTTTATTGGCAAACACACCATGGAAGTTTACTTTCCTGGTCTACCGGATGTTACCTTTGCAGTCAGCTCTTATCTCCTTTTGGTGTTGATATTTACACTAGCAACAACTATCACTGGATACCAAAGTCATAGGGTGGCTGCTGCTCCTTTTTGGAGCAGGAAGGGGGTTTCCTTCCTCACTGCCCTCAGATGAAAAGGGGTCAAGCTGGCTGTGCGCAGGGGGTATCACCTGTGGGGCCATGGGAGGGAGGGAGGGAGGGAAGGAGGGAGGGGTGAGCCTAGAGGAGGCAGACCCCCCCCAGTCCATTTGCCTTCTTTCCAGTGCCAGCGTTCACCCGCCGCTCCACCTCATTCCTGAATGGAGAGACCTGGCAGGACTCTCAAAAAATTTGGCGCCCCCCCGTGGCACTTCACTCCTGGGTCCCCCAGCACTCACACCCACACCTTCCCCACTCCCTCCTGGGTTTAGCCAGAGACATGTTAACTCCCTTTCCCCTTCAGAGGTTCCTATGAGGGTCTTGCTCCAAGCAAGCAGCCCACCACAATGGGGAGGCAACCCCGCCCTTTGCACCCTGTTGAGAGGCACACTGCAGCTCAAGGCACTCTGTGTATGCTCAGAGGGCCCCTCTGCCACTCTTTTGCCTTTTCCAAGGCCTGGCGGAGAAGGCAGGCACACCAGCTGGGGCTTAAAGGCGGCTTTGCTTGGGAAGGTATCCTTGCCGCCTTCCAGGACCCTGGAACAGGCGGCCAAGCGGGCCTTGGCTTGCCGCTGCCACCAGCTCCTCTGCCTTCAGCCCAGCCAAAACCTGCAGCTCCCTGCGCTGAATGGAGGAGGGGTGGGGAGGAAGAAGCGGCTCTGGGGCGGAGGCCCCCGGATGCGTGACCCCCATCATAGGCAGCCCAGATACCACCTGCCCACTCACCCATTCGCCTTCCCTTCCTTTCCTGCCAGCCAGCAGGATTTGGCTTGGGGCCATGGGGGGGGCGGTGGGCAGGCGGGTAGTAGTTCAGACGCACTGGAATGCGGGCGTGCCTCCCTGGGAGCCCACGTTGGAGGCCAGGGGGGCAGGCAGGGAGGCCAGGAAGGGTGGGGAGGCCGCACAAGAGCAGCAGATCACTTGCCCACTTCAGTGGTTCCCCCAGCCCCCCAGGCCTGTTGGATCAGGGCCCCAGTGCCAGCCTGTCAGATTGGAGCCTTTTGTGAGCCTGTCTTTGGGCGAGGAGGATGGAGGAGGCTGGTTCAGTCCTCCTTGCAAGGAAGGGAAGGGAAGGGAAGGGGGCCTCATCCCAAGCTCTGGGGTGGCTCTAGGAGCCCCAGTAGGGTGGTTATGGGTTAGCTGGGTGGGGGTCCCTTTGACCCCCCTCCCTCCCTGCCCCACTGCCCACCTCACCCAGCAGACGCACCCCCTTTTCCAGTCCCAAATGATGCAAGCCAGGCAAGAGGAACGGAAGGAACACACTGGATTTTCAAACTACCGTCATCAACAACAATGAAAAAGGGAGAGGGGTCTCAACTCTGCACACACACCCCCAGCCAAGGAAAAGAACAGCTGCTCAGTGCCTCTTGCTTTGGGCCCTCTTTGGGGGAAATTAGTTTGCATGAAAAGACGCTTCTTTTCCTTCACAGGAAACATTCCTATTGTACAAAATGCAGTGTTTTCTGTACAAAAATATTACATTTTGGATTTTTTTTAAAAAACTAGATTTCTGTGTAAAATAAGACATTTCATATACAGGGGGGAAAAAACCTTATATATCTTTCCACGAGGGAATTTTTTGCAACAAAGTCTCACAGCACTGGTGGGAAATTGCATAAAAGCCTTTGTATTCTGACACAGCGGGAAGAAAACAGCTGAACTTTTCACTTCAAAGAGCCCCCCATCCTCACCAAATTGAGGGGCACCAGAGGCTCCCCACCCACACAGCCCCAGACCTGCCCCTCCACCCGCTTCCGCTTCACCCCTGCGAGGACTGCCTCGGGCTGTTGGCACAGAAGGTACCTATCCGCAGCTGCTGGGAAGGACCATGGTCATTTGCATATGCTAATATTCTCCTTCAAACCTCTCCCACCTCTCCAGGCAAACTGTGGGGTGGGCTCTGGGGTAATGGAGCCCCGCAGCCCCCTCCGGCCCAGGGAGGGATCTTCTCCAGCCCCAGTCGCTGAGGGTGGGGGCCTTCCTTGCCTCCTTCTCTCCCTGGGGCCAGGCGGGAGTTACAGCCAGGCCCCCCACCCCTTCTTGGGGAGTTGCAGGAATGAGTCTGGGTGCTGCAGCCAAGGAGGCCGGGGGCGGAGTGGGGCCGCCTCTCTCCGCGGAGCAGCCGCCTCCCACCTCTATCCGCCCCCTCCCCGCTTCCTCCTCCCCCCATGCCGGTGGCCTCACACTGGATTCCTAAGCTGCTTCTGCCAGGAGCCAGCCTGGGTGGGGCGCCCTGGATGGGAAGCAGCTCCCCCCATCCCTCCTCCCTCCTCGAGAAGCAGCAGCGGAGGCGGCTGCCAAACCAAACTCAGCCTGGAGCTCCACATTCCTGGGAAAGAGACCTTCCCAGAATCCAGAGGAACCGGAACAGCAAGAGACCCCCTCCCCTCCCCAGCGCCCGCTGGCCGGCCCCACCCTTAGGTCACAGCAGCCACAGTGGCAAAAGGGGAGGGGCAGGCAGGCAGAAGGGGCTTCAGGGCCATAAAAGTGGGAGCCAAGGCCAAGCCTCCCTCAGCAGCCCCACGAGGCCCATGGCTCCCAAACATTGGCCCCTGACCTTTGACCGGGAGGGACCCCTTCTAAATCCCCCCTCAAGGCCTGAGGAAGAGAACGGCCAGAGAAAGGGCAGGCGTCACTTCACATCTGCAGACTTTTCGATAAAAACAGAAAAAGCTGGTGGGGTTTTTGCTCAGCCTGACAGGGAAGGGGGGCAGGATGGGTTGGGGGCTGCCTGGGAGACACCCCACAGGGAGGCCACAGCATGTGGGGCAGTCAGGAACAGACAGACATGTGGGCACACTTACCACTGCCCCTTTAGCTAGAAACATTCATCTCTGGGATGCTTCCGCTGCAGCAACCCCACTGCACAGCCTCTTATGCTCCAACGGCCCGGCTGACCCACGGCCCGCTCCCCCTTCTCTCCCCCGACCCCGCCACACACACATGCGCGCAGGCCACACTTCCATCCTGTCCTGACTCATATCAGTCCTCGCCAAACCAGAACTGGATGTGGTCAGGAAGCCGCCAAGCCGCTTGCTGCTCCAGGTTACGCGTTTGGCCTCCAAAAAATACACAATGGCTCAGTTTTCAGGCAGGCTCCCTGCTCCTTCCCTCAGTGGCCGCCTGTGGCGACCAGGGATCCCCTCCAAGTGACCACCCCAAAAAAAAAAAACCCTTTTAAAAAAATTGGTAGAGAAATGGTGTCGCTTTCCTCTCCCACACATACACAAAGAGAGAGAAAGAGATTGTGATAAACAAACAACCACTGATATGGGGTGCTGCTGTACGGGGTGCCTGCCTCTGCCATGTGGCTCAGAGAACCTTGCCCTCCAGGGTCTGGCTCCCCTTGGGAACGTTAACCCTCCCCATCTGTGCCCCAAACAAAGACCCGGCCCTTCTACCCGGCAATCAGCTGGTCAGCCAGCGCCATCGGGGCCCTGACACCTTTGTGGCACGAGGCCAGCCGGTAACTCTGCCATCTGATCAGCTTCTATTGTGACAGACAGACAGACAGATGGCCTGTCCAGCCAGGAAGAACCTTCCTCCCTCTGGGTCCCCCTGTCTTAACTGGGGTCCCTGATGCGGTGGAGAAAGGAACTCTTGGGCCCACGAAGGGACCCCAGTCCTTGAAGGGCTCCAGCACAAGGGACACATTGTGGGTTGTGGGGGGAGCTGACTGTCTGGACAGCCCCATTCCACACAGCATCCAGAGTGCTGGCTGCCATTCCAGGGGCCTCCTCTGCTGTGGGCCCCCAGATATGGAATACACTCATCATCACCTAGGAGGGCCAGCTGAGACCGGGCTCATTCTGGTGTCAAGGCAAACCATGGCTTTTTATAAAAAAACATTTTTTAGAAAGTCTAATTGATTTTATCCTGTTTGTACAGGGGACTCAGTCAGCATTATTTCAAATGGTCTTAAACTGCCTGGTTTTAAGTGACAAATGATTTAATATACTTTTTTAGTCTTTTAGAATTAAAATCACTTATTTGCTAAATTGATTCCATTATGTCCCACCCAGAGCTCCACAGATATAAATATTTTAGTTAGTAATGATAAACAAACAAGCAACTCCTACCGCTCTTCATCTGGAAGGCAGGTCCTCCCACCCCTCCCACCCCACCTTGCACCTTGGATGCTCTGCATACTTAACCATTGAAACAGCCCTCCAGCTTCAAAATGGCAGAGGAGAAACCCATCTTTTCAGGTGGCTGAAGCCCCTTGCTGAGTCTGCTCCCTGAGTCTGGCACCTCTCCTACCTCATTTAGAAAGCTGGGAGGGCCCCCATTTCCCTCCTCCCAGCAGGACCAGCGGAAAGAAGGCCCTTCCCCTGAGACCCTAGAGACCCCCACCATCAGCCGCCACAGACAGAGAAACAGAAGAAGAGGCTGCTGAGCTGAGAGAGATTCTGTGAGAATCCTTGCACCATTTCTTGCAAAGACCCAGAAGGCAGGCCCCTTCTCATTCCCTGGAAGCTTCTGGGCCCCAGCGTCTCACCCTTGCTTGTGCTTTGCTCCCTCTGGCGGCTTCCAGCGGTGGCTCTGTGCCCAGTTCCCACTCCCGGTCCCACACTGCAGGCTCCCCAAAGCAGGGCAGCTATGTGGACACATGCCCCCCCAGGTTGGCCATTGGCCAGCCTGCAGCAGAGAGGTGTACCACATCTGGCACCCCCAGCCCCCATGGGCAGCATCACCACACTGGCTCATGGATGCCCTTCTCCTTCTGGGGGCGGCCAGAGACGCCCCACCAGTGGCAGCTACACAGTCTGGCAAAAAAGGAGAGAAAGAACACCCCCACTACTCCCACACACACTGCGGGGAAACCCACCCACCGCTACAGCTGCTCCTGACCGGGTCAGTTCCAAAACAGCCAGGAGGCTTCTGCTCCCTTGTGCCAGGCAAGTGAGGCAGGAGAGGCCACAAAAATTTCTGGGGGGGCACCCTTCACCCTCTTACCAGCTGGTGAACCAGTGCAGAAGGATCAAGCCAAAAGACAGCAGGGGAGGAACACAACAAGCAGACAGAGCAATCCTACATTGGGGCAGCTCTCTCAGGGCCTGAGGTGGGACCAGGAGACACCCAAACGCCCTCCAGCGCCAGAGCCAGCAAGCAGGAGCAAGGGACAAGGCAAACGCGTGCACGCATACTGCCTGTTTCCAAGGGGTCAGAATGCAGAGCTCCAGGCCGCTGGGAGCCAGGTGCGGCTGTGAAGGGCTTCCCAGGCAGAGAGCAAAATGGAGCTGGGGAGGAGTTTGGGGGGGCCACACGCAGCCTTTGCCTGGCTGAAAACAGATCCTCCCCAACCAAGAGCCTGGGAGGGGGCCCTGAAGTTGCAGTCCTCCTCTGTGTGTGCGTGGGGGGGACAGATAAGGGTGGACTCTCCCTCCAGCCCCCCAGCTGTTCCCAAAAGGGAGCCTTGGCATTGGGCAGAAGAGAAGGGCTGGGCCTCCAGGGAGGGAGGGAGGGGCTCTTCAGTATCCCCTCCCGCCCCAAGGAGCAACCAAGGACAATGCCCAGAGGCAGGGAAGGGGCAGGAAGAGGGGAGGGCTCTCTGCCCAGATGGCAGCCATGCCCCTGCTGCCGCCTCCTCTTCCTGGGCTTGGCAAAGTCTGGCTGACCCCCCTGCCATCCCCTCCCCCTGCCCATAGCGGCACCTGCCTCCCCTCCCCCCGCCTTTCCATCCTGCTCACCAGAGCGCAGCCGCCACCTCAGCACAGCCAGGGCCGCCGGCACTGCCGCTGCCTCCTCCTCCTCCATTGCCACAGCCGCGGAGAGGAGAGACGGACGTGCAGAGAGGGAGCCAGCGGTATCCTGAGCATTTCTTCCACCTGGGCAGCTGCCAAGGGGAGCCTGCCAGGCCCCAAGCTGTCTGCAGAGCCGCAGCTGCGATGCAGCGCCAGCCAGAAATAGCGGGGGGGGGCGTGGAGTAGAGAGAGGGTGGGAAAGGCCCATTCTGGAGTGGGGGAAAGGATATTTGGCCCCCATTTAACTGGGATGGGGAAGGGAAGACTGCTGTAGGGTGGAATAACCAGCCTGCCCAGGCCACACAGAGGGGAAGGAAAAAAGCAGGGAAGACTCCTCGCTAGAGGAGACCCAGTGGGGAGGGGGGCTTATTTGCCAGCTACAGCCCATGAAGAGCCCCAGGATGCCAGGAGAACCCCACCCTAGCTTGCTCCGTGGAGGGCAGGTGGGTAGACTCTCCCACACAAATGCCACCCTCGTCCCTCCCTGGAGACACTGCTTGGGTTCTCCTTCCCCAAAGTCCCCAACCCTTCGGCCCCACCTTCAACAAAAGGGAAGCCAGAAGACGGGCCAACACTGCAGGGGGGCGCAGGCACTCCGGTTTCATTTCCCCTGGACTTGGGTGGCAGGAGAGGAGTCCAGCCAAACTCCAGCAGCCTGGAGGAAGGCCCAATGGCATTTTACCAAAAAGGGTCTGTGCCTGGGACTCGGGGTGTGGGCTCAAGAGCACAGAGCCCTGGGTTCAAATCCTCCTCCTTCTGCCCCTCCCACTCCCAAAACTCAAGAGGCAGCCCACGCTCACAGCCTAACCCTTTGAAACTGAAACTGAGCAGCACAGGAGGGGAGGAAGAGGCCAGAAATGCCACCTGAAGGACAGGTGGGACAGGACTGTGGGTTACAGTAACGTGACACCATGCACACAGGTATACATACATTGCACACAAAAAGACAGACACTTCTCTCTAGCAACTGCAAGGACGCTGGCACCCTGGAAATGGTGGGCTGTGCCCACCCTGTCCTAAAAGGCAGCCCAGCTGGGAAGAGGGCTCTGGCACAGAGGTGCAGGCAGCGGACAGCCCCAATGGTAGAATCCAGGGCGCCATCTTCCTCCCGGAGAAACATCATGGATTGGCCTGTGTGAGTTGCAAGCTTCTCCAGATGCCTTGTAGTCCTGCCACCCTGCTTGTCTCCCAGGGACACCACTGCCCAAATGTGCTCCACAGCACAGGGGCAGGGAGAAAGGGCTGTGGATGCAGGAGCAAGTCCACCCACTGGTGTACCTGCCAACAAAGCCTGGCCCCTTGCTCAACTTTTCTTCCATAACCCAAAAACTGAAAGCAAGGTTATTCCCTCTGAAAGCACCAGCAACGTCCTGAAGATGTTCTGCTCACTAGAAGGTGCAGCCTTCCCACTTGTGAAGCTCCCAGACCTTCCTGTCAAAGGTGCCCCGACGTGCCAAGAGACCCACCGGGCAAACAGCCAGCCAGGACCTGAGTGTTTCACCCAGGCTGAGAGTAAAAGGTCAGGTGTTTTTATTTGTCTGCTTTAATTGTCACTGCTTTGGGGGGTTTTTTGCATATGAAAAATATATTTTGTGCTAAATAAGTTTTCTCAAAGACACTACAGCTTGTGCCAAAAATGCACCGAAGGCATCTTTTGTGTGCAAAAAAACCTTCACAAAATTTTCCCAAATTTTCCAACATGTGAAAAATTATCGAAAACTGCACAAAAACTCTCAGAATCTCACTGAGGAGAGAGAAAACTTTTTGGAATTTTGCATTCTCATGTGTGAGAAGAAAACAGCACTGAAGGAACCCCCCCCCCACTGCACCCTCTGTTCCAGTGCCCCCTCGCCTGCCCGCCCCCGCTGTGCCAACTGCACTGCAGTCACAAGGCTGCCACCCCTGCCAGCCCACGTGCCCGGGGCAAAGAGACCATCCATGAAGCCCCACTGGCAACCCTGAGTCCAGTCCTGGCCACCAGTAGATGGGGAGGGAACTGGATGAGGGACAGAAGAAGGAAAAAAAACCCACACCCACACAAGCACCCCTCACAATGGCAGAGGGCTCAGAACCCCTTCTGCAGCTAAAGCAACCAGGAACAGCCTCTGAGTTTAGGTGTAGGGGGTTAAAAAGTGAAACACAGTAGAAGTTTTCTACAACCCAGAGCAAGAAAAAGCCAGAAGAAAGAGAGAATGTTTCTGTCCCTCCCTCCCTTATAACCCTCAAGGTCCACTTGGAGAGTCAGATCTGTCCCTTGTTCAAAGAGATTAAAATTTCACCTACTGTTCCTTTGGAACTCACTGCCACATGATGTGGCAATGGCTCTTATCTTTTCAAAAGCATCCAAGGGGACCAGGCAGATGGAGGAGGTGGGATGGCAGCTGCTGCACGCATTAGCCAAAACTCCACAGATGTTGGAATAAACATCCTCTTCACATCCTGCCCCTAGCCTCACCAGGACTCAGAAGGGTTGCCGGGTGCTCAACTGGGGATGTCAGTCCCCTCTCCCTCCAGTCTTTCCATGGCAAACCAACCCACTCAAGGACCATCCCAGGCCCCCTTCCATCATAGCACTCCCACCCACCCCGTTTTCCAGCCAGGTTCCCCGTCTCTTTGCTGCCTGGGTCTCTCCGGTCTGTTTTATCGTCAGGGCCAAATGGCACCAGCCAGCAAGGGGCACCTCCCGGGTAAGGCAGGGAGCAGCGGGGGGGGAGGCAACACCCAAGGACAGCTAGACAGCCGGTTGGGTTGCCAGGGAGGCAAGCAGCAGCCGTCTGCCCAGACAGAGCCACTTCTGGGAAGCCAGCCTGGGCCCAAGGGATTCATTCCAGCATGAATGACTTTTTACTTAAGCCTCAGGCACTCCTCGCCCCACCAGCAAGTTCCACCTGAGGGGGGCTGCTCCCCCATGCTCCACCCCACTCACTCCAGCAAGGAATTGGGGGAGGGAACTTGAGGGGCTCCCTTGGACACAAGCATTGCCCCCCGCCCTCCCCTGCCTTCTCGCTGTTCCCAGAGCAATACTGCTGAGGGGGAAGAGGAGGCAGGCTGGAAGAGGAGCATGCTGACAGGGAGCCCCCTCCCATGGGATGAGGGATGGATGAGGGGAGGAAGGTCAAGCAGGAGGCAGAGACCTGGGGGACTGGAAGGGGGTGCCGAAGCCACAGCACCCCCTGGCAGCCAATGGCTGCAACACTGGGGAGGGACTGAAGTGCTTCTTCCCAGTACCTAAAAGGGGCATTGGTGGGGGGGTAAGTGGCAATTTTTTTGGACATGCTGCATTTTTGAGGTGCCCTCTCTCAACCCCCAAAACTATTGGGACAAATACATCAAGGGGGGGGTTAAAGGGAAGAGTCCTCCTTCTATTAGGAACGGAACGGAAACTAAAGACTTGCCACACACTCTGGCCGCGGAATGAGATGCCAGGCGAAATGGGGAGAGTGGAGGGGAAGGGTCTTGGGGCCCCTGTGTGTGGCTGTGTGTCAGGGCCCCTCTCCAAGAAAGGGGGCCCTCCAGGATGTTGCCTGACCCCTTCCTGCCCAGAGACAGGCAATGCTCTTGAGGGGCAAGGAGACCTCCTTCCTTCCTTCCTTTTTGGGAAAGGGAGCTGCTATGGGGAATCTCAAAGGGGGCTCCTACATGACCCCCCCATACACACCTAGAGGCAGGGTGGTGCAGTGGTCAGACCAGCACCTTGGCGGACTTGCTTCATGAGCCATGATACTCCCCGGGTGTCCTGGGCCCCCTCCCTCTCTCCCATGGGGGCCTCCCTGGCAGGGCTGTTAGAAGAAGAGGGGGCCCCCACGGGCCCAGAGGAGGAAAGGGGTGGATATAAACAGATCCATTCCCTAGGAGACCCTCGCTGGTGGCGGCGGGGGGGCAGGCCCGGTCCGTGTGGTCAACCAGCCAGCTAACAGCAGCTGCTCTGGGCTAGCCCTTTAGCGGCAGGGCGACTGCCTGGGGCCCTCCACCGCGAACCCTACCAGGTGGGACTGGAGCCCACGTGGCTCCCAAGGGCCTCTGCAACACCAAAGGGGCCTTGATCCCTGGGAAGAACGTGCATGCCCCCCACAGACACGCGCCGCCTTGCCTGTAGTCCGAGGGGTGCCGCGCGGGAACTGCCCACCCGGGCGGCCCCTTCCGACAAGTCCAGAACAGCAAGCGGTGCACTCTGCACGCGTCCCGAGGCCCCCTGGATCCCTCGCCCTTTCCCCCTCAAACCTGCCGCCTCCCTCTTAACTTCCGCCTGGGAGGGGGACTCCGGCGAAGACGAAGGAGAGGGTCGTCCACGCCAGGCGCGCCCCGCCGCGCCCCCTCTTGCCGCCCGGGTGCCTCTTTGCTGCTTCGGGAGCCGCCTCCTTCCCCGGTCTTGCCGCCCCTGCGAGACCAAAGGAAGGGGGCCCGCGCGGCGAAGTGGGGAGGGTTTGGCTCCCCAGCTTCGGGAGAAGGACAATGGCACCAGAGAGTCCCCCGCCCGCTGTGGGCAGCCGTCTCCCTCCAGCCCCTTCCCCCCTCGCCCCTCTCACGCCGCAGAGACAAGACCTCTCCCTCCCCCTTACCTTGGCACGTCGGCCGCGGGGGGGCGGCTTTGTCCGAGACGGGGGAGCGGCGGGGAGGCCTCGCTCAACCGGGGGGGGGTCGCCCTTCGTTGCCGTCTCCTCCTCCTCCTCTCACCGCCGGGCGCGGCCCCTTCCCCCGGGCGGCGACTGGCCTGTCCGCCTCCTCGGCCAGGAGCCCTTCCGGCACCGACGGGGCGCCCCGCCGCAGCAGCGCCACATCTGCGCCTCGGGAGGGAGGGAGAGGGAGGGAGAGCGGGAGGCGGGGGCGGAGGGAGCCCCTCGGCGCGGGGGGCGGGGGCGGGGTGGCTTCTGGCCCCCTCCCGGGAGAGGCGGCGGCGGCGGCGAGAGGAGGAGGGAGGGAGGGAGGGAGGCGACGCCGCTGGCTTCTTCCAGGGAGGGAGGGCAGGAGGGAGTGAGGAAGAAGGAAGGAAGGAGGCGGCTGCGGTGGGGCCAGGCAGGGAGGCAGGGGGTGTTTCCCTCCGTCCGGCGGGCGTGATTTATGGCCGCCCGGCTGCGCCGCCGTGGGGGGGAGGGCGGAGGGGAGCGGGTGACCGGCTGACCAGCCCGGCCAGGAGGAGGAGGAGGAAGAAGACGAGGAAGAATCAGTGCCCCCTTCGCCGCGTCCCCGTGGCGCGGGTGCACCGAGGGGAGGGCGCTCCTTCTGCCCGCCCCCTCGGGCCCCGCCCACTCCCTCTTGCCCCCCCGACTGACAAGAGGGCAGCGCCAGGACAGGTCGGGGACGGAGAGGGAGGAGGGGCGCAGCCGGAGGAGACGCCCTCTCCTCCCCCCGAGAGGCCAACGGGCGGGGCGGCTTCCCTCGTCAGCCTCCGATTCCCGGGGGTTGGGCGGCCGCTGTGCTTCTCCCCCCTCCCCTGAAGGCCGGCTGCGGGGCGGGGCTTGGGCCGGACTTCTGGTTGCCCCCCCCCCAGTCTCGGGTGAGGCCGCCGGGAGAGGGAGGGAGAGCGCAGAGGAGCGCCGCCGCCGCCGCCTCCTTCTCTCAGCCACCTGAGCCAGGGGACCTCCGCTCTCCCGGGCGCAGGCGCTCCATGGCGGCCCCTGCGCTGAGCAGCTGCTGCGACGGCATAGCAGGATGTGCTAATCGCGCAGAAATTCTCTCCCGGTCCAAGCAGCGTGGAGGTCGGGGAGAGTAAAGCATCTTCAGCCGCCCCCCACCTGAGGCCAAGCGGAGGGCGCATGCGTGCGGGCGATGAGGCGGAGGAGGGAGTGGGGCTGCGGGATGTGGCATCCAGGGGAGCCAACCCCGGTCCGGGTTTTGCGAGGGGAGCCCCTGAACCCGGGCTTCAGGTCGGGGCCTCTTCTGGATCCGTGTTCGGGGCGCCTTGTCTCCACGAGGGCGCAGGAACGCGGATCCACACAGATCCAGTTGATTTTTGCCTGGGATCCACTCCAGGCAGCACCACCAGCACCAACCCGAGCGGCGCATTTGGGCCCAGGGAACGAGTCCTAACAGCCATGGATTGGGCACGTCGCCGGGCCACCGCCGCGCAAACGGCCGGGGTTCCCGTGGCCTTTGGTCGTGGGAGCCGCGTGGAGCTGCGCTCCGACCAGGGAGCGAGTCCGGGCCCCCGGGCTGAACCGAGCAGCCCAGCGAGCGCGCCCGCGGAGGGTACCCGCGTGTCGGGGCACAGAGCGGAGCCTGAGTATCTGGAGACACGGATCCTCAGCCGCCTGGCTGGTTTTTTCCTCCCGAAGACACCCCCCCCAAGCCATCCCCAAAACAAATTATGGGTGAGGGGTAGGCTCTGGAGGTATTTGAAGGTGGATCCTACATAAAAAGCAGCTGGATCTCTCAGTGCCTCGGAACCATCGCTTTGTGCCGCGCAGTATCACGTCCATGATCTTCCTTCCTTCAGCCCCTGGGACTGAAATGCGACGCAGGGTTTGGCCGGGTGGCCGGTGGGATCCCAGCTCAGCCGCGAGTAGATCGGGTGGGTCTCTCGCCTGCGATCGCTCCTCTCGCACCACGGTGGCACGATGGCACCTGCCTTCTATGAACTCTGTGGGATCACACGCTCTAGCTGGGATTTCTGGGGGATCCCCCGCAAATACCATTGGCGTCTCTGGGTCTGGAAGCATGTTCCCAACTGGGCCGGATCTCCGCTCGTGGGGACCCAATTGGGGAGGCGAATGGGACCGCCAGTCGGGGGAAGGAGTCCTGGCACCCTCTTCTGCCAGGGCCCCTTCTGCTGCACGGGAGGCGTTCTCTCCTTCTGACCTTCCCGCCCCACTCCCTGCCCACATCCGCGACCCCCACTGGGGGTCGGGCGGCGGGGGAGCGCCCGGCTCTGGCTACCCGCGCTGGGCAGACATGTGCCCGGCCGACCCCCCCAACACACACCCGGCGTGGGAGGCGACGGCAGGAGCTCCTTCCGGATCCCGGATGCGGTGGGAGGGAAGAAGAGAGGGAGCCCCCCGCCTGGCCAGAGAGGGGAAGGGCGGCGGGGGGAGCGGCGAGCAGAGACATTCTTGAAACTCGACCAAGTGGAAACGCCCGCCGTCCCGTCTTCCCCCACCCGCCGCCGCCGGAGAAGCCCCGCGGCTGGCGGCCAGCAGGCGGGGGAGGGGAGGAGGGTGGGGGCGCTTCCTCCCGGCGGGGCCTCGGGAAGGCGGGGAGCGTTCTTTCGCCCCCCAGCAGGGCGCCCTCTCAGCTGGGAGAGGAGGGGGCTTCGTTCTGGCAGGCACCCCCCATTCCGCGAAGGCTTTCCTACGGGAGGGCGTTCTCTGCTGGCCCGAGGCCGCCTCCGCTGACCTCGCCAAAGAGCGGGGAGGCTTCTGGGTGGTCTCGGCTCTGGAGGGGGGGCGCCCTGCTTCAAAGGCGGCGACTGGGGGGAGGAGGGGAGGCAAAGAGAGGGGCACCCCCAGCTTTCAACGCCCCCCCGGGCGTGTCCGAGGCAGCCAACAAAGGCGCCCTTTCTCTCGGTCTCTTTCCCCGTCCGGAGCGGGTGGGGGTGCCCGGGGGGGTGGCGGCGGCGCCTCTCCTGTCTCCTCCTTCCCGGCCCGCCTGGGCACTTCGCCCGGGCCCAAAGCTGCCTGGCACCGCCGCCCAGCGCTGGAGGGGGAGGGGTCCGGGTGTCCCCCCATCCCGCCGGCCAGGCGTCGAAGGGGGCGGCGAGGGGAGGCCTTCAGGGTTCTCTGAGTGAAGTTCTTGGACTGGTTGTCCCATCATCCCGCCTCCACGGCGCTAGGGGGAATGAGGTGGGGTCACTCCAGTGGGGGTGAACAGAGGGGCACCGGGAGGGGGAGTTTCTTCTGTCTCTCCTGCCAGATTTCTCAGAATCCCGCAGGGAAATCTTCCGGCGCTGCCCCGCTCGCGAAATTGGCACTCCCCCCCGGCTTTGGGGGCGCAGGACCGGGGGTGCCACGGGGGAGAAGAGCATTAATAGTCTGTTCCCGCCCCCGCGTGGAAATGCAGCCGAGTGGGCCGGGCAGGACCTGCGGGCATGGGCGCCTGGCGCCCCTGGGACTCGAGGGGCGGGGAGGGAGGGTTGGGGGACAACCAGGGAGGGGCTTCAGAGCGGGAGGGAGACGGGGTCTCCGCTCCCTCCCACGGAGCCCCCTGACCGCGGGTTGAGCAAGGGAGCCCCTGGAGGACCTCCGAGAGAAGGCAGCCCGGCGCCTGCAAGAGGCTTAGCTTCGGGGGGGGGGATCTGCTGCCGCTTCCAAGCTCATGAGCATGTGACTCCGGCCTGGGTTCTAGTCCCAACTTTAAAGGGGCGCTATCCGGAATGGTGAGTCCGTTTTGCAGGAGGAGGGTTCACTACCTTTTCAGGCCCTTTTAACGCGCAGATGGAGTCGCCCCAGCCTTGACATAGACGCCTTTTCTGTGTGTGGCCACAGGGACCCCGCATCCCCTGCTCCGGGGGCCACGCTGCAACTGCACCCCGAAAATCCCACGCCTGCCCCCTCCTCTGCCAGGTTGTACGGGAGTGGGGTGCGTTGCTGGGCCGCCCCAAAAGCGATTCCACGGCGGTTAGGAAGCCCCTTTTTGGAGGTGCTTCAGCGAGCGATTCCTGGCTGTCGGGGGCTGAACTAGGTGGTCGTCAGGGCTGCCCCCAACTCCTAGGTTCTCTCATTCCTCCTCGGCACACTCAGGCACGTGCTTCTTCTGCAAAGGGGGCCCACGGCTGCAGACCACACGTCTGGCAAAGTCTGAAGCCCCCCAAGCTTTGTATGTGCCTGCTGGGCGGGGGATTTGCAACCACTTCTAAATCCAGCCGGAAGAGCCGAAGCCGATGAGTAACCCCTGACTCAGGCGGACCGGCCTCGCTTATCCCGCTGGAATGCGCTCCTCGCCTTCTGCCCCGGGGAGGGCCAGGGAGGCTGGCCAGGCCCTCGTCACCCCTGTGAGGTAGGCCGTGGCTGACCCAAGTCACCCGGAGAAACTTCGTGAATGAGAAGGACTCGAACCGGGGCGTGCCTCGCCTGGAGGTACCGTAGTTCTCTGAAAAGTCTGCCCTTGGTGGCTAGTGGTGGCCAGGGCAGGGGCTGCTGACGAGCCTGCGGCCTTTCTCCGGGTGCTATTGAACTGCGACTCCCACCGGCTTCATAGCCAAGGAATGCTGGGAACTAGAGTCAACCCCCTTGGAGATTGTTGTGGTTGTCGCAGCACGTGTTTTGGGAGGGCGGCATCCGCCCAGCCCCGAGGCTGGCTGGTGGGCTTTGGGCTCCCCTTCTGGCGGGCAGAACGTGTCTGGCCCAGTTTGAACGAAGGACGGGGGCTTTTCCTGCAGAAGGAAGAGAAGAAAGCAAGGGGGCTCCCTCCCGCAACATCCAAGGGACGGGGGGCCAAGAAGGTGAACAGAACAGCTGTTCCGGTTGGCCTGAAACATCATCTTCTCCTTAAAAGCTGAAATCGGCTCATTTTGTTCCCCTGCGACCCGCTCATCCATGGGAACACCCTGGGTGACTTGGAGCACGTGACACTCTCTCAGCCTCAGAGAAGAGCAGAGGCAAGCCCTCTCCGAACAAATCTTGCCAAGAAAGCTTCGCGGTGGGTTTGCTGTAGCGACGCCATAAGGCGCAAATGACAGAAAGGACGCTACGAGTTCCCTCTGTTATCCTTTGTTTCAGGGCGTTCAATGGAAAAATCACAGAAGTCTTATTTTTGAAATTGTTATATTTTTATTAATGAAAAGATTCGGGTTTTGGCATTTTATTCAATCGCTCTGGGAACCCGGGCAGTGGGGCGGTTGCACCTTGTGGGGTGATTTCGTCGGCGCCCCAAGAAAGAGGCGCTGCGATGCGCCCCGGGGGCCTCCGGGGGAGCCGAGGTTTCTCCTCCTCTCCGTCCCCCCCAGAACGGGGGAGTGATTTCGGAGGAAACGAAGATTTCTGCTCCGGGTTTCCCCGGAAGGGAGGAGGAGGTTCGGGGGTGTGGGGCGGGAGGGGAGGGGAGAGGGCAGTGAGTGCCACAGCCTGGACCCCGAAAGCAGACGAACTTCTCCTTGGGGAAAGTGCCCGCTTGCTCGCCCCTCCCCACTTCACCCTGAGCTTGGAAAAGTTACGCGGGAGTTGGAAGAAGAGGCAATGGGCAGAATCGCCCGCCCCCCAGGCGGCTAGACAGCTCCTGCAAAGAAACTTCTCTAGTTCTGATTTTGGTTTTGGAACCCCGGGGGGGGGGGTGCACGAGGGAAGCGGCCACTTCCCTGATCGCCCCCATCTCCCCCCGTCAGTCCGCCCCTCCCCTTTCGATCTGAGACTTGCATCAGAACAAAGGGCGCCCCTTCTGGGGTTCCCCAAACCTTCCGCCCTGGGCAACTTCGCCGTCCTCAAGGCTGCACAGAGTTCTTGCCGGCCTTTCTCGCCTCCGGGTGGAGCCCAGCGGATGCCCTGGCTGGGGGTTCTGGCCCCCCTGCTTTGTCCTCGCATCCTCCTTCCGGATTGGGGAGCGAAGATGGCGAGTCCCCCTTCCCCGCTACCTCCGCCCTCTTTTTGCTCAGGGCAAGTTCCAGAGCTGGAATGTGGCAGGTGGGGAGAAGGATCCAGGCCCTTTCGCCCCCTTGCCGCCCTTGCTTCTTCCGCCCGGGGGGGCCAGGAGCTGCTCCTCCTCCTCCCCCTCGAAAGGTCACCGAAGTATCAGCGCGGGATTTGGCGCAGTCTTGGATTTTCGCCCGCGTGGGTGGAGGGAGAGGCGGGGCGGCGCTCCCGGCGGACTTCGTGCGGAGGCACCTGGGCAGCCGTGGCCACCGGGCAACCGGGGGGGCGGGGAGGGCCGGGCGGAGAGGTTGCCATCGGCCGTTGCGCCTCAGGCGGCAAAATATCTTGGGCCATCCCTTGCCAAGATGGACAGATTACAGATATGGACCACCTTTCTCCCACCCACCTCCACGGTCCCGCAGCCCACGGCACCTCCATCTCCATCCCCGCCGGACTGGGCAGGTTACTAGTCCTCAGTAAGCTTACTTTTTATTTTTATTACATGTGTTACAGTACAATAAGAAAGGAAAAAAGTTACACAAATGAAGATAAACAAGAAGGAAGAAAAACAGTAAAGAAGGAGTTCGCGCTGACTTCCAACTTTCCTGAATAAGATTATACGTAGATGACTATATAAAATAACTTCTCCGATTAAAATTTTCGTTGATATAGTTCTACTGCTTGATCAGATCCACCAATTATCCAAACTCACGCTTAACATGTTAGTCTCTTTTCCTCGCAAAAGCCAGTTGAAGATTCCCAGCCTTTCAGAAGCGCCGCCAGTGATTTTTCTCTGATCAGTCTCATTGATCGGTGGCCTTTCTTTCCTTCACCCTGATTGCAGGGCGGGTGGGGTTCCCGCGATCGGTCCTCTTCTCGAGCAAAAGCTCTTTTGGATTCATATCCAGCTTTCCCCCCCAGAACTGGGACCCCCTCACAACGGGATTAAAAGAAAAGTCTTTAAAACCAGATATAAAGACTGAGGCCATTTCCGCACGAGACTGTTACTGCGTCATGATTCCACTGTCAACATCCTATGGAGTCCTGGGGTTTGCAGTTTAGGGAGGGGCCGTTCCCAGGATTCCATAGGATGTCGAAAGTGGAATCATAGCGCTGTAACAGTCTCATGTGGAAACGGCCTGACATCCCCCTGGTGCCTTACTCCGAAGTAAGGTGTTACCCGCGACTGTTATCTGCGTGGAGCTGAGCGGGTGGATCCGTGCCCTGCACTGTGGGCCTTTTTATACTTCGCCAGCATTGACTAGGACCGAGGGTGGGCAACATTATATTAGAAAACTTAAAGAGTGTGAAAACACCGCTAAATTAAAAGCATTTAAAAAAAAACACACATCAGTAAAAGGGAAAGAAGTTACGGAGCTCGCGCCTTCACAGTCCCTTCAGCAGCTGGCCCGTGGAGAGCCCCCCACGCCATGGAGAAAAGTATTTTCCTGGCAAGGAAGGGATGGCGGGGGGGCAGCTCGGCCCCTGTGGTAAGGAGCTCCACAACGGGCCCTGGAGAGCAGCGTTCAATTCCCCGCTTGGCCATGGAAACCAGTGGGTGACCTTGGGCGCGTCACACACTCTCAGCCCCAGCAAGCCCTGAGACAGGTTCGCCTTTGTTCTGCCTTCAGGTTGATTCTGGCTTGTGGCGACCCTCAGGTGACCTCATCACAGGGCTTTCTGGGGCTGAGAGTGTCAACCAGTGGGTTTCCTGGCTGAGTGGTCTCCAATGCTCAGTGACCACCAGACACCGTGCCCGAGGGTCGCAGTGACTCGGAAGTGATTGAATGCACAGGACAGCTAAGGGCAAGGAGGCACACCTGAGCCTGAAGTGGGGGGCATTCCTTCAGACCCCCAGAACTGTCAGCGAAGCCGGGTCAAATCTCTTGGGTGGGGGGCAAAGGAGGAGGAGGAGACCAAAGCAGGGAGGGAACGCGGGTGAGGTCGCCGTGGCTTTGCCAGGCGCCCGTGCTCGCCCTTTGGAGAGCTCTGCCACCGGAAGGGGCAGGGGAGAGGGGCGGAATTCAACCGTGTGGCCCTGGGAGGGGCTGCCGCCACTGCTGTTATGCCCCCTCCCTGCTGGAGGGTGTCCTCCCCCCTCTCTTTTTCCCAGAAAGCAGAACTAGATGACAAAAGGAAGCAGGCATGAGTGCGGCAGCACCCAACCCCGCCCCTCCTGCTGGGGCCCCACGAGCGGAGGGGGCCAGCCCGGCCCAGCTGCAACCCCTCCTTCCTTCCTTCCTTTCTCCCGCCGGCTGCAAGGAGAAAGAGAAAACGCCCCCCGCGCCGGGGAGGGAGTGCCCTGAGGCTGGGTGCCAGCGGCGACCCCCCGCCCGCAGACGCCCGCTCGCCCGGCCGCCTCAGCGGGTTCAGACTTAAGCCTCAGCCTGGACCGCGCGCAGCAACAGGGGGTCCCAGGGCCCCACAAGAGAGCGCCCAACTCCTCGTAGCGAAGACGGCCCACCGCTCCCCCTCGGCGGGGCCTGTTCCGCTGCTTGCCTGAGTCTTGGACCCATCCGCACTACACAGTTACAGAGCTTTGATTCCACTTTCATTGCTGCAGCTTCACCCCAGGGCATCCTGGCACTTGCAGTTTAGGCAGGGGTACTTAGAATTCTCAGCCAGGGAGCTGTAGTGCCTCACTGAACTACAAACCCCAGGATTCCCCAGGATGCGGCCTTGGCAGTTAAACGCGAAAGAGAGCGTTGCGATTGCGGAGCGCGAAAGGGACCTGCAATTCCCATTGGCCTTGACGACGCTGAGGACTCGTGGGAACTGCACTCCAGCCACATATTGCCAGCGAGGCGCGGGGAGGAGGACGGGGGCACGGCGCCCCACTCCGGCCTTGCTCCCCTCCCTCCCTGCCTCGCTCTGCCGGGGAGCGACGCGGCCGCCCTAGCCGCTCCTCGGGGCAGGGACCGGCCCGCCTCCGCTGCTGCCTCTCTGCAACGACGGTTCCTTCCTTCCCCTCCCCAGGCCGGGGATCGGGGCGCGCGGAGAGGAGGGAGTGGACCGACTCCTCGGGGTCCCCGCGCCCCTCCTCCTCCGGGCTCCTGCCTGCCTGCCTGCGGGATCCGCTCTGCCTGGCGGCGGCGGAGACGCCCGCCCCCTTTCCTGCTCCGAATTGCCAAGCCGTCAGCTGATGACGGGCCGCATCGCCCCGGGGCGGAGGCCGAGGATGGAAGGGCCGCGGGGCGGGGGGCGGCGGGGGGAGGTTCCGCGGCGGGGCGCAGAGTTGGGGCCGCGGGGCGGCGGGGGTCGCGGGGCGGCGGGAGTGACGACAGCAAATAGTCCTTTGTTTACCCGGCCCGGTGGCTGCTTGGCTGGCTGGCGGGGGAGGGGGAGGAGGAGGGGAGGGGGCGGTGCCGGGGGAGGGAGGGGGAGGGCTCCGGTTCGGCCCCTCCCCGCACCAGCTGTTTCCCGCCTTGAGAGCAGCAGCGGGAGGGGGAGGAGGGAGGCGCGCGCGCGCGCGCGCACACACACACACACACACTCGCTCGCAGACACGCGCGCCTGTGTACACACGCAGGGGAGCCGGAGCCGCACCGGCGGAGACGCGCGCCTCCCTCCGCGCTCTTCCTCCTCCTCCCCGCTGCACGCACCCGGCCCCGATCCTCCGTGCGGGCGGGTGGGCGGGCAGGGGGCGAGCAGGAGGGCGCCCCTCCCTCCCTCCCTCCCTCCTCCTCCCCTCCCCTCCCCTCCTCGCCTCTCCTCCTCCTCCGCCCGGGCCGGGCATGGAGTACTTCATGGTGCCCGCGCAGAAGGTGCCCTCGCTGCAGCACTTCAGGAAATCCGAGAAGGAGGTGATCGGGGGGCTCTGCAGGTGGGTCTCCGCGCGAGGAGGGGCGGCGGCGGCGGCAGGAGGAGGGGAGGCCGCGCCGCCCCGCGCGCTCCTGCCGGGCCCCGCCAGAGCCCTGCTCGGCGGGGAGGAACCGGCGCTGCTCCCGCCGCTGAGCGGGCTGGGTGGGCGACCGGACCGACTGGCCGGCCGGCGGCCCCCCGGAATCGCAGCCGGGCTCTCCGGGCGGTTCTGGGGGCTCGGGAGCGGCGGGGGCCGCCCGGCTGGGGAGCACGTGGGTCTGTTTGCAGGCAGGGCGAGCGGGCCACGCCGCCTCCCCGCCCGCCCGCCCGCCTTGGCCGCGGGGGGCGCCTGCCCTGGCCGGGCGACTCCCCGGGGGCGGCTGTGTACCACGGGCGGGAACGGAGGGCTGGGGGCGCCGGGCGGCCGCCAGCTGGGGGGCAGCAGCGCGGCAGCGGCGGGCGCGGGCGGCGTGGAGCGGCTGGGCGCGCACAATGCGGCCATGCGCCCTCGCCCGCTCACCTCGCCTCCTCTTCCGCCGCCGCCGCCGCCGCCGCCGCCCCGTCGGGGCTGGCCCTGCCTGCCTGCCTTCCCTCCCCGTGTCCCCCTTGCTCCCCTCGGGGGGCCGCGTGTTTACGGCTGCCCCTGGCGCGGCTTCGACTTCGGCGGCCGGGCCTGGCCGTGACTGTGCAGCCTCCGAGGGGGCGGGCCTTTCCGCCGCGGGCTGCCGGGACATGTAGTGCTCGCCCGGCCGGGCCACGCTGCCTTTGTGCGGCGGCGGAGGGCTCCGTCCGCCCCCGGCCCGCCCCGGGAAAGCCCGCCCGGCCTCCCCGCCGCTGCCAGGCCGGCTCCGTCGGCACGTGGCGCGGCGCGCGGGAGGCCCACGCGGAGAAAGGCCGCGCGCGCCCCGCCGCCCGCCCCGCGCGCGCCCTCGGGGCAGCTGGCCTCGGAGAGGGCCGGGGTGGGGGAGGAGGGAGGGGGCAGGACGGGCCCCGCTCGGGCCCCCTTCCTCTTCCTGCTCCTCGCCCGGCGGTCCCGCGGCTTTGTGCGCGGGGAAGCCAGGCTCCGGGGGGGCGGAAGGGAGCCCAGGGCCGGGACGTCTCTGGCGCTGGAGGGACGCCGAGCCTGCCCGGAAGCTTCGGGCCGGGTCTCTGAGACCAGGGACCGGGTGGGGAGGCTGAGCCGGAGCGCCCTCCCGGCCCCCTGCCTGGCTCCCGGAGGACCTCCGGGCATCCAGCACTGCCCCGGGGACAGCTCCGCGGCGCCCCCCTCCCGTCTGCCCAGCTGGGAGGCGAGGCGGGGCCAAATCCTGCCTGCTGGCCTGGGCCCTCCTCCTGCGCCCCGGGGTCCGGCCGAGTGGCCGTCTGTGGGGTGAGAGCCCCCTTGCTGACCCCTCCCCAGCCGGGCCTCAGGGGTCTTGGCCCCCTTGTTCCGCCCACGTGGCCCCAGTCTTGATACCTCCCCCGCTGTGTCCTGGCCAGGGTCTTTGGGGCTTCTCTCCCCCGTTTTGGAGAGCAAAATTGCGGCTGCAGGTGCCCAGAGAAGCTGGCTGGGGGGACGGAGGGGCTCTCTTCAGAGGCAAAGGTGGCACAAAAGGGAGCGGGTGGCAGGTGGGGATGGGCTTTCCCCATGCCCCCCACCTCAGCTTCTATTAAAATGGGTTGAACAGGCTTTCGTGAGGGGGTGTTTTGAAAACTTGCTTGGCCAAAGGCAGCAGCCACACCAGCAGCTAGGCCCCCTCCTGAAAACCCATCTTCCCGCTCCCCCCAGCCTCACTCTGGTAACTTTCAGGTCTCCCTTCCCAAATGAGTGGTGAAACATGCGAATCCCCCTTCTCTAGACTAGACTGGCCCACAAAGTTGATGAAAGGATAAAACACGAGATACCCTCCTCTGTCTGGCCACTACCTCACCGACTCCTCTCGGATGTCCCCCATGTCCCCCTGCAGCAGGACTCCCCACAGACGGACTGCAGCTCCCAGTAGCGCTTGTGGGAGTTTTTTGAGGGAGTCCTGCAGGAACAGTCTCAGCACGTAACACCTTTCTTTGCCCTAATGTTATTGTGGGTGGGAGGCGGTGGCAGCCACCCTTGCCGCCTTCCATCCCCCTGTGCGGTTCGTCCTGAGACTTCCCAGGCGACAGAAGGCACTACTTGGGGCAAGTGCAAGGCCAGAACGGGTGTTGGTAGCTTTGGCTTCTCCCCCATGATTTTCTGCAGCCTCTCTTGCTGGCCTGGGAGGGGGCTCTGGGGCCATAAATGGTTTGGTTTGAGAGAAATATTTCCCCGCCAAGTTCCAAAGTGACGCTTCAGCTGGGATTTCGGTGCCTGGTTGATCTCGGCCAAAGAGGGTGCTGGGAGGTTTCTTCGTTCAGATAATAAATACGCCCAGGAGCTGGAGAATCTCTCTTATGCTAAGCCTCCACCATCTTTTATATGACAACTTTCAGAATCTCCCAGCCAGCCTAAGTAGCGTCTCCAAGCTTTGGCTGAATGTGGGCATTTGCTTGGCCTAAATAGTGCTTCTCTTCTCTGGACGCCTGGGGTAGGGTGGGGACTCTGACCCTCGGGGGGGCCTGAGAGGACCCCTTTGACCTGCCTGCCCTCTTGTCTCCTCTCCTGCAGCCTGGCCAACATCCCCCTGACCCCCGAGACGCAGCGGGACCAGGAGCGGCGGATACGCAGAGAGATTGCCAACAGCAATGAGCGGAGGCGCATGCAGAGCATTAACGCTGGGTTCCAGTCTCTGAAAACCCTCATCCCACACACAGACGGGGAGAAGCTGAGCAAGGTGAGAGGCAGAGGCAGGGCAGGCACGCAGGCCGAGAGGAGGCTGGGTCCAGGCCGAGAGTGCGAGCTGAATCCCGTCCCTGGGCTAATCTGCTAGTCCTCGTTGTTCTTGGAGAGAAGGAACGGCGGAACCACATGGGCAGCCAATTCTTCCAAAAGTGATGGGTACTTCTGTGCCCTGCCAGGGAGAGACGTGAAGAATATCCATGGGTTTTTCTTACCCAGGATGCAAAAAGTGGTCTCCAGATGCCTCTCCCCTGTTGGGAAGGAGAAAAATGGTCAAGCATAGTCAAGAAGATGGGCATTTTTTTTCCAGCAAAAAGTACCAACTTCTGTGCAGAAAATGCTGTGCGTTGTGCAAGATAGTTTCTCTGTCCACAAAAACATTGCAAAACGTTTGCTGCATTTTTGTTTACAGAACTCTTGGGATAATAAATAAGCCCAGCAGCTTGAAACTAGCAACTTTTGCAAAAATTTCATTCAGCAATTAGTTTAATTCTATCTTAATGTTGCTCTTCTGTGTGTTTTTCGCAACATTGTACTGGTTTTAAATGGTGAGGTGCCCGAGTCTCTGTTTTGGGGGAAGGGCAAGATATAAATGAAAGTGGTGCTGATGATGGTGGTGGTAGTGATGATTCTTAGAAGTCCTCTAAATTTAAAATTTCATCCAAAAATGCACAAAAGCTCTCCTAATCTTGCCCAGCAGGGACAAAATTTTTGAAGTTGTTCTGTTTCCCTGTGTGAAAACAAAACCAGGAAGCACTCATATCCCTCGTGCCCAGCATGACCTTTGCCCGTGGCGGCAATGCTTTTTGCTTCCATACAAAAGTGAAAGCACTGGCACCTTTGTTGGCAGCAACAGTAGCAAAAATTTGGGGGGGGGGTTGGATTGTGTTTTGTGCAGAATATGTTGTGCAAAGTTGAGCTTTGTGGGGGATTTTCTCCACAAAAGTGCTGCATTTTCCACAAAACAACTTTGGTGACATTTTTGCAAGAAAAAAAGAAAAAATCCAAAATTGCAAAGATTACCAAAAAGATTGTGCAGTGTTTGTCATAATCTCATTCACTGGGTGTGGGGGGAAAAAACAAACCTTAGAAATGTTTTGTTCTCATATGTTGGGAATAAAATAAGCAAAGGTTTACATCCCTGGCACCAGGTGTGAACTTTGCCCAGTTTGGTGATTGCAGGTGCAGACTTTCATGAGAGTGAAACGGCCAGCAGGTGTTTTTGAAAAAACAACAGCAACAAGGAAACATTGCTGAGTTTTGTGCAGAAGATGTCATCTGTGGTTTTTTTTTTAAAAAAAATGGGCTTTAGGACTTTATTAATTGAAAATTTCACGAAAGATGTTTTGTGCAAAATTCAGGGTCTTAGTGGAGAAAGAAGTATTTTCAGTGGAGGAAATAACAGGGATTCTGAATTGTGGAAGCGTTAAGCCTTGCTCAGTGGGTGTTTTGGTGTGGTTACCTTCCATCCAAAGGGAAGGTGCTCTCCATCTGTCTTCTGAGGTTCCACTTTAGTTTAGCAGAAGGCCTAGCAAACATGGGATCCTAGTGAATGATCCATCCTCCCAGTAAGGGCCACGAGCAGAGGATTGGGGAGGGGGTCTCTGCCTTGGGACCGCTGATATTTTTTTTTTTTTTACTTGTGCATAAAGTGCCTGGGATGTGTGGGGAGCCAGTTTGCTGCTGGCTGGCCTTCTCTAGGGCAGTTATGCCAAGGGAAAGGGGGTCCCCCAGGGCTGCTCAGGGGCCTCTCCGGGTGGGCAAGTCCAGTTCAGTGGCAGTTTGTGTAAAGGGGAGGATTGGGGCAGGTGCTGACAGCAGCAGCAATCCCAAATGCCCCAGCTGTGTAGATGGCTTCTCAACTGTTGTGGTGCCCAGGGATGGACAGTTGTGCAGGGCTGAAAGGTCTTTGCACATGAGAATGAAAAGAACCCCAGACTTTGTTCTTTGCACGGCAAAACTATGAAGGTTTTGCACAATTTTAACACTTGTGTCCAGAGGGTGTCTGTGAGACATTTTTGGACTTTTTGTAAACTTTTTGCAAAGAGGTTTTTTTTTGTGTTTTTTTTTGCACAAAATGCTGTACTTTGCATGAAACAGTGTGTGTGTGTGTGTGTGTATAAAAATCTGAACAAAATTTGTGGGGGAGAATTAGCTTCTTCATCATTGTCTTCATATTTTTTTATTTCCTGCCTTTTTTTGTTTGTTTTCCATGCTTAAGATGGCTCACAAAAGTCAAAACAGATGTAGCTTAAAAATTCATATCAAGTGGAAGTTGAAAATACAATTAAACTACCAGTAGAATGAAGAACACAGCCCTTAACACAGGGAAAAAACCTTTTAAGTTTGTGGTTGTTGTGATGTCTTGTCAACTCAATTTTGATTTCTGGGGAGCCCCTGAATGGAGACCGTCCCCCCTTCCGTTCCCCGTCATCCATCACCCTGAGTTTCTTGCCCGTGACTCTTTCTGCTGCCCCTGACTTCTCTTCCGTCCCCCCCCACGGCCCCAGGCAGCAATTCTTCAGCAGACAGCCGAGTACATCTTCTCGTTGGAGCAGGAGAAGACGCGGCTGCTGCAGCAGAACGCCCAGCTCAAGAGGTTCATCCAGGTAACGGCCGTACCACGCATCCTCTCTGGGGCAGCCCTGCTTTCCCTTGGGTGGGGGAAGAAGGGGGCTGCTCTGCCTCCATTCCTTGCCCAGCAGCCTCTCCTGGGGGCAGCCCAGTCCCTTGGGAGGAGTGAGAGCTCTGGGCCAGGCCGGAGGAGGGGGCAGCCAGTTTGCCTTCCCACCCTCAGCCCCCCTGCTCCCAGACGCTCTCCCTGATGCAACCCACTTTCTCACTCGCCCTCGGCTGCCTGTGCTCCACCTTCCCTGGCCATGGGCTGATGCCCATTCTGACACCCGCTCTGGTTGGCAGGAATTCAGCGGGTCCTCCCCGAAGCGGCGGCGGGCAGAGGACAAAGATGAGGGCATTGGGTCGCCGGACATTTGGGAGGACGAGAAGGCTGAAGACCTGCGCCGGGAGATGATTGAGCTGCGGCAGCAGCTGGACAAGGAGCGCTCGGTCCGGATGATGCTGGAGGAGCAGGTCAGGGAGGCCTGGGGAGCCAGTGTGCCAAAGAGGGGCCTCAGCCGCTCAGCGTGTGTAGCGAATGGGATCCCTCGGGGCTGCGTTCCCCGCTCTGGTGCCCAGGAACCGACAGAAGAGCTGGGAGGGGAGGGGTCCTTGGGCCAGCGGACAGGGGGCTTTTCTCCCTTCGGGTGTTTGGCCTGCGACGGCCACTGTGGTCTGCCCCACTGGCCCCACTTAGCTTCCCTGCACAAAGAGTGGGGCAGCCTCCGCATGCCCCTCTGGATGCTGCTGCTGCTGGGGAGGGGAGAGTGGCTTTTCCCCACTGCCTGCTGATCCTTGTGCCTTTGCTGGCAGGTGCGCTCCTTGGAAGCCCACATGTACCCGGAGAAGCTGAAGGTGATAGCTCAACAGGTGCAGCTCCAGCAGCAGCAGGAACAGGTGAGGCTGCTGCACCAGGAGAAGTTCGAGCGTGAGCAGCAGAGCCACGGCCAGGTAGGTGGGCACTCCCCCAGGTCTCCCCCCACGGGCAAGGACGATCCAAACAAGCTGGGGGCGCCAGCCATCTGGGAGGCCAGGGGTGCCACCTTGGTGGCCCCAGGAAGGGAAGGCCTGCTCCCCAGCTCCCTTCTTGGGCCCAGTGGGGTGGAAGGGGGGGCACAGGGATGGCTGATCCTTCCTGCCCCCCTTGAGAAGGAAACGGGACTGTTTTCTGGCTCCCGGCACCCTGAGGAAGCCGGTCCGGCAAGGAGGGGTCCTCTCAGCCAGAGACCCCAAGGAGGAGATGCTGGTTGCAGAAGGCACAGCTGGGGGCTCAGTTGGGGTCTGGCGTCCTGCCCCATCCTCACCGCATGGGCCTTTTTCTCCCCCAGCTCTTACCGGCACACGGCCCGCCGGCCCCCACCCACCACCCAACTGTGATTGTGCCCGCGCCCCCGCCTCCGCACCACGTCACTGTGGTCACCATGGGCCCCTCCTCCGTGATCAACACTATCTCCACATCCCGGCAAAATCTGGACACGATTGTTCAGGTGAGTTCCGAGGAGGGTCCAAGTGGCCCAAGGGGCAGGCAAAGTGTAAGGAAACCTTTATGCACAGCCCTCTAAAAGGGGAGACAATCCGCCCCCATGCCCCGTCAGGGAAGGAGGGTCCCGGCTTCATTCCCCATGGGGCAGATTTCCTCCCTGGGGCAGGTACGGAGGGGCTTGAGAGGGAACAGACGGGAAGAACCTTCTGCTCCTCTCATTTTTTTAAAAAAAGTCAAAACTTTTGGCCGCCTCAGGTCACTCCCATTCACTCACAGACCCTTCACACTGGCTCCAAACCCTGGCCATTTCTGCGCTAGACTGTTGTGCTGCTATTATTCCGCTTTCAACATCCAATGGAATCCCAGCTGGCCCCTCCCTAAACTGCAAACCCCAGGATTTCATAGGATGTTGGAAGCGGAATAATAGCACCACAACAGTCTAGTGTGGAAATGGCCGCTGTCTCTTTCTTTTCTTTTTCCTGATTTAGTATATATTTTAGTTCAGAAATAAGGATAGACTAATTCACAGCTACAAAAAAGGAATAAAGAGACAAAGAAACAAACTATATATAAACAGCGTACATGTATAACCAAAACTACACTAAACTAAACAAAAACCAAGACATCATAACAGAGCCCGTTTCTAAAAGACTCACCTGTTACAGTAAACGTTTCCTACCTACACTAAAGCGTCAGAGAAGTCTTAACCCTCTGTAAAACTGTAATGCAAAGGGAGCAAAAGTCAATTACTATCCCATATTTTGTTTTAGCCTTAGAGATGTGTTGAACTTACTAGAATTATCACAACTGCAGATTGTACACCATCATATTTCTTTTTCCTCCAAAAATCCATCAACAGTTTCCAGTCTGTCAAAACTTCAACTAGTCCATCTTTTAAAATCCGCATCAGTTTTGCAACACACCAAAAGTGTGTTTCTCCAGCCCTTCTGATCCTCCTAAAAAAGACTTTGTAAAAACCACTTTTGTCAGCAGCCTTCCGGTTGCCCCAAAGGCCACCTGAATGGCCAAAAAAACCCCCCACCACATTTGACCGCCAATAGAAAGACAATGGGGGATGTGCCGGTCTGGCTTCTTGTGGCAGGGAGTTCTGCAGGGTTGGATTGTTGAACCACAGTTGTCTCTTGAGCCTTGAATGATGATCCTGGATTACTAAACTCCCTCTGGGCGACCCCTTAGGGGCAGCACCCCACCCCCCTGACACAGACTTAGGGGTGTCTGGCCAGCGTGTCCCAGTGAAGGTGGGCCTCCGGATGACTCTCCCCAGTGTCCCGTCTGGGGTCTCACGCTATTCTCCCCCGTGCCCTGGCCTGCAGGCAATCCAGCACATTGAGGGGACGCAGGACAAGCAGCTGCTGGAAGAGGAAGAGCAGCGCCGACGGGCCGTCATCGTGACCCCCACCCGGGCGAGCCTGGACCCCTCCAACTCAGACACGGCCTCCGATTCCGAGGCGGAAGACGACAGTGACGCCATGGAGCACAGCAAGGCCGAGATGCCCTGACCCTCGCCTGGCCGCGGGGGGAGGAGGGCAGGGGGAGTTCGGGGCCCAGGGGGGCAGGACGCAGGCAGGGGGCTTTCAGAAGAAGACGCTGAATTTTTTACAAAATACCATGGCAGTTCAGGTCTCTTTTATGACCTTTCCAATACTGTAAATGGGGCGGGGACACCTGGGCAGGCAGAAGGTTCCCCCCCCAACCGATTCAGCTCACAGCAAAGCCGGGAGTGTTGGGGGGAGACCAGATGGGGGGCAGAACGCGAGAGAGAAGAGGGTAGGGGGCGGAGGAGCTTTTCAAACTCCATTCCTTATATGAGTTGGGTGGGCCTAATTGGAACTCAGCACTCTGATCTCCAAAGGATGAACTTTCTCTGCTGGCTCTTGTCTCATTGCTTGTGGCCTCACTAAGATCCGGCACATGCCCCCTTGCCCGCCCCTCCCATGCTCCAGCCTCCCTCCCTCCTGCCCCAGTCGCTCTCTCTCGAGGGGTCGGGGGGGTATTTGGGGTGGCATTTCCTCTTGGCCTGGTGATTCTTCCAGGTTGCTGGGGGGGCGGGTGTGCCTCAGACCCCACTTTGGGGGAGGCAACAGTTAACTCCAAGGGGCCCAGGAGGAGGGATTTGGGTGCGGGTGGGGGCTTAGCTGGCAACATTTGTGTCCCATTGCTGCTCTTGCCCCCCCCGAGGCTGTGGGGTGCTGTCCTGCCACCCTCTCCCTCACAGGACCCACACACACACACTCTCAGGGGCCAGTTCAGGTTTCAGGCCTTTTCCACACCTGGGGGGGCATGCCTCTTTTTGTCAAAGATGGCATCGCTGGGGGGGCACCCTGTCTTTCGGCTTGTCCACGGGTTGTTTCTTGTTTTTTCTAATTTTTTAATTTTTATTTTTGAAGCACTTACTCTGTTCCGTGGGTCCGATCTCCAGGTCATGAGAGCTGTGCCCCTCTCTTGTGACAGTTGCTCTCCCTGCCCCATTTTTTGTTGCGTCCCCCTTCCCCTTTGGCTCTCTTGTCAGCCCCCCTCTCATCCCATCCCTCGTTTCGGCTAGTGGTCTCGGCCAGTGTCGCCTGTAGGGCCTGATGGTATTTGGTAGGTTCCTCCCCAGCCACAGCGGCTCCCCCAATCTCTCTCTTTCTCTCTTGATCTCACTCTTTCTTTTTTTTAATTTTAATTTTTTTTTACAGTTTTTTGGGTCTTCGTGTTCGTTGAGATGCTATTATATTTTGTTAAAAAAGTGGGAAAAATGAGGCATGTGCTTTTGTAAAGAAACAAAATAAAGTTTGTACTTTGTTTTTTAGACACCCTTGTTTTTGGGTGGCCTTGTTTGGGAGGGCGGTGAGAAGGTGAGGGATCCATCCTTATCCCTTTGGGGTCCAACTGGCTCCCTCCCTGCTCTCCTTTCTCTTGCAAAGCGGAGTTGAGGCCAATCTTCTTCCAGTTTCCTGCACTTTGGGCAGCTTGTGCATGTCCACAGTATGTTGGCACACACCAGTTTCATCCTGTTTTTTATTCTCGTGGATCCATCCGATTAAATTTTGGGATTTGTAGTTCAGCGTTGGGAACTGGTCATTCTGTGCCGAAGAGAAAGATGGACCAGTGCTCTCCGGCCATTTCTGCACGAGACGGTTACAGCGCTATTATTCCACTTTCAACATCCTATGGAATCCTGGGGTTTGCAGTTTAGGGAGTGGCAAACCCCAGGATTCCATAGGATGTTGAAAGTGGAATAATAGTGCTGTAACTGTCTTGTGTGGAAATGGCCTCCAGCAAGAGAATTCTCAAGTCTGTGTCCCCTTGCAACAGATCTCTGGGGATGAAGCCTTGGGAATTAAAGTGGGATGAAACTGGTATAACAGTGTAGATACAAGGCCTCCTTGATTCCAGATGTAGGACATGAGCTCACAGCACAAGATTATACTAAGCTCAAAGTACTAATTGCCTCCTCTCCACCCATGATGTACAGTGAAACCCAATGCTTGCAGAGGCTACTTTTTTTGAGCTGGAATTCCAGGAATCCCCAGCCAACACATGCCTGGAATTGTGTTGGATTGCAGTTCAAAAAGGTAACTTTTATAAGCTCTGATGGGACCCAAACTAGGCTGGAATTAAGGATGCCGCCCTTAAAACAGGTCTGTTGGAATTCTTCTGTCTCCTGGTTGGTATTTTCAGGACGACCGGCAGAGGGCACCTCTCCCTCAGTGTACCGCCTCTGCGGAGGCCGCTGGGGAAATTTCTCTCCCTTTCAGAAAAATGGGGAGGGGGTTGCCAAGGCCTTTCTTCCCATAGAATCATAGAAATGTAGAGTTGGAAGAGACCACAAGGGCCATCCAGTCCAACCCCCTACCCTGCAGGAAAACCCTCAAAGCACTCCCGACAAGTGGCCATCCAGCCTCCGCTTAAAAACCTCCAACGAAGGAGACTCCACCACACTCCGAGGCAGCACATTCCACTGCCGGACAGCCCTGACTGTCAGGAAATTCCTCCTGAGGTTCAGGCGGAATCTCCCCTCCTGCAGCTTGCATCCATTGCTCCTTGTCCTGGTCTCAAGAGCAGGAGAAAACAAGCCCACTCCCTCCTCGACATGACATCCTTTCAAATATTTAAACATGGCTATCATGTCCCCTCTCAGCCTTCACTTCTGCAGACTAAACATACCCAGCTCTCTAAGTCTGTCCTCATAGGGCATGGCTTCCAGGGCCCTCACCATTTTGGTTGCCCTCCTCTGGATCTGCTCCAGCTTATCCATATCCTTCTTGAACTGGGGTGCCCAGAATTGGACGCAGTATTCAAGATGAGGTCTAACCAAAGCAGAATAAAGTGGTACCAATACCTCCCTCGATCTAGACACCATACTCCCATTGATGCAACCAAGAATTGCATTGGCTTTCTTGGCTGCCGCATCACACTGCTGACTCATGTTCAGCTTGTAGTCTTTTAAGACTCCTAGGTCCCTTTCACACATACTGCTATCCAGCCACGTGTCCCCCATCCTATATTTCTGCATACCATTTTTTCTGCCTAAGTGTAGGACCTTGCATTTCTCTCTGTTGAAATTCATTTTGTTAGCCTTGGCCCAGCTCTCCAATCTGTCCAGGTCCTTTTGAATTTTGATCCTGTCATCAGGCGTATTAGCAACCCCTCCCAATTTGGTGTCATCGGCGTGCCCTCTATTTCTTCATCCAAGTCATTAATGAAGATATTGAACAGCACCGGACCCAGGACATAGGAGACCTGCTGCACCCTTTATTGCTGGGAGGCTCACAGGTGCTGGGTCGGGTGAGCGCAAGGAGCTCTCACTGCACTGTGGGGGTCCGTGAGCATCCACGGGGTGCAGCAGGGCCAGGGCCACGAGGAGGGGAGGACACCTGGCTTGGCTAGTGTATCCTCAGGAAACCCTTTTGTAGCTGGGGTGGCCAACGAGGCCAGGTCTGGGGCCACATTTTTGCCCTTGGAGTCATATCACTTTCCTGAAATTCCAAGAAGGCTCTTGAAACAGCTGTGGGGGGGCACACCCCTCCCCCCTTACAGCACAGTGACGCAGTACCCCAAAGTCTTCCCAGGGAAAGGGTGTGTTAAGGTGAGAGAGTGTGACACAATCTGTGGACACGCTGCATCTGGCGGAGTTGTGTGGGTCCTGGCTAAGACCACTTGGTGGCGCTGTTCTCTTTGGGGGCAGTGGGGGAACAAGAAGGGAAGCCCTTCCCTCTCCCCCAGCCAGCCCCATTCCTGGTTGGGCACATTTCTAAAGGCTCTGGGTGGAGGGGCTTGGTCCCCACCTCTGGTCTCTGGCAGTTGTAAGAAAGGGATGGAAGACTCCAGGCAGATAGAGCGTTGCCTTTCCGGTTGAAGTTGCACACACACACTTACTTCAAAGACTCGTCTTGCGCCATCAGCCTATCTTTGGGGGGTGCCCACCCCCCCACACTCCCATTTCTGCTGCCTACCCCTGTTTGGACAAGGGAAGAAAGGTAGGCCTGCCAGCCCTTTGCTTGCCGCTTTCCAGTGTGTTTTAACAGTACAGCCCTTGTGTGGATGCAGCCAGTGCAGGTATTGTGACGTGCAAACAAGGGGAATGAGATGAGATGCAGCCCCAGTCTTTGGGGACCCCCCCATGCAGCTTTCCTGGAAGTTCCTTTTGCAGCCCCCAAGCAACCAGCCCTCCCAGTTGTGTCAGGGCTGACCCTGCTTAGCTCCCAAAATCAGAGGGGCTCTGGAGCCTTTGGGGAATCTCCGAATTCCTTCCCCTCCTTACTTGGCAGTGTGAGTGCCAGCCCTTCCTCAGGTTGCCATCAGAGTGCCTGCAGCCCACCCTCCTGGCTGGCGGGGGTGGCTGGCCTCAGCCGCCAAGGGCCAAGTGGGCCTGCTTCAGTGGCAGGAGAGGCAGCACCCTGGAGGGCCCTCATCTGACCGACCGCCTGCCCACCCGCCCACTCCTCCCCCTGTCCCTACTTGGGCCTGCCTGGCTGGGTGATCTCACACTCCGGGGAGGGGCCTGGGGCAGTCCGGCACCAGTCCGGCACTGCCTGCCGTGGGTCCCTGCCGCTCCCACTCCTCCCGCTGCCGCCCAGCCGGCCATCTGCTGCTCCGGAGCCCCCCCCGTGCCCCACGGCTGCCCTGGGCCAAAGCCCCTTCTGGGAGCCAAGAAGACCTGCCTGCTAGCCGCCATGAGGGGACTCAGCCTCTTCTGCTGCTGCGTGACCCTGCTCTTGCTCCTCGCCACTGCAGGTAGGAAGAGGAGCACCTTGCTCTCCCTGGGGGTCACTCCTTGAGGGCTTCTTGTGGGGGTGTTTGTCTTTTGATGCCAGTCCCCAATGGGTCCCTCACCCGGCCTCTGGCATGGTTGCTTCTATGTGTGACAGGTGGGCTCCGTCTTGGCCGTCCTCGGGCCGTTGTTGGTGTAGGGCGCTGGCACGCGGACGGGCAGCAGGTGCCAAGGGGCCGGGAGCTGCCAGGAGAAAGGGGGTGAATGCAGCCCCCTTTCGCCTGTCGCAGGGTGTCTTGCTGGAGGTCGGCCATGTGACTGAGTTTATTGGAGGCTAGAAGCTGAGTCAGGAGAGCCTCCTCCCCCCACCTGCCTTGAGCAGCTGGTGCCACCTCTGTGGCAGCCCTCGAAGGCACCACCGTGCGCGTGCATATTAATTGCCCAGGATCGGGCTGCCTGGGCCAGATAAGCCGCCGAAGGCCCCGGTGGGGAGGGGAGAGAGATGCCACGGTGGGATGGCTGTGTGCCCGCTTCCCCCGCCCTGTGCCATGAGGAGACAGCAGGCCAGGATCCCCCGTGCCTTTCTCTTTGGGGGACCGGTGGGCAGAGTGAGGAGGGTGTGCGTGTGCGGGCCTTCCCTCCCTTCCCCTTGGTTGCCCTTGAGTTAATTTGGTCCCACTGCCCGGGTGCTCTCTTCCCAGCTGCCTCAGAGTGACTAAGTATGGAAACAGGCGTGTAACCGGACCCCCCAAGTCCCCCCACTCCCCGCCCCGTTGCCACTGCTCAGCTGCTGCCTTCTCCCCCTCCCTCACGAGGCTGCTGGGTTTCCTCCTTTTAAGGCCATCCTTTATCATGGCCCTGAACAAAAGGGGACACGGGGACCCCCTCTTCCCCTCTCCTGCCAGCAGACATTGAGGGGATGCTCAGTGCCCTTGGCACACTCTCACTGGCCCAGGTTGAGTCGTTCTCTCACATTCAGAACCCCCCTGAGCCACAGGTTCCCTGGGGAGCACCTCCACACCCTCGTGTTTGGTGTGTCAAGGCGTTGGGGGGGTCTCTGATGTTTGGGGGAGTTGCAGCATGTGCCCAGGAGGGAGTCGAGGCCCCCCAAGACCCCCCCACACCATTCATTCTGGCTGTGTTGCCGTTGGCAAGTCTGCCAGGGAAAAGCTTCCAAATGGGCCTTGCCAGCAATTGGGGCACACTTGGGGCCCACGAACATTTGTGGGGAGAGGTGGGGAGTAGAATTCGTGGCCCTTCTGCAGGAGGGGAAGGCCTTGGGCTCATCTGGGCAAGGTGGAGATAGAAGCTGATGCGAATCCCGGCCAGCAGTTCCCACAGATTGTACTGTCTGCCTGATTTTCCTGGAGCTTGAAGGGGGGCAGCTTTCTCCCTTGTGCTCCCATCAGTCGAGGTCTCCTAGGTATGAAAGCTTTGCACTGCAATGGCGCACTGCATTTGGATGGCACAACTTCTCGGGCAGGAGTCCTCTTCTTCTTTGGCCATTTCTGCACGAGACTGTTATAGCAGTATGATTCCACTTTCAACATCCTATGGAATCCTGGGGTTTGCAGTTTAGGGAGGGGCCTGCCAGCCCCTCCCTAAACTGCAAACCCCAGAATTCCATAGGATGTTGAAAGTGGAATCACACTGCTATAACAGTCTTGTGCGGAAATGGTCTTTTCTTCTTCTTCCTCTTCCCTCTCCCCTTCCTCTTCCTCCTCTTTTTCTTATTGTACTCCTCCTCCTCCTCCTCCAGGCTTCCGTTCTCCCAGGTTGTTCCAGAGGATTAGTGTTCCCTTTGGGGAAGCGAAGCCAGGTCCTGCGACGGTGAAGCCAGCTGAGGGTGGAACTGGGGTGTGGAATGGGGTACCTCTCATTCTGCTTTCACAAGAGGAGTGGGGGTGAAGGCGGGGGTCTCCCCCGGCCCCCCTTCCTCTGTCAATAGGGGCTACCAGAGAAACTCTGGGTGGAGGAAAGTCTGTGGGGTTGTGTAAGTGGTTCAGGTGGAGACTTAAGAGAGCAGCCGGAATTCCTTGGGGCGGTCTAAATCTCCGAAAGGCACCAGATCTCATCTGATCTTGGAAGCTAAACCGGGTCAGCCCCAATCAGTATTTGGATGGGAGTCTGCCTGGGAATCTTAGGTGTCGTGGGCTCTGTTTCAGAGGAAGGAACTGGCAGCGCCAGCTCTAAGGATTCCTTGCCTGAGAAAACCCTAGGGAGCTCATGAGATGCACACACTGGCCTCCTTCAGGCCTTTCTTCTTCTGTTGTCTGAGATGTATTTGCGCATTTGTGTCTCTGCTGAGAAGGGGCTACGCTGTTGTTTGCTCCATTCTGGCTTCCTCCAGTTTGTGTTGTGAGTCTCTTCCAGAAGAGGGTGGCTGGTCCCCCTTCTACTCCTGCCACAAGCTCTTTCCCTTCTCATATGGAACAGAAGCAGAGC
Source organism: Iguana delicatissima (assembly GCA_948472985.1). Lineage (NCBI taxonomy): Eukaryota > Metazoa > Chordata > Lepidosauria > Squamata > Iguanidae > Iguana > Iguana delicatissima. Next base: position 51,430 of record CAOKZL010001959.1, on the reverse strand, counting down.
TGCCTTGACAAACTCTGTGCCCAGTCGGGATGGACTGCCCTTTGAAAAATATGGCCAGGTGGCCCTTTCAATGTGCAAGCAGAATGAGGAAGCCAAGGGGACATTTCCTCTCTTTGGAGGACGGCAACAGTCCCAGGAGCTCTCAGAAGGAATGAGTTCAGTTCCAAAATGATGGGCGTCTCGTTCAGCCTTGGAGAAACTGGTGATCTTTCCGCACCTCTCTTCTGGGCCAGAAAGGAGCAGCAGCACCTGCAGGGAGGGCCTACATTTTCAGGTGGGGTGGGGAGCGCGGAGGTTTCTGCCGCCCTTGCTAATCCACCCAGGGCCCCCTTCAGGATGTTTCCAGGCCTGGCTCTGCCCTGGGACCTCTGCTGGGAGCACCAGCCTCTTTCCCCAAAGCCATTCAGCACCTCAAGGGCTGTGGTTGTGGGGAGAGCATGCATTGCACAGAAGGTCGTGCAGGGTGGGGGTCAGAAACACCCCAAACAATGGCTGCTTTTGCGGTAGAGGGCAGGGACTGTCAGCAGGTGGGGCACAGGGGGCAGGAGGCCTTGCTAGCACCCAGTCCCATGCCTCCTTGTTTGCCCAGGGCTGGGGGTGGAATCCAGGGAGGGGCCCCATTGAGACCATCTGGGATTGCCCAGTGGGAGCATTTGCCTGGCTGCTTGAACTTAGTAAGAGGGATGGAGAAACACACACGGTATGTGCGTATGTGCATTGTGAACACATTAATTGCCAATGGCAAACTCAGTTGAGCTTGCCAGATTTGGAGAAGGGCTCCTGCCTTTGGCAGGTCACAGTCTCTCAGCCCCAGAAGAAGGCAGACACAAAACCCCTCTGAACAAATCTTGCCAAGAAAACCCTGTGATAGGTAAGGATCCCAATAAGTTGGAAATGACTTGCAGGCACACAGGAATAACCAGAAATTTTGCCTGAAACGGTGCAAGAGATGGGCAGCTTAGGGTTCCTGGGAGACCCAGGCCCTGATCTTGACTCTCCACTCAGGGCTTACTCCAGAGGAGGCATTGTTTCCCCTTCTCTTCCTTCTTCCATCCTTGAGGGAAGTGGGGCCATGGAATTGCACGTTTCCCTTTCTTGACAGGACGTGGAGGGGGTGCCTGCAGTCTCTAAGCATCCATGTTGGACTTGAATTCCCATCAGCCTCAGCCTCCATGGCCAGGAAGTATGGGGTTTGCAGTCCAAGGGCATCCGAAGGGCACAGTTTCATCAGCCCTGCTGTATGGGAGATGTTTTCCCAGCACAACTGTAGGTGTGTGTGGTGGCCGTGTGCCTCAGAGCCTCTCCTGGGGGGTGCCACTTTTTCCCTCTTTCGGGCATGAGGTAAGAGGCCTGTTTCTCCTGCCTGTGGAACATCACTTGGGCACTTCTCCCTCTGTGACTTTCCTCTTAAATGATTTGTTTCTTCTCAGCGATCTGAGACTCCACCACCACGGTTGGGTGGAATGTAAATGCGTCGGATTTGATTGTCTTCATTGCTGAGCAATCAGAGACTGGTGAGGACTGGTTTTTGGATTTAAATAGACATGTCACTTGCACCCAGAACAGCCTGAGCTCTGCCCTCCAAGCCATTTTTAAATCCATTGTTCCTGGGTGCCCATTTTCTCTTTCAAAAGGTTTGGGAGTGGAAGCTTCAGAATGAGCTGAAGGTGGTTTTAAGAATAAGCAGGCCAGAGGAGTAAATGTAGACTTGCAGACACCAAGATGAACCTATCACGGGGTTTTCTTGGCTAGATTTGTCGAGAGTCTGCCTTGTCCTTGCTGGCATCTGAGGCTGAGAAACTGTGACTTGTCCAAGGTCACCCAGTGGATTTCCATGGCCAAGAAGGGATTCAAACCCTGGTCTCCTAGTCCGAGTCCAGTGTTTAAGCCACTATGCTACCCTTGCTCTCTCTTTACCTTGTAAACAAATTATTTTGCCCTCTGCCTTTGGCATTTGTCAGTCCATGGTTTTATCAAAACAGTCCTGAAGAGTGTGGGTACCTCCTGCGGCAATGTTGGGCAGCTGTGCCAGTCCCAGGGGACACTTTTTTGGGTCTTCACAGACTGCCAAAAATGCCAAAAAATGAAGAAAGCCAGGTGTGTTTTAAATAAGCACATTAACAGACAAATTGCTGCTTCTGGAAGCTTCTGGGGAGGAGTTTAACATGACAACAGCCTTTCTTTGACCTTGAAAAGTGGGGTCTGGGGAGTTTGGAGGGGTGGAGGGCAACAAAAGCAGCCTGGAGGGTGCCACACATGGCATGTGACCTGTTGCCCACCTCTGCCTGAAATCAAGGGCTTGGCTTTTGCAAAAAGCTCCAACTGTGGGGCTGCCCCAGTGGCCTCCCTCGGCATGGACGGATTCACTTGCTCCAGCTGGTGCAACTTCTGGAAGGAAGTTTGGGTGGGAAGTTCTTGGAGATCTTAGATGCCCCAGGAGCAGCAGCAGGGCCCCCTCCCCGCACTTGGGCCGCCAGCTGGGCCTCCCCCAGGCACAGAGCCCCTCCGCCTCCCTTCTGGCTGGAGAGGAGAGTGAGAGTACCCAGCACGGGGCAGAGCTATTTTAAGCCTGGAACCAGGATGTTTCCCTGGGAGCCAGAGGGAACCGAGACGCCCGCTACCGCTGTCCAACCACCATGGGAGGCCCTGTGAGAGGGATCTGTGTGGCTCAGAAGCTGGCACCTTTGCCCAAAGGTTTCCTTCCTGGCAGTGCAGACCAAGGCCTCCTTCCTTCCACCTGTGAGCGAGTGGGCAACCTTGTCCCCCAAAGGTTATTTGGACTATTAGCAATGCTGGCTGTGGCTGTTAGGATCTGTAGAACAAAAAAAAAAAAACCCTCTGGAGGACCAGAGTGGCCCACTTCTCCTGGGGCCACATCCGGCCTTCTGCCATTCCCTGGGGGGCCCATTCCCCTCCCTGCGGCACCGTAGTCTTGTGGCTTCCCAGCTTCTGTGTGTTTTCTCCTCCACCTGAGAGCCTGAAATCCCTCTGCCAGGGTCTGATTACGGGCAGGGAGGACGCCTGTGGTTTGACTGTGGTGGCATATTTGGCCCCGCCCCTTGGCATCTGACCCCCACCCCCCACTGGAATGTGGCCCCGCAGGAGAAGGGCTCCAAAATTAAATCCAGCCCACCTCGGGAAGAAAGACATCGGGTGGCCTTGCTGTTTTCTCCCTAGCTGTTCAACTGCAGAAGCCCCTGCCGTGACTCACGGATAGAACGCCGTCTCAGCTTTTCTGCGGGGCCACCACCACAGCAGGCCCTGCCGTTCTTCCAAGCTTCAGTTGGACCAGAGGAGTGCAGTGTGCTTCCTACGAGGCTCCTTTGGAGCAGCAGTTTGGACAGAGCTGTTGGTCGCCACGCCAGGGAAGCTGCTGCCTCTTTGGCGAGACAGTTGCTGGTGGGTGCCCAGGTGGAGGGGAATGAGCTGCCGCAGGCACTTTCTTTGGCGCTCTGAGTCTCCTCCCCCTGCCTCGCTGCCCAGCTGCTTCCCCACCCAGTTGCTACTGTAGGGAGGTATTTTTAGCCTGGTGAGGGAGGCAGAGGGTGTTAAGCCCGTAACTTTCAGCCCATTTTGTTGCCCAGCGCGCACCCACTTGCCATCTGCAGGTCAGCACAATTTGGTGCTTGATATAGTTGGAGGGCCCCCAGTTTGGGGCAGCTGCTGAGGCAAGGAGAGAGGAAAGAGAGTTGTAGAGGAGGCCTTGGTGGCTGGCACTGGAAGGAGACCTATCCTGCCTCTTTATCGGGGGGGGGGGGCTTCATCCACAACTTAACAGCAACCCTAAGGGGAACCTACCTGAGGGTTTTCCTGGCAAGGTTTTTTTCAGAGGGGCTTTGCCCTTGCCTTTCTCTGAGGGTGAGAGAGTGTGACTTGCCCAAAGTCACCCAGTGGGCTTCTATGGCCGAGCTGGGATTTGAACCATGCTTTCCAGAGTCTGAGTCTAACACCAGGCTGGCTCCTACACAGCCAGTAAATGGCCAGGGCCCCCTCCAGTGCCCACCCTGGCAGCCCCAGGTCAGCCCAGGGGTATGCCTCTCCCGCCTGTGGCCCCGGGCCCTTTCCTCTGGAGGCAGTGAGTGGGGGGCCTTCGCCCAGATACCTGAGTATAAAGGGAACACTGCGTCCAAGAGACACTTGGCACCTGCTGGCCTTTGTGAGCGCATGCACGCGCCTGGATTGGGGAGGATTATTTCTCTGAGCCACAGCTGTTTCTCACGGGGGTGGCTTTGTTTCCAGTGCTTCAGTTTGGCCATCATCTGTTGGCGCAGAAGGGCTGGTGGGCAGTGGGAGGCCTCCAGGAGCACAGATGACCCCCTCCCCTCCCTCCCCTCCTGGGAAGAGGGCCAAATCCAGTCCTCAGCAGCTCTGGACACAAGAAGCACCTCGAACATGGCTGGGGTTCAGAGGTGGGTTGGGGGAAGGGAGGGACCCCCACAGAAAACCCCACGGGTTCCCAGCTCCTCTTCCCTGGACTGGGCACCTGATTTCCAGAAACGGCAACTGGAGGCAAGGAAAGGCAGCTGCCGCTGGTGTTTGCTGCCCTCGAGTGCCAGGCTGCCATTGGCTTCCCTGTTGGGATGGACACCCTGGAGAACAGAGAGCATCTGGGGTAAAGGCTGTGGGGAGCACCTTTGAGATGGGCTGCAAGAAGAGGTGGCTACAGGTGGAGAAGGGACCTGGGGCTCTGGGCAGATGAGTCTGGGGTCTCTGTCAACGTCATGGCCAGAGGCTGCTGCCCAGTGAAACAGAAAGGGTTAATTTGCATCAGAGGCTGTGATACTTTTTGGCATGAGCCTGGGAGCAGACTCTGGGGGCGAATTTTCCTCTGGGGCACAGTTCCCATAGCTCTCGGAGGGAGGGAGAGAGACATGTCCCATTTGCACATGTTGATTCTCTTTCTTTGCTTCTGCAGTGTATAAACCATCTTCCACTGGCCTCACCCAGAGGGGGGGCACCTCAGTCCAGGGTGCCCCATTCAGCCAGCCCTGGAAAGGAATTATTTGTTTTGGAGGACAGCTGGAGGGGCTGTTGGGCCCTGCCAGTGGCAAAAGGGCTGGGGGACGTCCCTGCTGTCCATCACCTACTGCGTCACTAACCAGCAATAATTTTGGCTATCATGCGTACCGTGTCTGAACAAATTCTTGGAGAGGCCTGGAGCTACCCCTAGATCCAGCAGAACACAGGTAGCAGCACTTCCACTGAAACCATTTGCTTCCAGGAGCATGACTTGCCCTGTAGGGTCCTGGGGCTTGGGGTGCTGACCAAGCTCCCATTTCCCGCTTCCATTCATGTAGCCGGTTGGTAGCGGAGCACTTGGCTGGGAAGGTGGGGGTCTTTGCTTCTGCCCAAAGGAGGGAGTGTTGCTAAGTCTACCCAGACAGACTCAGCCCTCACTTTGGACACCCTTAACTGAATGCAGGAGAAGCATTCTGGAAGGACCTGAGCCACCTTTGGGCAGGCAAAAGCCAAGGGAAGCAGCTGCTTGAGAGAGATCTGTGCCTTTTTAAAAATGTTTTCCTTCCTGGAAGAGAAAGGGGGGAGGTAGCGGAGGAGGACTGGAAGCCCCCGCAGGCACAGAATGTAAACACATTTTCTTGGGTATTTCAGAGGACCCACCTCCATAAAGGTGCTGCTCTGGCTGCTGCTGCTTTTTCCTCCCTCCCAAGTCTCCCCCCCCCGCTGCCCAGCAAAGAGGCCGGGGGAGCTTTTGCTTGGAGGAGGCCTCCCTGCCTGCCTGCCTGCCTGCCTGCCTGCCTGCGGAACCCGAGATAGATCCCCTCCACCCAGCACCTGTTTGCACCCAGTTTATTGATAGGAGCAGGAAAAGCCAGCTGGATCGCCAGCCCTTGGTGGTTGGGGTAGGAGTGTTTGCATGAGGCTTGGAAGGGACCTCAGCTTTGACGTCAGTTCCATAGGAGAAGGAGTTTAGCTCTGCTTCTCACACAGGCCCTGTGCCAGCACATGCTCACCCATGCACGCACGCACACGCACACACATGGGCTGTTTTGAAGAGCGAGGCATGGACCAAACTGACTGATCGTGTTCTAACCATTTAGAACTGCAAGTTTCTGCCCTGGATGCTGGCACAGAAGACTCTGCCAACTTTGCTGAGGGCGGCTGGTTGCCTGGAGACCCAAGCCTAGCCGAGAAGGAGAAGCTGCTCTATGGAGGCGCTGGCGGAGGTGCGGCTGCTGCCCCCATGCCTCCTGGAATGGGGACTCCCCTCCCGCCTCCAGGCAGTCACAGGGAAGAAGCAGGCAGAGAAGAGGTGGCGGCTCCGCACGCGAGGGAGAAGGCCCGCCCTGACGGTCCCTCCCAGACCAAGGCCCATCCGGAGGTCCGTGTTGATGTCGCAGAAGCAGGCGGCCCGGGGGGCAAGGGCACCCGTGTGTCCGAGGCAGAGAATGCCCCCGCAGGAGAAGGTGGTGCACGTGGCCCACTCCCCCCGGGGGGGGTGTCAGCTGGAGAAGAGGCTCAGGGGGAGAAGAGGCAGGGGCCGCCCGTGAGGAACGGGCAAGCGGAAGGCAGACAGCCGCCCCGGGGACACCTCACGGGAGCCGTTGAGCGGATGGAAGAAGCTAGAGGGGCCCCCGAGGAGAGGAGGCCCTTGAGTGACCTCACAGGGGACGCACTGGGGCCCCCACCAGGCGCGGCACAGGAGGGCCTGCAGGAGCCGAAAGGGCAGGAGGCGCCCCGGGAAGGAGAGGAGAAAGAAGGGGACGGAGCAGCGAAGGAAGGGGCCGAGGGGGACCCCGGCTCACTGGCTGAAGAGGAGGAGGAGGAGGAGGAAGGCAGGGTGGCAAAGGTGTCAGGTGCCAGCCTTGGGGATGAAGAGGAGTCATCTGAGGAGGAAGAGGAGTCATCTGAGGAAGACGACGAGGATGAGGATGAAAGAAGGGCGGCTCCAGCAGCGGAGGATGCTTCTGTAGAAGGAAGAGCAGCTTCTCAGTCAGAGGAGGAGGAGGAAGCAGAAGTTGTTGGCGCCCCCGGACATGTAGAGGAGGGGTCCCGTGAGGAAGAGGATGGGAGAGAGCAGGCCATCCTGGGCAAAGGGGCAGAGGAGGGAGAGCCGGAAGGGGCCTCCGACAGAAGTGCCAGCCCATCCTCTGCTCCTGAGAGGGATGCCCACCTCCCTCACGAGGGAAGCTTGAATGGGGCAGCCAAGGCAGCCGGCTCCTCCAGTGACAGGGGTGCCCACGGTCCAGACGAGGAGGTGCCCTCTGACGAGCATGTCCACGCCACCCCAGCAGCAGCCACCGTCTCCGAAGCAGCCACCCCCACAGGCCATGGCAACCCCCCAGCACCAAGAGCCGCCAGCCAGCAGCTCAGCCCAAGAGGTCTTGGCTTTCCTTTGTGCCCCGCCTTGCACTGCGCTTCCCACGGCTGCCCCAGCAGAGAGACCTCTGGTTGCCACCCACCCCTTGTCTACCCCCAACCTCCCCACCAGCTTCTGCTCATTGGCATGGGTCCCACAGGGCCAGCAAAAGGGATGGGTGGGGAAAGCTGCTGCCAAAAGGTCTTCCCCAGACCAGGGATGGGGATCAGCTGAGGGTTTAGAGGCATGGCCCCTTCTGAGCGGAGCTTCCAGTTAAAAGACAGGTCTGTGTGCCTTGTGCAGGTTTCTGTCAGATGCAAAATCCACACAGCCTTTGCCTGTCTGAAGCCATGGCTGTGTGCGTCCCTTTGGGCTGCGGGCCAGAGAGTACCCATTCCATATTTCTGAGGCATATAATGTGAAGCCGGAACCCCAAACCTTGTTGTTGCAGTAATCACACAAGAGCTCTGTTAAGCCAAGCGGGTCTTGTTAACATTTGCATAGGCAATGAGGAAAGCACACAAAAACCAAGACTGCAGCGTAAATTATTTGAAATGACCCCTCTCCACATAATCTGAAATTATCTTTACTTCTTAGTTGTGTGTGTGTCTCCCTCTCTCTGCATGCTACAGAGAAGAAATCTGGGATTTTCAGCCTCTCACCAGCAAGGTTCTGAAAATGAGGGAGGTTGCTGTCTTCCAAAGGCAGTTGCTTGTTGGCAGGACTGGCAGGCAGGGGTTCCTCATAATGGAGATGTTGTCATAGCATGAATTCCATGCCAGTGATTACAGGATCACCTGCCCTGGGGGGTGGGGTTAGTGCAAGAAGCAGGACTGAGGCGGCCTTTGCTCACACTCCTCTCTCGAACACGCGACCGATGGTGCCAAAGAGTAACTGGAGCTGTGTGGCTAGAGGCTATTTTGGGGAACTAGGAAAGGCTTGTCCACCCCGCTTCCCTCCCTTCCAACGGTTATTGTCTGGACTCATCTTCCAGCTGGCATGCCAGACCTGCCATGGTAAGCAGCGCTTCCTGCCAGGCTCAGTACCCAGCGGGGTTGCCCCAACTCCTTGTGCCACAAAAGAAGTTGGAACAATGTTGGCAGAGGAGAGACAGGGCAGGAGAGCTGGAGAGGGGGCTTGCTGCTGTGGCGTAATCAGCAGAGGAAGCGCCATAGCTCACCTGCCATGGCCTGGTCTGTGAAGGGATGCCCCCTTGCTCTTGTCCTCTTATTTGCGGCTGTGGCTCTGGGTGGTCCTGCAGCAGGAATTCCAAGCCCACCAGAAGGTGACACAACAAGGGGAAGCCTCAGGACTCCCAGCCATCCCAAGTGCCCCAGCATGGCCGGCTTGCTGTGTTTCAAGGCAAAAACCCTGCCTGGTTTGTGTGCTCTCTTCAAGCGAGATCCGCCCCCAGCTCACCCTGCTGCCTGTCCTCATCAGAGATCTGCCCCTGGGCAACAGGCCGGTGTGGCCATGGCCAAGCAGAGGGCTTCCTGGGGGAGGGAAGTGGGGGAGATATGGGTGGGTTTCTGATCTGCATGGCAGTGTGACTGGAGTGGCACTCCCGGGTTTCAGGGCCTGGACTCTCTTCCTTGGTTCCCAGGGGGAGGAGAAGGAATCTCAAGGTAAGGGGGCTGCCTTCAACAGTAAGCGTGTGTGTGTGTGTGTGTGAGAGAGAGGGGGGGGGAGAGAGGGAGGTTTTTTCACATTATTTTTAAAAATTTGAATATGTACCTGCGGGTGCCCCTTGTCACATCACAAAAGACACTTTCTGAGCCAAGTGGCAAAGTGGACCACTCACATTTCCAAGCAGCACCAACACCTTCGTCCCCGGAGGCTCACAGGTGAATCGGTTGCTGTTTCCATTTCCCACAACCAGCTCCAGTGCAAACATCAAGCCTTTGCTGATGTTTTAAATCTTCTCTGTTCACAGGGCCACTCAGAGCTGGCTCTGGGCTGGGGAAGGGTACAGAATCAGATGCCTCTTCCCTAACATTAGCCACAGAAATATTTAATAACTGCCGCTCTCTGGTCTGTTGAGAGACCTGCACTTCCTTCATGATGTCTTGTTTCTTTTTCACGGTCCAGTGAGGACTGGGCCCTCCAGAGGTCGGGAATTTTCGATCCTCTGCCCCTCTTCTCCTCAGCTTCCTTTGTTCTAATTTCTATTAAGTGAGGGAGACCTAATTGGGAAGGCCACGGCTATTGTTCTGCAGCTTATCTTCAGTTGTCCTTGTGCCTCTGGTGTGTGAGTGAGCCTGGGATTGTGTGTGTGTGTAAGTGGGAGGGAGGCCTGCCTCCATGCCTCACCCACTCCGAAGTCAGAATGAAGCAGCAGCAGCACCTAAATTTAGACGCCTGTCCCAGGCAACTGCTGGCCCCCTGCCAGGCACAGGGCCCCGGCCATGCTTGGCACCAGTGGAAATCCTTGCGGGAGGCCGGGTATGGAGAAGCATGTCTGTGCAAGGGAAACAACGCTGTGTGCCAAAAGATATCTCCCCCACCTGCCTTCCACTGTGAAGGCCCACCAGTTGGCCCCTTGCCAGCCAGCGTGCTGAGAGGGTCTCTCTGCTCTCTCTGCAGAGGAGTTGGAGGACGTCGCGGCTGAGCCAGTCAAAAGGGACCGCTCCCACATTGAGAATACCTTGAAGCTCAAGGAGGAGAAGCCCGCGGACGACTACTCAGGTAGCGGTAGGAGGGGGCCCTGGAGAAGGGGCAGCCCCCACCTCTCCAGGGCTCAGCACCATCTGGATAGCAGGACGAGGCTTCTGGCTGGGGACCCCTTCCCGCTGCACAACTATAGAGCTGTGGTTCTATTTTAATAGTCATGGCTCCATGGAGTCCTTGGATTTGTAGACTGGCAAGTCACTAGAGCTCTCTAAGCATTCTCCATGTCCCTACCCAAGATGCAAATCCCAGGATTCCACAGGATGGCACCATGGCGGTTAAAGAGGAATCATCGCGCTATAATTGTGGGGCATGAAAGGGCGCCAGGCCTCTGGCCTTTTGCACACTACAGGCCGATGTGCCTCTGAGGCCCAGCTGTGGCCACCTCTGCCACAGGATGGACAGGGGAATCTGAGGGTGGGAAGGGGCGCCAAAGTCCGACGGCAGCCCTTGGGGGCCATTCCACTTGCCATGGACGGGGCCCCCTCCAGCTCTGACTGGGAGCTTCATCCTCAGTAAGACCTGCCTCTCCCTGGAGCCAGCAGTTGATAAAAAATGATAAAACATGTATCCCATCCCTCCATATCGGGAGGCGGCTCTCTTTGCAGAATTTGTGATGACCAAACACACACCTGCCAAAGGCAGTGCCAGTCGATGGGTGGTGCCCAGATGTGTATCAGCATCCCGGCCGGCCCCTTCACTGGTCTGGCTTTGGGTGCAAGGGGCAGCTAGAGTGGAGGGTCTGGCCAGGCCTCTGACCGGTTCCCATTGGTCTGCTTGTCCATTGCAGGCATCCTGCAGCGGCTCCGGAAGATCTACCACACATCCATCAAGCCCCTGGAGCAGTCTTACAAGTACAACGAGCTGCGGCAGCACGAGATCACGGGTAAGGCAGGTGGGACCGGCTGGGGGTCACCGCTGGCCCCCTGGTTTCCATCCCAGTCTTGCAGGAAGGGGGTCGGCGCTTCCAATCTTGTCTTCCATCCAGGAATGGGACGGGACATTTTAGAAACCCACAGAACAGCTGGAATCAGAAATTTGCAACTGGCCGTGCCACCAAATGCTGTGGCTTAGAGTGGCCCCGTTTGCTTTTCCAAGCAGCCAGGAGTCCACAAGACTTCAGCCTAGTGCCCCCCCCAAACAGTTCTGCACTGTTTTCAAAACAATTGGTTATTCCTCGTCAGAGCATCTGCAGTTTCCAGCAGATTACTCCCCACAAATATTTTTAATGGTACTTCTGCAAATGTTGGGGTTCCCTGAGCATTTTGGTACCTTCCTCTTGTATGTGGGTGGTACCATTTTGGCAACACAGGCACATAGATCACAAAGTTTCTGTGATGGTGATTGTGGTGGTGGAGGAGGAGGAGAATCCTACAAGCTCAGGTTCCTACTGCTGGCCTGGCCTTCAGCACTGTCAGTGTTCACTCAGCATGGAAGACTAAAACACACACACACACGCCCACTGCAGACCTATGTCTCTTTCCTGGCTGTGCCCCAGTCTGGCTGCCCTGGCTTCACCCACAGAATCTCAGGCACTATGGAGAGAGTCCTGTTCCCCTGTACTATGGCATTGTAGTTGACACGGTGGATCGCCCAGAAGAACTGAAGTGCTTTCCCAGCCACAGCATCTCCGCTGCTGGATGAAGGGGCTGCTGTTGCGGAGCTCTGAGGGGAACGGTGCGGCAGCCCCGGTTTGGTAAAAGAAGGCAGTGAGGCTCTCTGCCAGGGACTTCTGGACTACCTGGAGCTGCCTTTCAGTCCAAATTCTGTGGGAGGATGAGGTGTTTTGATAGGTCCCTCAAAGATGGAGGAGGGACCTTTTGCTAAAGGAATTGTGAGGAAGGGGAACAGAAGAGCTCCGGCTGTGCAGGAAGAGGTGGGACGCAGTGGAGTCCTCTTGCAGAGATCGAAAATGCAGAGGAACATTGGGGAGGAGAGAGAAGGGCAGAGGGAATGCGAAAGACCTGAGCTTGCATGGATCCTGGTCTGTAAGCGAAGGCCAAGAAGCAGAGGGGTACCATAGTCCAGCTTCCTGAGGTATCCATTCCTGTTAGTGTCAACATAAATGCCCACGTTCAGTGTCCTCCCTGCTGTGGGAGGAACAGCTGGTGGCACATGACTTGGCACATCAGCCGCAGGAGAGAGACTCAATTTGCTGTATTTGGGGCCTTCAGGAGGCAGCTTTTGTCCTGTCTCAAGACAGACTTGGCACTCTTAGCAGCCTCTCTTAGGACAGCGGTCTTAGTTACTTCCGCAGCTGGGCTGTCAGTGAGTCAAACCAGTGGAGTTCTCTGAAAACATGCCCCACATATGTACCCCTCCCAGTGTCCTATTAGTCCCCCTGAAGTCAGTTCAAGAGTGGGACTATCCTGCAGAGATGCCGTATTGCAATTTGGGAAGCCTCCAGCTCTGAGTACTCCCAAGAAAATTGGGATGGGATTTGCATGTTAATCCCTGTGGAAAATATGTCTTTGGTGCATGAGTTCCTTGTGCTGGTGGATGGATCATTCACGATTCCTAGCCTTTCTTTCCAAGGCAAAAGGGGAGTGGAAGGAATTGGAATCATCCATTGGTTCTGCTTATTTTCTTGGAGAGGGCGGAATTCTCCTTCATTCTTGTCTGACATCTAACCAAGCACCCTCCACCCTAAAACACCCTTCCCTACTCACGTTGCTTTTTCTCTCCCTCCGGCCCCCTCCTCTCCTACCTAACAGCTTACCCTGGACGCACCTTGGGCTCTTCAGCCACAGGTGGGTATGGCTACCCGACACTTGCATGTGAATGAATCTCTGCCCAGTAGCCTTTTGCCACTGATGGGGAGCCCTGGGAAGAGGCTTCCCCGTTCCAGGGGCCCCTCCAGACAGTTACTGAGATGCTTCTCTAGAAGCAGCTGTGGTTGGTTTAGGTCGGTGGTTCCCCATCTGGTCCCCCAGACACTGTTACTACTACAGCTCCCAAGAGTCCTAGCCAGCAGGGCCAACATGGTTGCAGTCCAACAATACTGAGGAACCCAAGTTTGGGAACAATAACGCCTTCATAAATAGCATTTTCTCATCTTCTTCCTCAAGTGTGTGTGAGTGTGTGGTGTTACACACTCACGCTTTCGTAGTAAGGAGATTCCAAAATGATGCTGCTAAACTTTATAGTAAAGCTGCGTGAAGATGGTATGTGCCTATGCTCAAGGCGCTTCTTAATTCTTCTATAGCCCTATGAGCCATTGAGCTTATAGCTAAATAGCCCATGTTATCTACTCAGATGATCTGTTCTATCATCTAAAGCAGGAGGAGGACTGGGCTAAAGTATCCTCAACGAAGCTCTTCCTGGCATCCATCTGCCTTTGGAATCCAGGGAGAAGGCAGCATCTTGTGCAGGGAAGGGAATTTGGTGCACGGTGAGCTCACAGGAGGCCTGTTCAGCTCCAGAATCCCATGTCTGCCCTTCTTGTCACACGGGGGGAGCTTTCTGGACCAATGCTTGTGTCCTGTCCTGCACGAAAAGCACAAAGACATGCCCCCTATTTCACCATTTGCTTGTCGCAGGGCATGGGGGATGGATGGACTCAGTGCAAAGCAGATACATGCGTTTTTGCACTCAACAGCGTTCACATCATGCATGTATAAATACCCACTGCTAGTGCAGGAGATTTTCATCCTTGGTGCCAGTCCTCCTGAGATATCTGGAGCTGGAAAGGCCTCCTCAGAAAGGCACTGAGTTGCTACCAGAGTCTGGCCCAGGCAGTCAAAGGGAGGGAGGGAGCCTTGGCTTGGCTAAGGGAGGCCTCTGCCAGTTCTTAGCCGCTGACTGCAGGTGAGCACTGTGTGCGTGTGTGCACACCACTCCCTTCATTCCACTCTCCAAGTGTTGGATGACAAAGCCTTCCTCCCTGGTTTGTGTTGACTGCCTTGAGAGAAGAACACAATGGCTGGTCAGGGTAGCTCAGGGATGTCCCTGTGGTCCCAGAGGGGCCAGGGAAATATTCAGGGGTTGACTCGTCTTTGCGGATGTTTCATGGTCATCCCCGAAGCAGTTGCTTCGAAAATATCACAACCCTGCTGCCTTTTTGTTTCCGCTCACAGATGGAGAAATCACCTCCAAGCCAATGGTGCTTTTCCTGGGACCATGGAGCGTTGGCAAATCCACCATGATCAACTACCTGCTGGGACTGGATGACACACCCTACCAGCTCTACACAGGTAAGGGGGCTTCCTCGCCTTTCTCCCTGGCCCTGGCTACTAAACCTGCCCTCGCTGCTAGTTCTGGGGACATGGGACAGAGCCTGGCCCTGCGCAGGAAAGAAGCCGTCTAGACTCTGACAGCTGGAGCCAATGTGGGGAACAGCAAAGGAAGCAGCCTGCGAGGACTGGTCTCAGAGCACTTCCCAGTGGTCAGGAGTGATAGAGAAGAGAGAGGAGTACCACCACGCTAGTCCCAGGGACCGCAGTTGGTACGCATGGAAGCTGACACTTGGCGCAGGCCACAAAGACAGCTTTACATGAGAAGACAAGATGCCTGTCTTTGGTGGTTCATCTGGAGAAAGAAGGAAGGAAGGAAGGAAGGAAGGAAGGAAGAGAGAGAGAGGGCGGGCGGGCGGGCGGGCGGGCGGGCGGGCGGGCGGGCTCAGAAAGATGAAACAGTGAGTTGGGGGCATATTTCCTGTCAGTGTGGGAGAGAGAACTGGGGCACAGGGAGGGAGAAAGTGAAATCACCTCAAGAACATGTCTGTCTACAGGCTGTAGACAGTAAAAACTACTGTCTCCATCACTCCTGACCCCCTGTAAGCACACAGGGCTTGGTGCAGGTGAGGCTCAACTTCACTTCCAACAGCTGGCTGGCTGGTGACACGAGATGGCTGGGCTGGTGAGGCCAGGCACCGGTCTGAGTTCTCTGGCCTTCTGCCCTCTGCCTGTGCCTGGGGCCGGGGAGCAGGAGTGCCTACCAAGCGCACTCCGGGCCCTGGCAACCTTTTTGTTTCCCACTCCGTCCATCCCTGGCCTGACCTCCTCTCTGCTCTGCCTGACTCTCTGGCTCCCTCAGGGAAGGAGGAAGCCTGTCCTGCCCAGGCTGAGCCAGGGGATGCCCTGCTGGGCTGGCATCCTCCCGAAGGCAGTTGCCTGGCTGCCAGAGCCACAGTAGTCAGCCAGAAGGGAAATTTCCCAGCGCCTCTGCATGGAGCCAATTAACTTCAGGAGGAATGACCTTTCGCTTTCCCCTTCCCTTTCCCCACCTTCGCACCCCGGCCTCCTTGCCTCTTTGATCCCCAGCCTGAGCCCAGCGGAGAGCATTCTGGATGGAAATGCAAGCCTCTCTGAGACAATTCTGCTGAGCTGAATGAATGGGGCTCCTTTCCCACAGGAAGTGGATTGGGCCGCCTGGGCCCTCGGAGCAAGAATGCTTCTTCTGGAAACAACACAGTCCTAGAAACTGTGACAGGAAACACTGCCAGTAGTGTGGGATTCTCTGCCTGGTCCATGTGGGAGGGACGGTGTTACGGACGTGGGATTCTGCCGGAAGGGAGGAATGTCCACCTGCCTTGAGCTTGATAGAACTGGTGGACAAACAGAACTGGCAGAGTGGCTACCAGAGATCACCAAGAAACAATTCCTCTTAAGTTACCTGGGACTTGTTTAGAGGGTGAAGGGTGAAACCATCTGCCTGGTTGGTTTCAGCACAGCTTAGAGCCTTTTCTGCCGTGAAGCTGTTGGCTTGGAGGGAGCTGAGCTTTGAAATTCCAGAACCTGTACTGGTGGAATACCTTAATGCTGCCTGCTGAAGCAATGTGCAGACCTTGTGAGCTGGTGCATACTTGCTGACCTTTCACTGTGCCTAAAAAAGGCATTACTCCAGTAACAGGGATTTTGGGGGCTTTTTATGGCTGCAAGGCTGGTCTTGCTTGTGCGTGAATGCAAATGTACTTTTGAGATGTTTTGCAAGGTGGCCATCTGAAACACAGCCAGTTCAGGGTCCCCATTGTCTCATCTCCCCCTCTCTCCCTCACTTTGCCTCTTCCTTGGACAGGGGCTGAGCCCACCACCTCGGAATTCACTGTCATCATGCATGGTCCCAAGCTCAAGACCATCGAAGGTATCGTCATGGCTGCTGATAGTGCTCGCTCCTTCTCACCCCTTGAGAAGTTCGGCCAGAACTTCCTGGAAAAGCTGATTGGGATTGAGGTCCCTCATAAGCTGTTGGAGCGGGTTACCTTTGTGGACACCCCTGGCATCATTGAAAACCGGAAGCAGCAGGAAAGAGGTAATGCTCGGCACCTCCCATTTTCAAAGAGCACCTTGAGATGAAAGTAAACCGTCAGGCTCCAGGGGAAAGAACAGGAGTAGGGCCTCTTCTAACCTTTACTCCAGTTACAAAACTTCCCACTTAGGATCTTTTTCGGCATCTTTCTCCTTTCCACAAGACGTTAGCTCACTCAATCTTTTTGTAAGAAGGCCAAAGACTCCACTAATTTTGGGATAAGAGTGTACCAGAATCCCCAATATTTCACCCCCTCTAACAATTTCCATAATCATCCAAAGGTATTTCAAGGTCTCGCTGGGTGTGTACAAAGATACACAACAGCTATTTCCATCTATGAACAAGGTGATTGAAAAAGGAACTACAGTGAGAAAGAAACCCAATAAGATGAAATTTTCTTTTTTAAAATTGCAGGGTAATGTTAAATGTGGTTACATTTAATCTTAAATGTGATGTTAATGTGAGCAGATGGTGGCCTTAGGGGTCCAGAAGCATAGTGCTAGGACTGGCTGCGTAGGACATGATCATGTTCCAGATGGGAGGGGGTCCTTTGGCCTCTCAGCCTGGCATTCTCCTCTCTCTTCACCCCTCCCTACCATCTCTCTTCCTCCTTCTCTTGTTCTCTCGCAGGCTACCCGTTCAATGACGTCTGTCAGTGGTTCATCGACAGAGCTGACCTCATCTTTGTCGTCTTTGACCCCACAAAGCTGGACGTGGGCCTAGAGCTGGAGATGCTCTTCCGCCAGCTGAAGGGACGGGAGTCTCAGATCAGGATCATTCTGAACAAAGCGGACAGCCTGGCCACGCAAGAGCTCATGCGTGTGTATGGAGCCCTGTTCTGGAGCTTGGCCCCACTGATCAATGTCACAGAGCCCCCCAGGGTCTACGTCAGCTCCTTTTGGCCCCTGGAGTACCATCCCGACACCCACAGAGATCTCTTCCTGAAAGAGGAGATCTCCCTCCTGGAAGACCTGAACCAGGTGATTGAAAACAGGCTGGAGAACAAGATCGCCTTCATCCGCCAACATGCCATCCGGGTCCGCATCCACGCCCTCCTTGTTGATCGGTACTTGCAGACCTACAAGGATAAAATGACCTTCTTCAGTGACGGAGAGCTGGTGTTCAAGGACATTGTGGAGGATCCAGACAAGTTCTACATCTTTAAGTCAATCCTGGCGAAGACCAATGTCAGCAAATTTGACCTCCCCAACCGCGAGGCCTACAAGGACTTCTTTGGGATCAACCCCATCAACAGTTTCAAGCTTCTGGCTCAGCAGTGTTCCTACATGGGAGGCTGTTTCCTGGAGAAGATTGAGAGAGCTATCACCCACGAGCTGCCAGATCTCCTGGGGAGCATCGGCCTGGGGAAGAAGCCAAGCGTCCTCTCCTGCGACACAACGGGCTGCGGCGAAGCCCCCAAGAACCGTTACAGGAAACATTAACAGGCTGCCCAGTGTTAACCACTTCTGTGTTCTTGTTGGTGAATGAGCTTATGTCTTATCTGTCCAAGAAGTCAAGGTTTGCTAACCCTTCGAGCACCACACGTGGCAAAAGCTAATGTACAATGAGGACTTGGAATCACTGACACTCTTGGCAGGGAAGCTAGGTGGGCCTAGGGGAAGAGAATAAAACACTGTGAATATCTGACTTTTCTTATCTAATCTCTGTTATTTTCAGTAGGAAGCTATGAACCAAGCTGTAGGTCAAAGTGAGTATGGCCCCACGTACCCAGGAAAGAAGGAGGGAGGGAGGGAGGAAGGGAGGATTGACTAGAGTGCTGAGAAAGGGCCAAAGAATCTAGCCTCATCTCATCAGGAGAGGCGTAAACAAACACAGCTCCCATCCGAAACCATATGCAAAGTTCTTGCAGCATCCTAGATGCTGCATGTGGGATTGAGGACCATAGAATTAATCACATCTCTCTCTATCCTTTCCTTCTGGGCCACACTGCTTACCAGCATCTGTCCTTCATGGACAGTAACTCCCCACTTGAGCGGCATATAGCATTCCTCTGTGCATCTGTCCTTCCTCCCCAGACCGAAAGGATCCAGACTGAGTGTTCTTGGGGTCTTTTTCCCCCAAGTCCTGCCCAGTCTGTAAACTAAGTTCAATTCATTTCCTCCCTCTCTGGATCAAAAGAAGAAAGCAAGGGTGGGTAGGCATCTAGATGGCTGCTCCAGAGGGTGGCTTACAAAGCCTGGCCTTTTGGAGTCTTGTCTGAGGTGGAAGCTGCTTTGTGTGGGGTGTGCATGGATGCAGGAAGCTGCCGACATTGTGAGTCATGGCACTTCCATTGCTCGCGCCTTGAGCGTTCCTGGAGCTCTGTCCCGTGCTTGCCGGTGTCTGAGCCTCGGTGCTGTCTCTGCCTCTTAGCATCCTCCTCCTCCAGGTGTTTCCTTCCAGGCTGCTCACTGGGGCTTAAAGGGCAGGTTCTCTCTCCCACAGTGTTCCTGTTTCCTCTCTGTGATAAAGGAGGGAGGACCCCTCTTTGCTAACACAGCTGATGGCAGAGGAGAGGCTTGCAGGGCAGGTAGTGGCAAATAGCAGGCCTTGCGCCATGAGGCCTCAGGCCACAAGAGAGTGCTTTTGGCCTGAGAAAGGGACCCACAAGAATTATGATCTTCAGCTACTCTGGAGCGGGAAAGGCTTGAAATAGCAAGTTCAGGGTCCTTGTTCACCCACATTCAGGAATGTCCAAGCAAAGTAGAAAAAAGTGACTGAGAAAGTCAGAAGTGATGCTGAAAAAGGCAAACAGGTGGTGTCTTTACTGGTGGTCGGTTTGCTTCCTCCACCACCCACAAAATATGAAGTTTTGAGGACAGCATCAGGCAAACCCATGAAAGGCACTTCAGCACATCAGAGCTCGGGGAAAAAAAGTGGTGGTGGAATCAGCCTAACCACACCTCCTGGAAAAGCAGAATTCGAGAGATTCTGTTGAAAACTATTCCAGGTCAGTGAGGAAGAGCGCGAGTTGCTCCTTGCAGGGGCAACCCTAGAGCTGAGTGCCAGGAGGGAGAGGACGGCAGGAGCCAGGTTTTGGTAAGTGGGCAGGTCATGAAGATAGATTGTGGGAGGAGGATTTGGGCACGGTGCTCAAAGGAATGGGAACAGCTAAGCCAGCGAAGGAGCGTCATGGGAAGCGGCCCCCAGAAGAGTACAGGTATGATTCAGTCTGGAGAGAAGTACCTGACCTGCCCCCCTCCAAGTTTGGCTTGCTCTTCCTCCTCCTCCTCCTCTTGCACATTATCTTCCTCCCATCTTCTCCTCTTCCCAGCTGCTTCCAACCCTGCAGTGTTGTCTCCAAATCCCTCTGTTCTTGTCAGTAGTCCTGCATCTTTATCTCTGCATCAGATGGAACAGAGAAAAGAAGTGCTGTTACCCCTGGCTCCTCAAAGGGAACGCTGGATTGTTATCTGGATTGGAACAGCAACCCCACCAGCACCCTCCATTTCTTCTGTTGTCTCTTTATTATCATCATCATAATCCTTGTCCTTTTTATTCGCTCATGTCTTCTGATCTTCTTGTATCTTCCTTGCCACCTTCCCTCTTATGAAATAAATATCTCAAATGTCATGTGCAGGCAGACCAAATAATGTTCTGCAATGTGCACTCCTAGCAGCATGCTCAGTCTGAAGTGCCAGCGTGAAGTGACAAGCTGGTGGCAACAGTGTGATGTTGTATGAAAACTCACAGGAGCCGGGTTTTTGTCTGCTGTTGGGAATTTGGGTGCTGGGAAGCAATAAGAACCGCAGGGTCACCAGCCACCCATGTCTGTGGAGACCTTGCTATGTAAATGGCAAGGCTAACAGAGAGGGAGCCGAGAAGCGCAGTCTAAGGCTGAGCTCAGCCACCGGGAAGGCACAGGGGCTGGCCTTTTGCTACAGCTTAGCTCAAACACCAGATAAAAATATCTCTGTCCCTGAGACCCTCGGGGAGGGGGCACCAGCTGCGGCCTTACCGTCTTCCCCCCACCCCTGGTTGTTGTTGTTGTTTGCCAAGTCATTTCCATCATGTCTTGACCCAGATCACAGGGGTTTTTTGGCAAGATTTTTTCTGAGGGGGTTTGCCCTTGCCTTCCTTTGAGGCAGAGAGAGTGTGGCTTGCTCAGGGTCACCTAGTAGTTTTTCCACAGCCAAGCAGGGATTCAGACCCTGATCTCCAAGAATCCTAGTCTAAGACTTAAACCACTGCTTACTATGCTGGCCCTCCCTTCCCCATAAAGTCCTGAGCAATGCCCGCTCCGCATCCTTATCATAGCCGGCTGGTGGTGCCAATCACCACAGGCACTTTCAGAAACACTGGCGATTCTTGCACCAAAAGCGATGAAGGCGATCCATGTTGCATTGTCCTCTCAGAGGGCATCTTCGCCCTCAAGTGACTGGCTGCAGTTTTTCCTCCAAACAGGCCCGATCTGAGAACTGTCAGGGCAGCTGGTTCCTAGTTTTACCAAGCTGGCTCTTCTCCGCCCTGGGAGCGGCACCCTTGCGATCCACTGACCTTTCTGAGAGAAGCCTGCATGGCTCTATGACTGGTTAGATTTTGAAAACTAAAACCCTCCGTCCACTGTTGCGTGCTTCTTTGAACAGGATTTTGGACAGATACATTTAAAGGAATGACATAGCTGTAATATATTTCCAGTATAGCGGTTCACGATAATCATCTGTATTTGGAGAGACCATGCACATCAGCCAATCTAATAAATTCTGATCTTTTCCAATCATACACCTTGCCTCTGTTGATGATCTTGGAACTGCTAGGAAAAAAAATGTGGGGTCCAGAAAAGTGAGGTGGGACGCTCTTGAGTGCACATCCATGAAGTTCTCAGGTGCGCTGGCCTGCCCTTTGTCCATCTCAGGACATTCAGATCCAGGCAAATGCAGCAGGTTTGGGATCCATTCAGTCTGGATCCACTCAGCTGGAGGTCAATAAAATGTTGGGTTGCAGGATAATGCAGGACACTCCATAGATACTCTCTGAAGTTGGGTGATGCATTTCACTAGATTATAAATGCAGCGTGAATGTTGCTGAGATTAATGAAGGGGTTTCCCCACTGTGGTGGGAAAGGAGGGAGGAAGTAATCAAGGGCGAGCACTCCGGCTGCAGTCAGGAAGTGGCTAGACCACATCGTGAAGGCGCAGCAGAGATTCTCCTCTTTGACTCTGCTTGGGTAGCTATTTCCTCCGCTTCAGCACTAACTCTTTCCTGCTGTCTGTGCCTGAGGATCCCAAAGCAGTCACCAGATCCCCTTCCCAGTCTCTTGGCTAACCTGGATTTAGGGTACTAAAAGCACAGGAAACAGGTCTGGAGAAGTGTCACAGCTGGTTGTCACTCCTCCTCCCACCAGGCTCCATCTTCAAAAGTAACGTTCTTCCACAAGCCCTTGCAGAACGAGACTGGTACAATGGTGCATAGATGTCCCATTACACAATTAGGGCCTCTATATTTCCTAAAGAATCTTGGCATTTCATGAGTTGCATGACAGAAGGTTCCAAATAACTTGAAAACAACATGATTTATTAGAATGCTTCATTAGGAAGGGTTGCATTGTTGCTTCAGCTATATTTGGCCTGATTTGCTTTCCTCCATTATCACACTAGTTGTCTGCTCAGGCATTCTGTCATCTTAAGCTGCCCAGAGACCCAAAAGGCTGGCTCACACTCTTCATCAAAGGAAAGCACATAAAGGACACAAACGGGTCATGTTCTCATTCCACAGACCAACCAGGGCTTCAACAAGAACACTACTCCTGGCAAATCTGCTACAACTTTCATAAAAGCTCCCATATCCGTTTGTCTCTGAGGGTGGATCAGTTTAATAGGTATCCCATATCTGAGAATGTTAACAGTCACAGTAAATCTAAATACTGTTGAGTCCCTGTCTATAGGAATTCTTCACAGGCACAAAGACATCCTATTTTGCACTAGATGTGCAGAAACAGTTGCTGGGGAATGCTGAGCCATTCCTATGGAGGCAATCTCCGCATGAACGTTGAAGTCCCCCAGAAGAAACAGTTTGGGAACACCAAAACCGCTTCCCAGGCCACCACAGTGAGCTCTGGCAGCAGGACAGTCAGGCAAGAGAGTGGGTGGCTCACCAACAGGATCCCGACCCGTCCCATGGCTCTGGCTCCAAACCTTCTCATCAATTCGTCTGGTCATGGTGGTGTAGAGGTGTGAGTAAGATCACACAGTGTTATTTCTTAGGCTCATTTTCAATCTCTGGTGACTTTTTTTGTCAGCCGAGTTTGAGGCTTCTTCAGAGGGAGACATGGTCATTTCATGCCCAAATCCTGAATTGTCCTGAAGCAGTTTATAAACTAATTCTATAAGTGGTATGAGTTTGTTTTTTTTCCAGACAAGATTTGCTCCGACAGCAAACCCCAAAGCTTGCTTCATGAGCGTATGCTAATTGGCTTGGGAGAAAGCCCTAATGGACAAATGGGCATAAAACAGGGACTTCTGGCAGCTGGAGCCTATGCAGAGTTAGGCGTGCCGATGCCCGTTGATTTCGTTTCCACTTAGGATTGGGCTGGTTAGAATGACAGCTGAGATTTGAGAGAAAGAGAGGAAAACCAGAACACTCTGTGACAACCATGGAGAACTTTGTGTGGGAGCCAAAGATGCGAAAGGTGCAGGAACCAGGAAGAGATAACAGAATGCAAGACAGAAGCACACAAAGGCAACTGTGTCAAGAGCAAACGAAGGGAGAAGCAACAAGGAGGCTTCAGAGAAGCAGAAAGGTGAGGGCACTCCTGCTGCTCAAAGGAAGGCTGCGTGGCAAGCACTTAATTGCTCCCTGACTTGAGCTGTGCTTAACCGCACCACAAGGCAACCTGTTTGCTTCTTCCCCACTGAATCACATGCCATCTTTGCAGCAGCTAATTAGCAGCAACGAGGGACATGCGGGTCCAGGGACAGCTATTAATAGCAATAAGGTATTTTATACAATATGGCACGGGGATTTGGGTTGAAAGCAGGAGACGACATACGCCTGCAATTACTCAGGCTCTTCTTTGCTGTGAAATGGAATTCCATGGGAATGGAAATATGTGGCACTGCTGGGTGGCCCGAAGCTCCTGAGCAAGACAGGGCCTTGTAGAAACCAGCACTGTTTTTAGCACCCATTGTACTCTCTGGGGTTGCAGCAGGGCTCTTTGGGAGCGCAAGAGCCCTGGCTTGGGCGGCCTGGATTAGGCCAAGGGGTGTCTCATTTGCCACCCTGCTGGCCACCGGGGCCAAGCAAGTTTCCTCCCAGCAGGAGGGAAGTCCCCCACATTTGTCCTTCTTGCCCCTTATAAACACAGCCCAGGCTCCGGGGCTCCAACCAGTCCCAATGGGACCTTCCCCGGCTGTGGGCTTCTCAAAAAAGCCCCCAGCACCTGGGACAATAGTAGGGGCGCAAGCCAGAAGGCACTCCTGAAAGCATCACCCCTTAACAGGGCTACCGGGGTCTCTGTCCCCGACAGCCCTTTGCACTTCTCACGCTCCCCGCTAAGAGCTGCAGGGAGAGAGAGGGGGGCAGGCGCGCATCTGTGACTGAGATTTCGGTAATTTTCAATTAAACGACAAAACGGCCAGCTGTGTCTTTCAAGAAGAAATACTGGTCAGCTTAAAGCCCTTGTCCAGCGAATTTCCAATTTTATGGGCTAAGCGTACCTTAAAGCCGGAGAGGTATTCCGAGGGCTTTTCACTGGAAACTTTTTTCATTGCAATCGCGTGGACTACGCGGGGTGGTCCGCGTGGAGCTCATGTTCTGGGTTTGCCCCCAGGTGCTTTTCCCCCTTTTTCTGTGGGATCGAGTCCCACCTGCGTTGCCGGAAGCCTAACCATCTTCCGAGCGCGGCTTCGAGCCCCACTCGGTACCGAGCCCCAGTCCCCACCTCCGGTTCCCCGGCGCCACTGTTCCCGCCCGGCACCGCCCGCCCGGCTCTGCGCAGCCCCCGCTCCGTTTCGGGGCCTCGGCGGTGGGCCGCCCGACTGGCGCCCCGGGGAGAAGCCCCGCCTCAGCCGGAGCGGAGGGAAGTTCTCCGGCTGCTCGACGACGCTGCCCAAGGAAGGCCCCCCGGCCCCCCGGCCCCCCAAGCGGGGCTCCCGAGGTCGGGGAGCGCCGTGGAGCCGGGCGGCGGGGGCCTACCTCCACGTCGGGAAAGACGGGCACCCCACCGCCGCGAGGGCGCCTCCCGCCCTCCGACAGGCCCGCGCCCGCCTCCGCGAGCCCGCCTGGTCGCCTCTCCGGCGCGCGGAACCCCAGAGGCCCCCGAGAGACACTGGGGCGCAGGGGACTCTTGCGAACCCGCCTGCTGGGGTCAAGTGAGGATTAAAAATAAGCCGGATAACGAACGAACGAACGCACGACGGCCCTCCTGAGCGCGGGACTCCCTCTTCTGAGGGGAAAACACGAAACGGGACGGGGGGCGGGAGAGAGAAAGCCAATGCCCACGCGCCTGCGCACTGGGCGCCGCGACGCCCCCTCCCCACCGCCCTGACGGAACGGACGCCGTGCGTGCGTGCGCGCGCCCGCCCCGAGGATCGGCTTTCCGGCTGCCCGAGGCCCCCTCCCCTCCCTTCTGGGCGCCCCCGGCCCCGCGTCGGCCCCACTGCGCCTGCGCCGGACAGCGCCGCGCGCCTCAGTGACAGCAGCGCTCGCGCCGCCGCCCTCGCCTTCCTCCTCCTCCTCCTCCTCGGGCTGCGGCGGCTGCGCGAAGGCCCGGCCCGGCCCGGCCCGGCCGCGAGGGGCTCCGAGCGACGCGGCCGACGGAGAGGGAGGACGATGCGGATTCTGCTCCCGCTGCCGCCGCCGCCGCCGCCGTGTCTGCCGCGGCCGCGCGGCCCGCGCTGAGGGAGGCGCGGCGGGGAGCCGAGGGCGTCCCTGGCGCGGCGCCATGTGGCGGGGCCCCGCGCGGCCTCTCCGGAGCCCGAGCGCCGGCGGAGGCGGCGGCGGCGGCGGCCGGGGGAGTGGCCCGGGCCTCCGCTGAGGAGAGCGGAGCGGGCCCGCCGGGAGCCATGGCCGCCGCCGGGGCCTCGTCGTCGTCGGCCCACCAGCGGCTGCGCCAGCCGCGCCCGCCGTCGCCCCCGCGGAGCACCGAGGTGAGCTGCGACCCGCGCGGCGACGGCAGCAGCGTGACGGTGCGGATCCAGGCCGGCGGGGCGGCCAGCCTCTCCTCGTCTAGCGGGGGCGGGCGGGGGCGGAAGCCCCCGAAGCGGACGCCGCCGCCGCCGCCGCCGCCGGCGAAGAGGGGGAAGCGGGAGAGGGGGGGCCGGGGCGCCGGGGGCGGGGGCTTCGGGCTGGGGCTCGGGCTGGGGCTGGGGCTGGGCTCCCGGCGGAGGGCGACGCGGCTCCCGCAGCTCTTCGAGCGCGCCTCGCCCCAGTGGTGGAACCCCGAGTTCGACTCGAGCAACCTGGAGGAGGCCTGCCTGGAGCGGTGCTTCCCGCAGACGCGGCGGCGCTTCCGCTGGGCCCTCTGCTACCTGGGCGCCGCGGGGCTCCTCTGGGGCGCCTACTTCGCACTGCGGAGCGGGCCCGGCGGCGGCGGCGGCGGCGGCGGGGCGGGGCGGGCGGCCCTCGCGGCCCCGGCCCTGGCGCTGGCCCTGGCCTGCCTGGCCTGCTTCCTCTTCACCTTCAGCGCCGCCTACGCCCGCCGGCCGCGAGGCACCTCCCTGGCCCTCACCCTCCTCGCCCTCGCCCTCACCCTGGCCCCCCAGTTCCAGGCCCTCGGCGGGGCCCTCCGGGAGGCGGCTGCGGCGGGCGGGACCTCCAACGGGACCCCCTCCGGCTGGGAGGACCCCGCTGCCGCCGCCCTGGCCTTCCCGGGGGGCTCCTCTCCTTCCCCGCCTCTCCCCCGGGGGGCCCCTGCCTGTCCCAGGTGGGCACCTTCTCCATGTGCATCGAGGTGCTGCTGCTGCTCTACACGGTGATGCGCCTGCCCCTCTACCTGAGCCTCTTCCTCGGCCTCTCCTACTCGGTCCTCTTTGAGACCCTCGGCTACCACTTCCGAGATGAACGCTGCTTCGCCCCGCTGGGGGAGCGCCAGGTCTACTGGGAGCTGCTCAGCAAGGCCCTCCTCCATGTGTGCATCCACGCCACCGGCGTCCACCTGTTCGTCATGTCCGAGGTGCGGTCCAGGAGCACCTTCCTGAAGGTGGGGCAGTCCATCATGCACGGCAAGGACCTGGAGGTGGAGAAGGCCCTCAAGGAGAGGATGATCCACTCGGTCATGCCCAGGATCATCGCCGACGATCTGATGAAGCAGGGGGACGACGAGAGCGAGAACTCGGTGAAGCGCCACTCCACCTCCAGCCCCAAGAACCGGAAAAAGAAGCCCTCCATCCAGAAGAACCCTATCATCTTCCGCCCCTTCAAGATGCAGCAGATCGAACAAGTCAGTATTCTCTTTGCGGACATTGTCGGCTTCACCAAGATGAGCGCCAACAAGTCTGCCCACGCCCTTGTCGGGCTTCTGAACGACCTCTTTGGCCGCTTTGACCGCCTTTGTGAGGACACTAAATGTGAGAAAATCAGCACCCTGGGAGACTGCTACTACTGCGTGGCGGGCTGCCCAGAGCCCCGCGAGGACCACGCCTACTGCTGCATCGAGATGGGCTTGGGCATGATCAAAGCCATTGAGCAGTTTTGCCAAGAGAAGAAGGAGATGGTGAACATGCGCGTGGGCGTTCACACGGGGACTGTCCTGTGCGGCATTTTGGGGATGAGGAGGTTCAAGTTTGACGTCTGGTCTAATGACGTCAACCTGGCCAACCTCATGGAGCAGCTGGGCGTGGCTGGGAAGGTCCATATTTCTGAGGCGACCGCAAAATACTTGGACGACCGCTACGAAATGGAGGACGGAAGGGTGGTGGAGCGTGTTGGCCAGAGTGTGGTAGCAGACCAGCTCAAAGGTATAGGTAAACACACACACACACACACACACACGCATATCTATATATATATGTGTGTCTGTTAGGTTAGAAATGAAAGGATTTTGTTCCTCCCTGGTCTCCCAATGACTTATCCCATGCGAACAGGGGCAGGTTTAGGCCTAAATGTATGTTTGTGCTTCATCTGCATTAATAATCTGAAACTTGAGAGTCTCTTTTTCATGATTTTTTGAAGAACGACAGGAGATAAAGCTTTTGATGATACATGCTTGGCAGTTGCATTGCCTTCTTTAGAACTGACATTTTAAAGGGTTTTTTTAAAGGAAATGTGGAATTTTAATTAACTGGCAAGTATACTATAGCTCATGACATCATCTGACTTACTGTACTGTTCATATTTTCACGAATGCTTAAGATGTAGGTGATTCATAGACTTTTAGGGGGGGGAAAGAATTAAAAACACTCAGAAGAGCTGCATTTCCAAGAGCGGGGGAGCAAATTGTTGGTACCTTTTAGGCAGCCTTGCTTTTTGGTTCTCTCACACCTCCACAGTAAACTTTCTGTAATAATGCCTGCTTGATAGGAAGCAATAACAGCTAGAACCTGGGTTTGTTAAGAAGGGATGTTGAGCTCATTAAACTAAATCTTAACATTTACATAAATGTTTCACATTGGCCATTGCCAGGTTACTGGCTGTCCTTAAAGCACACTGATACACCTTGCCCTGGAGGCCGCCAGCAAATAGCAGGGTCTGTAGGCTCTGTTTCAGAGGAGCGAACTGGCAAAATCGTCTCTGAGGGTTCCTTGCATAAGAAAACCCTAGAAAATTCATGGGTTTGCATTAAGTCAACAGGCAACTTGAAGGGATACATACACACAGACACACACACATCTGCCCATCTATCTGTGGGCATCCAAGAGGCTTATGCAGGATATGGCCTAGAGCAGTGGTTCTCAACCTGTGGGTCCCCAGATGTTTTGGACTTCAGCTCCCAGAAGCCCCAGCCACTATGGTCAATGCTCAGGGCTTCTGGGAGCTGAAGTCCAAAAACATCTGGGGACCCACAGGTTGAGAACCACTGGCCTAGAGTCTGGGGGGTGCAGGGACAGAGAAGCCTCAAGGGAGCTATCCAGGTGGCAGGAGGGGCAGGTCTTGAAGCAGGCAGCGCAAGGCCAGAGCCCAGACCGCTTGTTAACCACACGATGCTGCTTTCTTTTCTATTCTTTTTTATAGCTATTGTTTTCATCTAAAAGAACTTCCAGTATTTACTTTCTTATCTCAGGGATAAACAAACATGCACTTCAGACTACCCAACTGAGTCCCATTTCCCATGCTCCCACCGTCATTTTTGTTTAGAGACTGAAACAGAAAAACAAGCTTTCCTGCTTTTTCATATTTGATTGTCTATAGAATATGTAGTATATGCATAAAAGTGCCATTTACTCATTTTTGTGAGGCTGTAAATCTAGCTTTAGATAGCATGTTGTAATATCGAAGCACAATTCTACAGAATGATAGGCTTTATTGGACCCTAGTGTCATCAGACATGAGCTACTGTCCATGAAAGTTTATACCACATAAAGACCGCTGGTCTTTTAGGGCATTGCCAAACCCGTGATTGCTTTTGTGCAGTAGACTCACAGAGCTGCCCTCTTGGGTGTATTTCTGCATACAGTGCCCTCCATACCTGAAGACCCA
The DNA here is from genome assembly GCA_948472985.1 of Iguana delicatissima. Lineage (NCBI taxonomy): Eukaryota > Metazoa > Chordata > Lepidosauria > Squamata > Iguanidae > Iguana > Iguana delicatissima. Next base: position 22,626 of record CAOKZL010001959.1, on the reverse strand, counting down.
CCTGAGTGTTTTGAGACTGTTTAGCCTTGCAAGTGAAATCACTGTAGGCTGAACTTGAGAGACCCTCCTATCAGGTACCTAAGGAGGAAAAGTAAGCGTTCAGCAAGGGAAGAAATTATAGAGTGTCTTCTGCCTTCAGCAGAGCATATTGCTGTGGAAATGAAGGCTTTATGTTTTGTCTCATGAACAACCATTCAGTATTAGGCATGTGCTAATATATGTGACAAAAATAACACCCATCATGTTAACGGTAATTCTCTATTGGCCTGGCATTCATATGGTAGTAATGGACGTATAATTAACATATATTGGTAGTGTGTGCAGTTGAATGGTAATTATGTTCCCTCCCCCGTAGCGTTTGTTGATCTTGCTTAGCTTAAGCTTAACGAAGCTTAAGCGGGGCTAAAGTGAAGTACTATATTTTGGGGACTCGAGTTTTATGCACCATTCCTCCAAAACAGGACCCCTAAAACACTAGTCTTTAAGGTGCTTCAAGATACTTGTTTTAGTTGCAACAGGCTAACATTGATACAGCCCTGGAAACTGAGTCAAATAGGCCCTGGCGAGTTCAGGAATGTTCAGGCCTCAGGCTTAGTGGTTCTGAGGGATCTTACTTTGGACATGGGCCAGTGTAGTTTCTTGAAGGGCTTGGACCTGCTCAGTAGTCGCAATTCCCATATGTAAGTACCTGGACAACCATGTTTGATACGTGTTTTAAATTCATGTTGTGACCCACCTTGGGGCCCATTTGGGAGAGAAGAGCAAGATATAAATTACTAAGTAAAATTGTAGCAAAAGGCAAAGGAGATCTGAAGGCCAGTAGACTATGCCCACTTTCCCTGTGGAGTGGTAGAAGGCTGTGGGGGCTGCCAAGGCTTGTGTTGATGGAGGAAGGAAGTCTTGCGACTAATTAAGATGCTGCAGCATAGTGGTTCTTAAGTATAAGTCAGATTCACGCTCTTTGTAACATTGTGGGGTGTTCTTTCAAGCCTGCTCCCAGTGAAGCCCAGTACAAGAAGATGGGATGATACCACCTACCATCTTTTAAAACCATGAAGTGCTGGTGCCTCATTCCACAGTTCTGTTTTCTCTCTGTTGTTGGATTAGGAAACCAGACAGAGGGAAATGCAAGCCTGTGAGAGGGCTGGCCCATCACTGTTTACAGTGCACGTTTTGGGCTGAAAAATGGGCGTAGCTGTTTCAGAGAAAAGCAGTAAGACATGTGAATACCTGGCAGCAGAAGCTACAGATGCTCCCTGCCGAGCTGTGCAAGGCTGTTCATTTTGAAAGGGGGTTGTACGAGCAAGTGAGGAGGGTAGTGAAGGAATGGCTTTGGCTTTGTTAACTGTAGTTTCCCCTTAGGTTTAAAAACATACCTGATCTCTGGCTTGAAAGCGAAGGAGCCCCACTGCAGCTGCTCACAGGCCCTGCTTCCTGGGCTGGAAGCCGGGGACAGAAGCAAGATGCCGGGAGCCTCGTCTGTGGAGAACATTGGTGACTCTGCAAAAGGCTTCAGGCAACCAGAGAAAAACAAGGTTTGTCAAATAGGGTCCTCCTCTATCTCCTCTCTATCTCTATGGTTTAAAAGCATCCCCAGGACATGTGGCCAAGGTCTTTAATGCATTGCCATGGATCTCTAAGAAGGAAAATTATGAAAAGGCTTCATGCTTTCTTTTTGTTATGGTGTCATGAAGGGCAGGGGTGGCTGTGAGTGAGCAGGTTCAGATTCTCACTCAGCCAAGTTGGCCAAAGGCAAGTTTCTGCGCCGGCTCCCCAACACCTTACAGGATTGGAAAACACTGTCTTCAGTTTGCGATCACTGGGCAAATCAATAAACAGTGGCTGGGTAGGGGTTTTGTAAAGAGGAGTGCTTCTGTGCCGTGTGGGTGGACATGCCCTCGTGCCTGCAGTGCTCCTGTTGCCCTGCAAATAACTGATTTTCTGACACCTACAGTATACAGAATTGGTAAAATTCAGCATCTCCAGGTTTTACTGTAAGGCACCTTGTGAGAGCTGGAAGCTGGTGAAGCTGTTTTAAGGAGGGAGTTATATGTTCCCTGCAAGCAGACCTGTTGACATTTCCAGATAGTTTGCAAGGGCAGCCCAATGTAGAGTGCATTACAGAAGCCCAAACGGGATGTTGGACAGGCTGAATAAACGGTGGCCAAATTGTTACTAGCACCGAGTTTGTAGATAGCTGGGGCATTCCAGAAATCCCCCTGAACAGAGTGAGATAAAACTCCCAGTCACCATGACAGCTGCTATAAAAATCTTTGCACAGTGTCAGGTAAATACAAGCCACGGTTTTTCTGGGCTGCTCCTAGTTACTCTGCTCTTCATCTATTAAAAAAGCAGGTGCTGTACTGTTTTCTGTCCCAGCCCCCCACCCGTCCACCCGCCTTTTCCTCCAAGGTTGATAGGAAGTCCTGTCCTCCAGAATCAGGCTTGCATTGAAAATGTTTACTTAATCAGCAGTGAGCAGGTCAATATATCTTGATATGCTTTGCAGAAACTCCCTCAAGTAGATATGTTCTTAGTGGGAGGTCTTTTTATGGTTTATGTCAAGTTAAGTAATTGGTTGCTCATCATTTGTGGGCGTTCTCTCCCTGAGTTTGTGTGTCTTGCGTAAATAGGGTAGCAGTGGTGTTTAGTTGCCTACAAGGGACTGGCAAGGTGAAGTTTCATTGGTTCGTCTCCTGGCTTGGTATTTATGCCCAACCCTGCTTAATTTCCCAAAACAGAAAACTTTAGGGGCATTTGGAGTAGGACTCTGGTTCCTAACCATGCTGTGAAGGCAGAGGTCGTGTGACTTGGGCTGCCTGTGGCTTCCCACATTTCTCTAAGCCATTCCCAGTGTGCCACACGTGGCTTGTGAGATGGAGGCCTCTGGTACTGGCTAATTGTGGTGCGATTGCTCTCTAGCTCCCTAGCCTCACCACAGGTCCCTGGTGGGCTGGAAGGAGGGATATAAATGCAGATATAAGAGTAATAAGAGAGCCAGTGTGGCGTAGTGGTTTGAATGTTGTACTACAGCCCTGGAGACCAGGATTTGATTCCTCGTTTGGTCATTGGAACCCACTGGGTGATGATGGGTGCATCACATTCTCAGCCCCGGAAAACGCTGCCTTAGAATTGCTGTAAGTTGGAAACGGCTGTAAGGCATGCAAAAACATAAGAGTAACAACACCTGGAGCTTCTCCCTAGTTTGCTTTTGCTAACCTTCAAGATGTCTTCCTTGTTTTGAAACTTCTCTCTGTGATCCCCTTTTTTCTGTTGCTAAATGTCAAAAATGAACCCTGCCTAAGGACAGTGGCTTCCTGCTCACTCGTTATAAATTCTCTGCATTTTTTGTTTATTTTCTGCTCTGTGTTACAATGCATTTTTAAAGCTGTTTTCCCCATGATTCCAAACAGGGTTGTACAGAAATGCAGGTCCATCCATTCAGCATGCTACTCTTGTTATTTTTTGGTCAGACTTGGATAACTTCCCAGTAAGTGGCAGTCATTCTTTTCATAGGCAGGACCACTTTCCTTTATTCTCAGGTGCTTTTAATTCTATAGCTGTATATTTCAGAGAGGAGAAGGAACAACTAAGACCAATCTCAATTAAGCCTGCTGGCAGAGTGCAAGCCACCTCCAGTGTACTGAGGCCGTCATGTGGGCTGGAGGCTGCTCCCTCTTCCCGGCTTCCTTTCCCCGTGGGAGGGAGGCCCCTGCTCCTGTTGCAGGCCCACCTGCGTTCCAGCCGCCCTTGCGCATCTGGGAAAGAAGGCGCAGCCTCTGCTCCCAGTGCAAAACTGCTTCTCCCTTTCCCTGTACCTGAGGGCAGTTGGAGGGCACCCAGGCACCCACTTGCAGCTCCTCAGTAGCTGTGGTGTGGCGGGGAGGGGGCCAGAGCTGTGGAGGAGGGTCCCTCTGCCACCTGCGGTTGGGCACCCAGGGCAAGACGGAGGTTGTGCATACTCCTGCCTGCCACAACTGCCAGATGACTGCCCTGGCAAAATCAAGGTTTATGACTACGCATGTAACCAGCAAGGTTCTTCCCTGTGGGTGGTACCAGGATTCTTGAGAGGATCTTGTGACAGGGCTCATAGCCTAGCTGGAAATCCTGAAATGTTCACAGTGTAGAACATATTAACACTTGCAGTTACAGTAGGGCAGTCTTTGAAAAGAGATGATCCATCTTGCCATGTCTTTCCCTTTGGTTTCAGATGTGCCCTTCATGCAACATTACATTTGCACCCAACTGTGCTGTGAATATAGAGGAAGGCACTATCCAGAACGGGGGCCAGGATGAACATAAAGCTAGTGCGAAGGTAACTTATTTTCAGCGTACATTCTTCTCTGATAGTTCGGCCTCAGTTGCGTAGTAGCTCTTACCGACAGAAACAGATCGGAGTCAGTCATGAGGTGAAATTGCACTTGAAGGACAGCTGGTGCAGAATCATTGAATGAGGAGAGAAGGCTCTTGCAGGTTGTCTAGTTTGACTCCTTGCCTAGTTTGGGATGGGCAGAGCTGGGTGCAGCTGCAGCGCCTCTGAGAGCTGGCTCTCCTGCCTCTGCTTGCATACTTCCAATGCAAGAGAGCCCATCAGTTTGCAAGGCAGACTGTCCTGCCATGAGAGTGTTCTTCTGATTTCCAGACCTGATCCAGATACTTCTAGAAGTCCCACTTGCCTGATACATGTTAGATTCTTTTGAAGCCTGGAAAATTTCTCATGTGATATCAGGGGGAGTAGGCACCATTATTCTGTCACCAGACCTTTGCAGATGCCATCAGCCAGGTTGCTCTCTTTGGCAAACACATGCCTTTGACTCCAGTGTGTATATAAGGGCTTTCTTGCTTCGCCTCCCACTGCCAGTACAAGCATTCTTAAGAGCTTTCCTTCTAAGAGCATCAGTCTCTTCCTTACAAATATACAATTCAATAAGCTCCTAGGAGGGTATGTACCCAATTTCAACCTACAATCTGTGAACATCTTTTGATGGCAGTGAGGTGTTTATGGTTTTCTTGGTGACTGGAGCTCCCTGTCAAGCACAGCTGAGGAAGCTCAGCTCCCTCCCTCTTGATTTTCTGCTGGCTACCAAGATGGTTTTGTTCAGGCAAGCCTTTGGCAAGTGAGTTCACTTGAGTGGAAGATGCTTTTGCATGGATGAGCACTATGCTTTTATTGGTGTGTTTTTAATTTGCATTTTTGAAGGTGCTTTTATTTTACATTTAAGATTCTATTATTTTATTGCTAGCCACCTTGAGTTCTATTCTGGAAAGAAACACAAAATATACATTTTTTCACCTGAAGCATTTTTCTGCTGAAGTACATTTTTGAGGGTCTAATTGAGCTCTCTGTGGCTTACAAACTCCTTTGTGTCTTTGCTCCTCTTTTGATCCAAATTAGGGCCCTGGAGGGTGCAGTCCAAAGTCCCAGAATGGACTTTTAAATCCTCCCCAAGAAGAGAAGCTGAGCAATAGCCAAACCTCACTGTATGAAATGTTGCAGGAGAAAGGAAGGTGGCTGGGCGGAAGCTTGGATAATTCACCTCTGCTGCCGTTGCGTTTTAAAAACATCAGAGAGAAGACAGATGCTCACTTTGTGGATGTGATTAAAGAGGACAGGTGAGGAAGAAGCACAGTATGGCATCAAATCCTAACTTGACTTGTACCAGGAGTGTGAATCCTGCAGCTGGATGCAACTTATCAAGGCTGTTTTTGTGATCCCCCTCAACTCCCCCTTTTTAAAACAAAAACTAGGGGAATTACACCTCCAGAAGCCTCTGGGTGCCTTAGGCCTCCTCTGAAACAAGGTGCTCCCACCTTTGAGCAAACCAGCCAACTGCCCCCAGTTGGAAACATTGGAAGTGGCTCTCTGGTGTTGTTGAAGGGGGCATGCGGTACAGTTTGCCCACTCTGCACAATTCCACCTCCAGCACTTGGTGGCATTGCAGCTGGGGTGGAGAGAGATCTTGGGACTAGAGTGGATAGTGCAGTAAAATCATTGGCCTGGTGCAAGTGTAGGAAAGGTAGCCCACATGCAGTGCCTGGATCCCTTTTTGTGGCCCTTGGAACTCCCCAGAATACACACACACACACACACACGCTCTCACACATTCACTCTAAGCCCCCAGTTGCAGTTCATGGGATGTACACAGGAGCACATCAATCACATTTTGCTCTCCAGCCCTATCTCAGACTAACTGAAATACAGTAAAAAATGTATGCGTAAAGCAAACCAGAAATGACTTCATAGTCACCTCCTGGAGTCAGCCAAAACCACGGTGTCCCTTGTGGAGCACCGTGAGGCTGTTCTGTACAGCTTTGGGAGAATATAAGGCCAGTAAGGTTTCCCGGGTGGAACGGAGCGTTTTGCAAATCGTGATCTGTAAGAGAAGTCCTTGCAGGCATTCTGTAGAACTTGTACGCCACAAAGCACATTACTTTGGCTCCACTTCTCCTTGGGCTTGGGAGGAAGCCTCCCTGGGCTGATACAATTGCCTTGAGCTGCTTCCGTTCCCTCCTGGCCTGAAGGGGCGACAGAAAGCACAGGTACCAATTAGTGAGAAAATTATGGCATTCCAGAAGGTCAGAGGGATGAAGAGCAGCAGCATCAAGTAAGAGGTAACCTGGAAAAAAAATTGCTCCTTCGAAGGAGAATTGAATAGAAGTTGGTTACTTTGAAATTGTTTGTTGTCCCTCTTTCTCCTAGTTTGATGAAAGACTATTTTTTTAAACCACCTATTAACAAGCTGAGCCTGAGCTTCCTGGATCAGGATTTGGAAATGGACTATAGGAGCAGCTACCAAAAAGAGGTGTGTGCTTGCCTTCCTGTTATTTATTATTTATTTACAAATATTTATAGACCACTGAAGATGTCCAGGTAGCATGTAACAGTGATCAAACATACAGTATGCAACAGGAGATGACATCAGCACAAATATGCTTTACCCATAAGAATGGGTGAGTACCCTGGACTGCGTGAGAAAGGGCTGCAGAAACAGGTTGGTATTTTAATGTGCTCACTGAAAATGAGAGTTCATGGTGCACACCTGATGGTGGAAGGAACAGTCGTTTATGTGGGTGGTGCTGCTATAGTGCATCTGCTACTCTGACTGTGGAGCAGCATCAGTGTTGTGGTTGTGTCTAAGGAGCATATTGCTCATGGACAAAATTCTTCTTTAAAAATAATCTTGAGGGCTTCCTGACTTAAGTACCTAATCGTTTCCAGTTTTCCTGCCCCAAAGCAGCTCCTCCTCAGAGTTTCTTTTCCCTGCTCTGATAGGCCCCCAATGTGTGCTTTTGAGCACATCCAGAACTCTTTTAGACCCCCAGTGTGTGCTTTTGAGCACATCCAGAAGGTTTGTCTCTTTTCCTTTTCTCTGTTTCAAGAATAATGGAGGATGGTTTGTGCTAGTTTTGCCCTCAACCGGCTGTTAGCCAGGGTCTCAAAGAGCCTTTCTAAGGTAGACAGCCATGGCAGCATGCCTCTTTGCACAAATAAGTAATATTCTAGTGGGATTACGAGCTTCTTCAGTGATGTCTCTCCAGCTATGCTGTGTGTGACAACCAAAGAGTGAATTCTAATGCAAATCTTAGTAGAAAATTGCAGGTTCCCAAAGCTAATTTTCATTAAAACAAGGCAAAAGCATCAAAGCTTCATTTCCACACAAGATTCACTCTAAAACAGACCCTCACAGGTGTTCCAGGGCAGCGTTGCACCATCATGTGTCTCTATTTGGCCCTCGTGTATTGCAGACATGTAAAATAATCCATTCTTTCAGGGTTTACACACAGAGATGTGTGTGAATTTCTTTTTGGGTCTGAGGAAGACTTATTGGGGAATGTTATAGATTTGAACAGGGCATTCTGAATTACACATGCAGAAGGTGGAACAGAGGACTGTCTCCCTGAAGTGGTGCACCTTCTGTCTCCGTACACTACCCCCAAAATCTGGTGCTTTTATAACGAAGCTTCCTCCTCCTCCTCCTCCAACATTTTTGGGGCTTTTTCGTCTGTTACTTGAGAATGGTTTGAGGCATTTCCTCTTGTCCAGCCTAAATCTACTTTGCTACTTTTCTCAGGTGGTCTTGGAGAGCCCCGAAAACTGCAGCTGCGGCCCCCACACAGTTTCTCTTCTCTTAAGCCACACAGCACTGAATTAACACATAGCATGTGACAAACTGCCTTTTGGGAGTGGTGGGTGGAAGTGGGTCTCACTTATGTCCTGAAAACCTGGCAGGGAAGAGTAGCGTCAGCTCCGATCATTCTGAGGGGGGATGTAAGTCTTCACTTATTTCATGCTTGCATGCAAGAACTAATAATTCCAAAATTTCATGAGACATATTGCACACCTTGGATGATTTTTCTGCCAATTCCCATAATACGTTTAGCTCAGTCTCCAAGGGAAGGATCTCTGAGCCATCTTAAAGGCTGGTTTGGGGACGTAACCCTTTTCATGCCTGTCCTTAAAGAGGGAGGGTCCTTTGGCAGCCAGCGTCGTACATTTTCTGTCTACCCCCACTATTCCCAACAGGTCAAAAGGAATGCCCCCGTGAAGACCTTTGCCAGTGCTACCTTCAGTTCACTTCTAGATGTGTGCCTATCCATGACTGTCTTCCTCATCCTCTCAGTCACCTGCTTCCTGAAACACGGGATGGCTGGCTCCCCCCTCCGCCTACAGCCGTGGTGGTGGCGGCCATTGCCGTCTTGCTAGAGGTGCTGTCCCTTATTGTCTCCATCAGGTAAATGGGGCAACATCCGGATTGCCCAGCTGTTCTTTTTGTAAAACCCCTAGGATATCGAGGCAGGCGGGGCTGTTCCTTTGATTCACTTTATTTTACTTGTTTTAAAAATCCATATCTTGAATAGTTACGAAAAAGATAGAAAGAGATCTGTGCCAGCCTTTCCAGCTCCTGTCCTAGAAACAGACCTCATATCCTTTAAAGAAGACAGGCCACTCCTTTTCCTTTGCTGGAGGCCTGGGTGGGCATTTACGGGTCCTCCTTGGGCCCAGGGAGATCCTTCAGGCATCCTGAAGTGTGGAAGAAGGCTTAGCTGCCTAGGCCCATTTGCATCCTGGGAGTGCGAAGGGCAGAAAGGGAAGGCAGGCTCTGCCAGTGTGGAAGGAGAAGGCTGCAACTGCCCTTGTCCTCACTGAGAAGGCAGAGCAGGCGTGCCACCTCTGTCCAGGGAAGGCACACTCAGTGGCCTGAGGACTGAACAGCCACGTGTGTCCACGTGAGAGAAGCTCAGTCATTTGTATCTATCACCGATAAAGTGGATTTCATTGAGAAAGTGTTGTTCTTGCGTGCTCTGCTGCCTTCTTTCCAGAATGGCGTTCTTCTTGGAGGACGTGATGGTGTGCACTAAGCGGCTGCTGGAGGTCATTGCTGGCTGGCTGCCACGACACTTCATTGGTGCCATTTTGATCTCACTCCCTGCTCTTGCGGTCTTCTCACGTCACCTCGGAATTTGAAACCAACATCTATGTGAGTTGTCACCATTCTTTCACAACAGGTAGACGGAGAGAGGAGCAATGACCTCTTTTCCGTGCCTTTAGCCGTTTGATCCATCTGGGGAGCATCTTTCCCTCAGTTCCAGAGGCTACCAAGGGTGCTTCCTTCCCGAGAGGAGATGGCAGCCACAGCAAGGCAGCTGAGGCGGATCGGGTGGCTGTTCTGCCTGGCCCAGTTAATTGCCTTCCTTCCCCAGCAGGAGGAGGCAGAGAGTCACCGGCTGCTGGGCGTAGCTGGTCTCGGTGGGCAGGGAGCCCAGGAGCCGAAGTTGGCACACTGTCAAACTCCTCCACCCGCCTGAAAACAGAAGGAAATGGGACTGGCTGCAAGGTCCCCTGTGTGTTGGGAATTCCTATATATTTCCTTTGCTTGCGTCCAGCCCTGTCTCTGTATTGTTAGAAGTGGGAGTTGCGATGGCTGCAGGCATTTTGGGGTGGATTCAATGTGGCCCATTGCAGGCCCCTACAACCCCCAAAGACCCCCATCGTCCCTCAAAAAAATTCAGCCAATTTTTTTAGTTAAAAAAAATGTTAGATTGTGAAAATTAGGTTAAATAATACTGTCTCCCTCACAAGAAAAAAGAAACCCCCTCAGAGATGTCCCAGAAAGCAACTGGGCATAGCATGGCATGACTTCCAGTTGCCCAAAATGGCAGTCCAGTGTGATACCATGAAACCCTTTTGATTCCAGAATGGGACTCCTACCACCTTTGATTAAAATGCTGGCATAACTTATGACAATTTATGTGATTGAGAAAAACAAAGCTTCTAATTTAGAATGTTTGAAATTCGTGGACTTTGAAAAAATGAGAAGCTTCACCTTAATTAAAAGATACTTCTCTGCTCTTTCACATGTTAGTTTTCCCCTTGGCATGTCTATGTTCAAACTTGCATCAGGGGGACAGAGGCCAACACCAGCACCACCCTGCACTTTTCTCATCCCTCGTTTTTTGCTTTCTTGCAAGTTTTCCCAGGAAACTTGGGAATGGGAGAGAGAGGGTGGGAGGCAGAAGGTTCGGGAGGCCCGCTGCTACTGAGGCACAGCTTCCCCTATGTTTAGCCCCAGGATTGTCTCAGAAAAGGTCCTCTTGTGTAAATCAGCTAGCACTGCAGTCTTGTCATTGGAAAATGCTCTTGTTTAAGCACATGGTGTGTGACTAACAGCACTGTTTCTGTTTGTTCTAGTATACCATGTTTTTGTGTTCTGCGATTCTCATTACCATTGTCCAGTACTGTAACTTCTGCCAGCTCAGCTCCTGGATGAGATCGTCTTTGGCCACTCTTGTTGGCGGAGTCCTGCTTATCTTGCTCTACGTGCCTCTGTGTCCCAACAGGTAAGCCTCAGCAGACATGGCTGCTGTTCTAGGTGCTACACTTTGCCTTCACCCAGGGCCGGGTGGGCCTTTCTTGTATGGGAGAGAGCCCTGGAAGCCTCAGTGGCCAGCCCAAAGAGAGCACACGTGCCCCTGGTCCCTCTCTGTTCCACCTGCAAGCAGACACTTCACTTCCGGCCCCCTCCCTGGTCTCTTTCCGCCAGCAGATAAAGACCTTTTGGTTTAAGGAGGCATTTGGTTTGCAACACGTTGCAGCAGATCCTTTAATGGGAGGTGTTGTTTCTATTGTGCTTTACATGCATTCTTAAAATTGCTTTTAACTTCCATTTCTAACTTTTTTTAAAAAACAGACTTTTGGTTTAATTGAGTTTTAACTTTTATACTAAGGTTTTTAGATGCACTGTGCTTTTGAAATGTTGTATGCCGCCTTGGATCTCGTGCTTGGAGAAAGGTGAAATAAATAGTACAGTGCACTCATAACAATTACATGTAGACATTTCCCCCCACCCTGGTAAAAACATAAAAGCCACTGAGTGTCCACTGTTTCCTTTGGGTGAGAGGCTCTGGGTGTTGGCCTCTTGCTGTCTGCCTGTCACTCACAAGGGATCTGGAGATATGCTGCAAAAGCCATCACGTAGACCAGTGGTTCTCAACCTGTGGGTCCCCAGATGTTCATGGACTTCAGCTCCCAGAAGCCCTGAGCATTGACCATAGTGGCTGGGGCTTCTGGAAGCTGAAGTCCACGAACGTCTGGGGACCCACAGGTTGAGAACCACTGACGTAGACAATCACCTCCAGGGGATTATCTCCAAGGATTGCAGTTCTGCAGGGAGACCAGCTTGCATTTGCTGTGAGCAGACGGGCTTCATGTTTGAGCTTGTCATACGCAGAACCTCAAAAGCCATGTTCTCACTGCAGTGCAGTGCAGCAGCAAGGTCAACGTCAGACGTTACACATTGTGTTCATGGGCTGCCATGCTGTCACGCTTGTCTTATGCAGAGAAAAGCTCTGTGTCAGAAAAGACATGTTTACTGAAGCTTGTGAACTGAGGTACAAGTGTCTCCTCTTGATTGTTTACAGATATGTGTCACTGTGGAAAAGCTGTGAGGTCTGCACAGGCCCTCAGAGACAGCAGACGTACTGGAGGCTTCTTGCCGGCTAATTGTTTGATGCATTAAATCAGTACATCAGCGCACATTGACATGTTCAGTTCTGCTGTAGAAAATGTGGCTATGAATCTTCTTGATATGGATCTTATTTCTCTTTTAGCTCCATGGAAATCTTCAACTCAACTGAGAACGTCAGGTAAACATTAAAATCCTATAGTTTAGCTACTAACATAGGGATTAAATTAATATGATTAATACTGAGTATATTGTTGGTTGCAGATTTTTATATGTTTATTTTTTAGGTTAGTGTGGTTAGGTTAGGTTTGATTTTAGTATGGAATTCTTTTTCTGTGCTTGTTATGTTGCTGAGCTCTTGCTTTCTGTTTTATGTTGTATTATAATGTTGTCATCATCTAAAAAAATCCTACAGCTTGCCTTGCTGCATCTGCTTCTCAGCGGGCTTTAATGGAATACAGTAACCACTTTAAAAATTCCTTAGCTTTAACATTTCATGAGGAGCTCGAGAGTAAATGGCCAGATCCATAGAGGCTGGTTGTGAGTGTTCACAGGATAAGCACAGTGGGAATGGGGAGCATCCTATGGATTTCACACTCACTCTCTTCTGTGAGAGCCACAGAGCCTTCCCCAGGAGCAGCCGAATTGGCTCTTTGAAAGCGATTGCCCCACAGACGTTTCTCTAGGTAAACCTAAGAAATGTCTCCCTTTTTTTAAAAAAATAAAAACTGCACATGCCTTGGGTCAGCTGGAATTGTAAAGCCACACCTAACATGCTGTTCTTTGGGGCGGGGGGTCTTGTGCCTGCACAGTGCATTTTTCAGGGCCTTCTAGAGCTGAGTGACTGTTCTGATGGCAACCCTGTCGTCCCTCCTCTGTATGCATGTCCTGAAGCGGTTCACTTTTCCCTTCAGTTTCAAGGCTGCTAAAGCAGCAGGCCTCATATGCTTACACCTAGCAAGACACTCCAGAGGAGAGGAGGGAAGGCTCAAAGAACGGAATATGTTGACAGAATTTTTTTAGAATGAATTTTTAAGAATTACTCTGTGTATGCCTGCGTGTGTTTTCAGTGGTTGTTCTCTCTCTCTTTCTCCCAGGTATGCCTGCAACAGGTCTGCCTTGGAAGACTTCCAGAGGCCCTCTGACCTGATTGGCCAGGAGGTCATTCTGGGCTTCTTCCTTCTGCTCCTTTTGGTGTGGTTCTTGAACCGGGAGTTTGAGGTGAGTTACCGTCTCCATTACCACGGAGACGTGGAAGCAGATCTCCACCGCACCAAGATCCAGAGCATGAGAGACCAGGCGGACTGGCTGCTGCGCAACATTATCCCCTACCATGTGGCAGAGCAGCTGAAAGTGTCCCAGAGCTACTCCAAGAACCACGACAGTGGTGGCGTGATCTTTGCTAGCATCGTCAACTTCAGCGAGTTCTACGAGGAGAACTATGAGGGGGGCAAGGAGTGCTACCGCGTTCTGAACGAGCTGATTGGGGACTTTGACGAGCTGTTGAGTAAGGATGACTACAGCAGCATCGAGAAGATCAAAACCATTGGGGCCACGTACATGGCCGCCTCCGGGCTGAACGCCTCCCAGTGTCAGGACGCCAACAACCCCCACACCCACCTGCAGACACTCTTTGAATTCGCCAAAGAAATGATGCGCGTGGTCGATGACTTCAACAACAACATGCTGTGGTTCAATTTCAAGCTGCGCATTGGCTTCAACCACGGCCCCCTGACTGCCGGGGTCATTGGCACCACCAAGCTCCTGTACGACATCTGGGGTGACACAGTCAACATCGCCAGCCGCATGGACACCACGGGGGTGGAGTGTCGCATCCAGGTGAGCGAGGAGAGCTACCGCATCCTTAACAAGATGGGGTATGACTTTGACTACAGGGGGACAGTCAATGTGAAGGGGAAGGGGCAAATGAAGACTTACCTTTACCCCAAGTGCATGGACAACGGGGTGGTTCCCCACCACCAGTTGTCCATTTCTCCAGACATCCGCGTGCAAGTGGACGGCAGCATCGGGCGGTCTCCGACTGACGAGATCACCAACCTGGTGCCTTCTGTACAGAACTCGGACAAGGTGCCCCACCTCTCAGAGCACAGCGCAGAGGCCAAAGAGGGGCTGCCCTGTTTCAAGAAGCTCCCAATGGAGCTGGCAAAGCCAGACGACCGGCATGGGTTTGCCAAGGGCAACGAGGAGAACAACTGTGAGGACGTGGATCCTGAGGAGGCCAACGAGCTGACTAAACTGAACAACTCAAGGAGTGTCTGATGTCCTTGGGAGGGAGGGACATGGTGGGCTCCATCAGCAGGAACACGGGGGCTGTTCTCAGTCAGCTGTGTTCTCCTGGGGGAGCGCGGGGGAGGAGGAACAGGCAGACTCCTCCAGGGTTGCCTGGTGTCATTTAGGCGCCTGGGTCGGAGTGTGGATCACAGCCATGCAGGGCTTCTGCCCCTCTCGTGCTCCCCTTGAAACCATCTTTCAGCTGGGAGGAGACATCAAGTGCCTTCCAACAGACTCTGCTGGATGCCTTGTCTAGGTACAGAGGCACAAAGTCAAACCAGAGGTGGGGGATCTGTATACGTTCGAAGGATATGCCGTGGTTATTTCAGTTTTTTTTAATTGTTTCTCACCAACACTACTCTTCTGTTTTTGTTTCAGCTATTGCAACTCCTTTGTACGTAAACACAGGAAAAAAAATGCACGTTTTCCTTCCTTGTGTGACTGATACAAAAAAGCCAGTAGAAAAAGATAGGGCCTGGGGCAGCCCAAGAGTGACAGCACAGGATTGCGGGCGGGGTCAGGATGGGGAAGGAGGAGCGTCCTTTGGCCCGCAGCCCAGTCGCTGTCTGGAGCTGGGCTGCTGGGCTGCTCTGTTTGCCACAGCCAGAACAAAGTGTTTTTGCATTGTTCCAAGAGGATGCAAATCCCCCCCCGCTGCCACAGCAGGCCTTATCTTGCCTGGGACAAGGGGGTGGTGGGGCCAGCCAACTAGCTGGGGCTCTAGAAACAAAAGCCTGATCAGTCTCCGCTTTAGATTCCCCACTTTCAACCTGTGCCAGGTTGAAAGCAGGGCACCTGAGTTTTCTGATGAAGTTACGTTCTCTCAGTCTTGTCTGGCCTAAGAGAATGGACTTGATAAATAATTTGAGACTGCCTCTTTTTTTTTGTTTTCTTCTCTTCCTTATCTTTATCTTGTGGGAATAACAGAGATTGTAGGCTGGTCACTGGCATAATCCCCATGCCAGTTTAGCCTGCGTGCCCTGGTTCAGCCCAGCTTTTCCCTTGGCAGAGTTGGTGCCAAAGGTGAAAGGAACACCAAAGCTCTCCAGAGTGACCTGTGGTGCAGGATTGGGGGCAGTGCTTATGCCCTCAGGTGGGCTGAGGGCCCTTGGAGGAAGTCGCCTCTAGAGAGGAAACTGGCCTCCTTGCTCCTGCTTCAACTGGCGCACCATGCCAAAGGCTTCTGGGTCCTTTGTGGTCAGATAGGCAGGATCCCCGTGATGGCAGCTTGCTCAGCCGTCATCTTCCCAGCAGGTGGGAGCAAAAGGAAGGCTGGCTTCTCTGCCGCTTTCCAAGTGCAGGAGAAAGAGTAAAATGTATTTTGAGTTGCCCCCTCGTACGTGGGTTGGAGCCCAACACCAGGCAGGGAGTTCCTATGTGTCTTCTGTTGCAACATTTCCCTTTAAAAGTAAAGTCAGAATGACGTGGAGATGCCTTTGGGCTCAGACCTTATGCAAGTGGATCCCAGGAGTCCATCGTCACAAAGGGGCTTTCCCTTCACCCCCTTCAGCTTCTTCTACCGCTGGCCCCTCCCTTTTGCATGCCACGCATATTTATAACGGCTGCCATGAACAGCACTGTAAAATATGCATCTTTGGGGAGAAGCTGGGGGGGGGAGAGAGGTAGGATGTTTCCAGCACAGGCCCCAGACACCAAAGCCCAGCAGGGGGCGGGGGTCTCCGTCCTTGACTTCTTTTGCTAAGAGGACAGCGCTGCATGCTCAAAACGTAGACAAGGGCAACAGTCTTCTTTTCTCCAGTCTCAAGTACTGTACTAGCCTTCACTGTGGCTGCAATCCTAAGCACATTTACTAGGAATTACCTCCAGTGTATGTGATGGACTTACTTCTGAATAAAGATGCGCAGGAACAGGCTGTGCGATTCTTTCGTCTTCACACCGCCCGCTCCCGCCCACCACGGCCTTGCCTCAGAGGTGCCTTGCCAGCTCTCCCCCAGGCTGACCTGGCTGGCGCTCGCCCTGCCAGCTGGGGGGCTGTGGGAGGAGAGGGCCAGAGCCCTGGCTTCCTCAGCTCCGGGTCTGTGGGTGGGGGCCCACCTGGGAGGTTGCCAGCATGGTGTGGCTGTTGTGAGAACTGTCACCAGCACATGTGCAAACCAGAAGGCCGCAGCAGAAGAGCAGCCCCCGCGGACAGCCTGCCCTGCTCAGGGGGCTGTTACTGAGGCAGGCTTTCAAAAAGCACAGATAGTTGTGTGTTGCCTCGTGTGATGTTTTGCACATGTGGTCGCTGTGTGTCTTGCTTGCCAGCTATGCAGGAAGCCGGCGAGATCTGTTATGTTGGTGGGGATGGGAGCCACCCTCTGGCCCTGTCCTCTGCATGGGAGCAGCGGGCACACAGGGACTCCCTCTGGGCAGAGCAGCCACAGCCCCCCAGAGTCTTTGGGGATGAGGGAGCGAGCGGGAGGCACAGCCTGGCCAAACATGGGTTGGCACACACACCCTGAAACCTCTTTGACAGAATAAATGAAAGGGCACAAGGCGAGCTTTCTGAGTCTCCAGAACCCTTCTGCAGGCGGGCTGGTACAAAATATCCAGGGGCTGTGGCTCTTTCCCCCTGCTACAGACTGGCCTCAGGAGGGAGACTCCGTGGGGGAAAGAGGCGTTGGGGCGTCCCTAGGTGAGGCTCTCCTCCTGTGGATGAATTAGAGGCGGCTCCCGCGGGGGCACCAGCATGTTCTCTTCAAGTACCTTGAGGCCCATGGCGTTGGCGCCTCCTCCCCGCCACCTCCGCTTTTGCGGGGTAAGACTTCAGAGAATGCTGGGGCGCGCCCCGGCCCGCATCCGCGCCAGCTTGGGCCCAGCGAGGCGCCCAGCGGGCTCTCCCCGCGGGGCGGCCGAGGTGCTGCTCCAGGGAGCCTTCGCTTGTAAAACGCGCCCGGTGGATTTCGGCCCTTTGGAAGGGAGCGGCTCCCGAAACGCGGGGAGGAAAGCGCAGCGCCGGGGGCTGTAGGGCAAGGTGGGCGGGTGCGTCTCAGGAAAGCTGGGCTCCGGCAGGGAGTCAGAACGGGCAGCCTGGTCGGGCGCGGGGAGGGCGGCGGGCGCGGGAGCGAGCGGGGCCCCTTCCTGGGCCCTGCGTGCCGGTCGCCTCGCCCCTCCCCGCCCGCCCGCCCGCCCGCCCGCGAAACCCTTGGCCCCCGCGCTCCGCTTATCTCGGGCCCGCCGGGCGAGCAGGCGGCGGGGCTGCGCCTCCCGCGGGGGCGGGGCGCCCAGATAGGGAGGGCTCCCCGGGAGAGCGAAGGGCGGCGGCGGCGATAGCGGGGGCGCGCGCGGAGTGCCCGGGGAGGGGCCCCTCGGGCGGAAGGCTGGGAGGGGAGTCTCGGGCCTGCCGGGGCGGCTCTGACGGGGGGCTGCTGGCCGGTGGGCCAAACGCGAGGCCGGGGGAGCGTGGCCAGTGTTGTGGCTTCTGCTGGCCGGCGGCGTCTTGCCAGGGCTCGAGGAGGCCGCGTGCAAGCATTTGAGGAGGAATGGGGAGGCCCCAAAGGAAGGAGTGGGGATGGAAAAGCGGAGGGGGGGGGCGTAGAAATGCCCCCGGGCCCCACGCCAGGAAGGAGGGGGCGGGGCGGGCGGTGGCCAGGAGAGTCTGCGGGCAGAGAAGGCGCCCCGCAGGGCTTCAGGCTTCCTCCCCGGACGTGTGACTGTAATCAGCAGTCCGAAGAAGCCTCTCTCGGCCTCCTCGGGGCAGAGTCCCTCCAGCAGCCTCTGTTAAGATTCCTGGAACGGTAAAGCCGGCAGAGACCCTCCGCGCGCCCCCTTTTCCCTTTTGTATTGGGGGAACGGGAATGTGCAAGCGAGAGAAAGTGTCTCTGGCCGGGGGCTGGAGAGCACCCCCCGCCCCCGCCCCGCCCGGCTCGGCTCTTGGCTGCCCCTCTTATCGTTCCTCGCAGCCGCAGGGCGTGAGGCCACCCGGGCAAAACACCGGAGCGCTATCTGGAGGCGGGAGGGGGCGCCCCCACCCGCAGCCGGCGGCGTTCCTCTTGGAAGCAGGCCCGAGGCTGGCTCGTCTTGTGCCCGGCCGGGCAACCCTCTCGCCGCCCTGCCGCGCGTGGCCAGAGCTGGACCACCAGCACCCCCTCCCCCGTGCCAGCCCTGCGCCCCCTTTCCAGAGCCGAGAAATGCAGCCAAATGTGGCTCCCCCGAACAAGGGCTGCCGGCCGCGGGTTGGGGCGGCGGCTCTAACAAGGGCAGAGAGAGTCGCCGTCGAACCCGAGAGCCGGAAGAGACCCCCGGGGGGCGTCTGTGCCGACCGCCCTCTGCCGTGCGGGAACACACACGCAGTCACCGCGCCCCTGGGAGCCGCGCCTCCGACCTCCTGGGGTGGCGAGGCCGCCCTCCCGCAGGCTGTATATTCCTTCCACTGCTGGGCAGCAATTCCGGTTTTAAAAATAAAAATTCTTCCGAGCTTTTCGGCGGGATCGCTTTCTTGCCCCGTGAACCCATCGGGTCGCATCCCGGCCTCGGGAGCAGCAGACCAGCCGCCTCCGTCCTCTGCACGAGAGTCCCTCCGATGCTAGAAAGGGAGGGGCTCTCCCAGATAAAACGACCAAAGGGGCTCAGGGCTTCACGGAGAAGCGGGGAGGCCTGGAAACCGGGATGCGCCTCCGCCTTGCCCCTCTGCCCCGGGGAGGGGAGGGGAGGGGAGGGGAGGCGGCCACGAGGCGCGCACGCACACGCCTTGAACCGTACCTCCCAGCAGCCCCCTGGCCCAGGGCGAGGGATGATGGGCGCTGCAGTGTAGGAGCTGCCGCACAGTTCCTGACCCCCCTGCAAAGAGGCGCCCGCGTCCGGGCTTCGGTCGGAGTTTGAAGGGGCCTGGGTGTGACGCCCCCTGCCCCTCTCTCTCCTGCTTGCCTGGCCACGCAAAGCTCACTCCGCACTTCGAATCTGGGGGCCTTTTCACCCTCCAGAATCAAAATGCTATCATCCCGCATGTGCTGCCATGGCTGCATCCTATGAAATCCTGGGGTTGTAGGTTTGTGAGGCACTAGAGCTCTCTGACAGGGAGGCCTAAATGCGTGTCCCTATACTGCAAATTCCAGGATTCCGCGGGGTGGAATCATGGCAGTTAAGGTGCAATGGTAGCGCTACAATTCTGCAGTGTGAAAGCGTTGTAAGACAAAACCAGTGTGGGCTTCGCGTCCTGGAAGAGAGGGTGGGAGTCCCGCTCCACACTCCCAGCGCCCCCTCAGCTCTTGGCTGTCCTAGCAGGGGCTGATGCCAAGATCTGGCTGGCCGCGTGGCCCCCGACCTCTCCCCTTGGTAGGGCCACTCAGAAGCGCCCCCGCTCCGCTTCAGGGAGGCGCGTACAGAGCCTTTGGCTCGCCGCTTCCCCTGGCCTGCCCGGGCCTTCCTGGCCACCCCCAGAGCGCTAGTCCTCGCCGAGTAGGTAGCGGGGGCCGAGCGGGCCTAGGCCATGCAGGAGGGCAGGCGGGCCAGGGGCCTCTCTCTCCCGGGCTTGAGCCCTGCGCGAGGCGCGTTTGGGGCCTCCTCTGAGGCTGACGTGCCCCCCAGGCCCGAGGCGCTTCGCCCTAGGAGCAAGGTGTCACACATTTTCGCATGCGAATGGGGAGTGGGGGAGAGACCTGTGCCGCCGGCCCGCCCCTCTTGCAAAGGCCTGGCCTGGGGCGCTGAAACTCCCGGGAAGGAGGGGAGGAGGCCAAGGCAGCGCGGAAACGGCCCTCCCCAGGCCAAGCGCGGCTGAGAGAGGAGCAATGCCCGGGCAGGACCCGATGTGCCTGGGAGGGCCCGATAAGCCTCCCGCCCTCGGCCCGAGACAGGGGAGAGTGCGGGGGGGGAGGGTGCATGCCTCAACCCTCTCTCGGGCCCGTCCTCCGCTGGGGGAGGCCCACCCGGACCCGGACTGGCGTCCCTTCATCGCAGCCCCCTCTCTGGGGGGGGGCGCTTTATTCAGTGGGAAGGGGAGGGCTCCTCGGAATGATGCGGAATCTGCGCCTATCTGGCCGAAAAACAGGCAAACTGGAAGAGCCACTGTAGGCGCGCAGCACGAGGGGCAGCGTGGGGTGGCGGTTTGGTTCGAACCCCCTTTGCTCGGCCATGGAGCCCCCACGGGGTGACCTTGGGCAAGTCAGACTCTCTCAGCCTCAGAGGAGGGCAAGGGCAAGCCTCATCTGATTCATTCCTCCCAAGTCAGAAACGCCACCCCCGAGAACAGGCAAGGAAATCAGCCATAACCCCTTCCAGTTGCCACAGGAGTTCCCCCCCCGGCTTTCTGCACTAGGCGGCCAGGCTCGGCCTCTTCCCCCCGGACGATTTTGGCCCCATCCGAAATGCAGAGGCCCCGCACCGGCGCCCTCCTTCCGCCTTTCCCCGGGGCCCCTCCCTGCCTCCTCTGGGGTCGCCGCACACTGGCGAGAGGGGGCGCCCTGGCCCTATTCACCGCCTCCCACCGCTTGCCCAGCTCCGGGGGCGGCCGGTGGAGGGGGCCTTCCAGGCAGAGGACAAGCCGAAGGGGGGCTTGAGGCATGCACTCTCCCTCCCCCCGCACTCTCCCTTGTAGTCTGGAGCCGAGGAAGCCCTCTGAGCCGGCAGGGCGGGCGGCTTATCGGGCCCTCCCAGGAGCAGCGGGTCCTGCCCGGGCGTTGCTCCTCTCTCTCAGCCACCGCCCCGCTTATCCCGCCTGAGGGGGCAGATGAGAGGGGAGGGGGACCTCCTTGTCTCTACCGCGGGCCTTCGCCCTCCTCCTCCTGTCTTCTCTGCCCCCCCCCCACGTGCCTCACCTTCCCCCGCCACTGGCGTGCGTGCGGGAGAGGGGGTGGGGGGTCCCGAGCTCGGCTGATGGTCCCTCTGTTGCGGGGGGGGATTGGCAGTGAGTCTCGTGGCAACTGCTGTCCTGAAGCTACCCGAACCGGCTCAGTCTACTGGGACCAGCAGAATTCCAGGCCTCGCCTGGAGAGCAGCAGCTGCCCTTGTCCTCAGTGGGGCACTCGGTCCACCAGCCCGGCTTGGCCGACTTTGCGTTGCTTCCGTGGCTCGCCACACTTCTAGCGCTGTGAGCCCACTTTCACTGCCATGGTGCCATCCCCTGGAGTCCTGCGATCTGTAGTTTGGTCAGAGGCGCTGGAGTGCTCCGCCAGGGACTTCTAAGTACCCCCCCCCGACCTGCAAACGCCAGGACGCCGTAGGAGGGTCCACTGACGAACGGGGGAGGGGGTCTGGCTTCTTCCAGGCGGGGCTCCCCGGAGAGGCCGCGGGGGGGGCTGGACCTCGGGCTCTTGGAGGGAAGCAGACTCCGCAGGGCTCCATCACCTGCTCCGATTTGGCATCTCCAGGCCTCTCCCGGATTCCTGCCTGGCTCGACCCGGAGGTCCTCGGGGTTATTTCCTACTTTTGGAGCCGACGGGGGAGGGATGTCTCCCATCCAAGGACTAGCCTGGCTCCCCCCTGCTAGGCGTCCTCTTTCGGTCGCTCTGGGTCCCGTTGTGGGAGAAATCAGGGTGCAAATCCAGGAAGGAAATGCGCGGGTTCTGCTGGGAGGGGGAGGGGTGGAGGGGTCCATATGAGATTTCTAAATAGGTCAGCGACATGGGTGGGGCCACGCTTAGAAACCACGCTTAGGGGGGCTGCAAAGCCCCATGTACCACACTGGGGGCAGCCGGGGTCTATGCCGGTGAGGGGATTTGGGGAGTTGCAGTCCAGCCCCCGATTTTTTCCTCCTGTGATAGCTCGGGGCGAGGGGGCAGAGAGCCAAATGCCTTCCTGTGCCCATGTGTGGCGGTGGGGGAGAATTCCTGCCTTTCGAGACCCTCCCGCTCCTGCCGCCCAGAAGAGGCGGGGAGGGGGCGGGGCATGGGGGCGCGGCGCCAGGCTCCCCAGCCCCATAAAAGGGCTGCTGGCGAGGCTCGGAGGACTCAGAGTTGCCAAGATGGTGCTGACGGAGGACGACAAGAACCACATCAGGGCCATCTGGGGCCACGTGGGCAACAACCCCGAAGCCTTCGGGACCGAGGCCCTCACCAGGTAAAGGACCCCCGCCGCCCTCGGCCCGGCCCGGGCTCCTGGAGGGCCCGACGGCGGGGCCGCTTCCCGGCCGGGCCCCCCTCCGCCGCCTCCCGCGCCGCCGGTCCCCCCTCGCCCGTCCTTCCTGCAGCTCGGCCGGCTCACCCCTCCTCCTCTCCCGCCCCCTCTCCCGGCGCCCTCCGCAGGCTCTTCCTGGCCCACCCGACGACCAAGACCTACTTCGCGCACTTCGACTTGAACCCCGGCTCGGCCCAGATCAAGGCGCACGGCAAGAAGGTGATCGACGCGCTCACGCAGGCCGTCAACAACCTCGACGACATCGCCGACGCCCTCGCCAAGCTCGCCGACCTCCACGCCGAGAAGCTCCGCGTCGACCCCG
>CAOKZL010001958.1:0-261083 GCA_948472985.1 Iguana delicatissima | reverse complement strand
TATTCAATCTCGAAATTTTATTCCAAAAAGAAACAAAACCTTGATTATTAATATTTGTTCATAAATAGGGAAGTTTTATATTTTTTAAAGTCCAATCGCTTCCCAGCACCGTAGCCTTTACCACGCAGCTACGTGTTCTTTTTAGTATTATACAGAAGCCTGTATTTACAGACTTAACTCTTTTTGTAGATTAGAGTTTTTAAATTAAGATTCACTCAATAAAGGATTGTCGGGTCTCACCTACCCCGTCTGGTGAATTTTCTATTATTGATTGGTCCAAAACAGACCTGCAGCTCTATCGACGGTGATGTGGCTAAAGCCTCCAGGCTGCCCGGCGAGGTAATGGCGGCTCTGCGACCCGTCTGTAAGCTTCGTGGACAGATCCACTTTCCTCCCCTTCTGCCCACTCGTCTTTAATCCGGGTCCCCCTTGAGTCGCCTCCGTATCCCTTTTACCAAAGGGAACTTGTCCCTGTTTTCTTTAGATTGTAATCCGGGGTTCCGACCCCACCGGGACTTCGGGATTCCGCAGCTCCGCGGATTCCCTACCTTCCACCATGTTGTCTCCACCGGAAGTCTACAGTCCCAGATTTTCAATGCAGGCCACAAGAGTTATGGTTTCAAAAAAGCAATTTTCCTAAGCTCATCTATTTTTACACTTTGGTCACCAACATGGGGCTAAAGTAGATACAACTGTATTATAAAGTTCAAATATATTTTTGCATATGTGTAACTATAAAATGAGAGCCAGTGTGGTGCAGTGGTTTGAGAGTTGGACTACAACCTTGGAGACCAGGGTTTGATTCCCCACATGGCCATGGAAGCCCCCTGGGTGACCTTGGGCGCATCACACACTCTCATTCCCCCAAAAATCCATGATAGGTTCATCTTAGGGTCACCATAAGTCAGAAATCAGTTGAAGGCACAATAACAAGTATAAAATACTAGTGTATTTACCCAGTGTTGCCCGGGATTTTACTTTCTTCTTAAGAACTCACCAAACTGTCTTCTCCAGTACATGTAACTTTCCCCCATATTTCCTAATGCAATCTGTATTCAGAATTATTTACATACACAGTTTGATTTCCTGAGGGAATATCCTCTCCTTTTCCTTGCTGCTAGGGTCCGTCTTAACAGCAACCGGCCTATTCCAGTACCTGTAAATTATCCCCATATTCCCCAATTCAATCTGTATTCAGAGTTGTTAACATACAGAGGTTGAGTTCCTGTGGGAATACACTGTCCTCTTCCTTGCTGCTAGGCATCGACTCCACAGCAACTGGCCTATTCCAGTACCTGTAACTTTTCCCTATAGTCCACAATCCAATCTGTGTTGTGTGGCAATGTTAATATACTGGCTTTTGATTTTTTTGCTTTCTGTTGAATTTGTGCAATGGCTTTACGTTTTTCTGGAAGCATTTTTTGTTTTGAATTTCAACTTTAAGATTCTTCACATATGGAACCCGTACAATCTACTGTGTGAGGCGAGAAGACCTTGTAACTATGTTGTGTATGTCACTCTGATTTTTCTCACATATGCCTCCCAAATGTTTTCTGGCATCCTTATTGATGGTAGGCTTCATCTCCATAGCAACCGGTCTGAGGCCCAAGAGCTCTCTGGCTGAGAATTCTAAAGGCCCCTTCCTGAACTGCCAACACCAAGATTGCATGGAATCTTCACAACCAGCCAATCATATGAGGTCTTCTCACTTCATTCAGCCAATCGTATGAGGTCTTTGCCTGCCTGATGCAGACAAACACACACACTCATAAACAGACAAACTTTGACTTTTATATAGTAGATATATGTCAAGGATGTTTTCACCTGTGAAGAGATCCATGACTTGAACACCGGAAACCAGGTCGAGAGCATCTGGGTAAGAATTAAGGGAGCGAGAAACAATAGGGATATTATAGTGGGGGTTTACTACAGACCTCCAAGCCAGACTGAGGACCTCGATGGCGCTTTCATAGACCAAATGACTGCACATTCAAAAAAGAGAGATACAGTAATAATGGGAGATTTCAACTACCCGGATATATGTTGGCAGTCAAACTCTGCAAAGGCGGCAAGGTCCAGCAAGTTTCTTGCTTGTCTTGCAGACAATTTCATGGTCCAGAAGGTGGAAGAGGCGACAAGGGGATCAAATATTCTGGATCTGATCCTGACCAACAGGGAAGACCTTGTTAATGACGTAGAACTGGTTGGATCTTTAGGAGAGAGTGACCATGCCCTATTAGAATTTGGCATTCAGTGGGGAAGAGAAGGCAAGTGTAGCCAGGCATTCATCTTAGATTTTAAAAAGCAGACTTCTGTAAACTGAAGAAGCTGCTGGCTGAAATCCCGTGGTCAAGAATAGTCAATGAGAAAGGAGTTCAGGAGGCATGGAGTTCTTTAAAAGGGAGGTACTGAAGGCACAGGCTAAAACTGTGCCATTAAGGAGGAAAAATGGAAGGCATCTGAACAAACCGGAATGGTTGACTAAAGAGCTCTCAGCTGAGCTAAGTATTAAGAAAAACATGTACAGGAAATGGAAGAAGGGGAAATCACCAAAGAAGATTATAAGCAAGTAGCCAGGAGATGTAGAGAGAAGGTCAGAAAGGCTAAACACAGATCGAACTTAGGCTGGCCAGAGACATTAAAAACAATAAAAAGGGCTTTTTTAAATACGTCCGCAGCAAAAGGAAAAAGAAGGAGACGATAGGGTCACTGCGCAAGGAAGATGGTGAATTAATAACAGGAGGAAGAAAAAGGTAGAACTCCTCAACACCTTCTTCGCCTCAGTTTTTTCCCCAAAGGATAAAAACACCCAACCTCACGGTTGGGGAGCAGGTGAGGAAGTGGGGGAAATGCAGCACAGAATAGATAGAGAGGTAGTACAGGAATACCTGGCCACACTGGATGAATTCAAGTCTCCAGGGCCAGATGAATTGCATCCTAGGATTTTAAAAGAACTAGCAGAGGTCATTGCGGAACCTCTTGCTATAATCTTTGAAAACTCTTGGCGGACTTGAAAAGTTCGGCAGACTGGAGGAGGGCAAATGTTGTCCCCATCTTCAAGAAGGGAAAAAAGAGGACCCAAATAATTATCGCCCAGTCAGCCTGACATCAGTACCTGGAAAGATCCTGGAGCGAATCATCAAACAATCAGTTTCTAATTACTTAGAAAACAATGCCGTAATTACGAAAAGTCAACATGGGTTTCTCAAAAATAAGTCATGCCAGACTAATCTTATCTCTTTTTATGATAGAGTTACTTGCTTGATAGATGAAGGGAATGCTGTGGACATAGTATATCTTGATTTCAGTAAGGCCTTTGACAAAGTTCCCCATGACATTCTTGCAAAGAAGCTAGTAAGATGTGGGCTGGACAGGGCTACTGTCAGGTGGATTTGTAACTGGTTGACTGACCGTACCCAAAGGGTGGTCACCAATGGCAGATTCTCATCCTGGAGAGAAGTGACTAGTGGGGTGCCACAGGGTTCTGTCCTGGGCCCGGTGCTGTTCAATATCTTCATTAATGACTTGGATGAAGGAATAGAGGGCACGCTGATCAAATTTGCAGATGACACCAAATTGGGAGGGGTTGCTAATACGCCTGATGACAGGATCAAAATTCAAAAGGACCTGGACAGATTGGAGAGCTGGGCCAAGGCTAACAAAATGAACTTCAACAGAGAGAAATGTAAGGTCCTACACTTAGGCAGAAAAAATGGTATGCAGAAATATAGGATGGGGACACGTGGCTGGCTAACAGTACGTGTGAAAGGGATCTAGGAGTCTTAATAGACCACAAGCTGAACATGAGTCAGCAGTGTGATGCGGCAGCCAAGAAGGCCAACGCAATTCTTGGTTGCATCAATAGGAGTATGGTGTCTAGATCGAGGGAAGGTATTGGTACCACTCTATTCTGCATTGGTTAGACCTCATCTTGAATACTGTGTCCAGTTCTGGGCACCCAATTCAAGAAGGATATGGATAAGCTGGAGCAGGTCCAGAGGAGGGCAACCAAAATGGTGAGGGGTCTGGAAGCCATGCCCTATGAGGACAGACTTAGAGAGCTGGGTATGTTTAGTCTGCAGAAGAGAAGGTTGAGAGGGGACATGATAGCCATGTTTAAATATTTGAAGGGATGTCATGTCGAGGAGGGAGTGGGCTTGTCTTCCTGCTCTTGAGACCAGGACAAGGAGCAATGGATGGAAGCTGCAGGAGGGGAATCCGCCTGAACCTCAGGCGGAATTTCCTGACAGTCAGGGCTGTCCGGCAGTGGAATGTGCTGCCACAGAGTGTGGTGGAGTCTCCTTCTTTGGAGGTTTTTAAGCGGAGGCTGGATGGCCACTTGTCGGGAGTGCTTTGAGGGTTTTCCTGCATGGCAGGGGGTTGGACTGGATGGCCCTTGTGGTCTCTTCCAACTCTACATTTCTATGATTCTATGATTCTATGATTCTATATCCAAAAAGCACACGAGATGTGAGGAAGTGACATAAGGTACAAAAAGTATCTGCTCAGTAATTTGGATCAACAGCAATAAAGGAAGATATGCAGGTAGTGACTTGCATTGTTAGAACTAAATCTGTAACCTCTTTCTGGCTAATAGGGTAAAGCAAACAGGCTTTGCCCTCTACTCTCACTAGTGTTTTTATCTATCTATTGCACTATGTTTCTGACTCAAGACAATGTTATAGCCTGAGTAGTGAGCAGGTGTGAGGAAGGGACGGATCAAGCATCAAGAGCTATGAGAAAAACACAACACAACAATGAGAGCGGAGCTTGAAAAAGTTACTATAGGACTACAGCTCCATTGACCAGATTGGCAGGGGGATTCTAGGAGCTGCAGTCCAAAATGTAATTTTTCTCAGGCTCTGAATAATTGAAACAGTGGCTTAATCTCACTAATAAAATCTTTTTATGTATGTATTTAACTATTTTTGTTCTCAATAGTTACTGAACAAAAACAATGTTTACAATATTATCAAGGCAGGTTTAGAAATGGTTAAAAAAAGAAAATCACCTGGGCCAAGCCTCATGATCTTCGGAACCAATCCTTTGTACAAAGCTAAAAATCTGTAGGAAAAAAAATAAACGAAATATGTTTTTATTTTAAAAGGATATAAAAATGGTTTATATTTGTTCCATTGTTTAGACAATGCATGGAAAAAGTTACGTGAAATAACAAATGCACAGAGTCTGGATTTTAACATTTTAGATGAGGATAAACAGCTGATTAATGTTCAGCTATACTGGCTATTCTGTGATCCTTTCACTTAAAAACATGACTTTAATTAATGAGCCATTTGCAAGACAAGGCTGTTAATAGCAGCTGCACTACACATGCGGCCATACTTGAATAATACAACTGTGGTTGGGTTCTCACTTTAGAAGAATTTGCATGGACCAAGTTCAGGGTACTGCAGTCATGCTTGTCTCCACATAAGAGCAATCTTGTACTGGACCAGCTTGGTAACATACACTGGATGAAATCCTCTATGGCAATTACAAATGCATATCCTAGGGCCTTTTTGCACTACACTGTTTTAGTGCTATTATTTCACTTTCAACATCCTGTGGAATTCTGGGGTTTGTAGTTTACTGAGGCCAAAGAGCTCTCTGGCTGAGAATTCTAAACACTCCTCCCTAAACTGCAAACCCCAGATTTCCATAGGATGTTGAAAGTGGAATAATAGTACTGTAACAGTGTAGGGCGGAAAGGCCCCTAGAGTTATTTACTCATGACTGTTAGGTATTCACGATCCCTATGTAGTTTAGGGGCTACATAGGGGATGAGAAGTCCCCCAATCCCTACTTAGCAGGCAGGAGCCACTATGATTCACGGGGGAGTGTCTGTTCCTCTGTTCACTGAGAGTCAGCTGGCTGATGCTCCCATCTCCCTTTTGTGCTGGCAATCTCTGCCATGACAGGGGTCCTTCTGCCTGTTGCAGCAGAGATCGCACTCACAGGAGGGAGTGGAGATGGCAGCTCAGATATTCCTGAGCGACAGGGAAGCAGATCCCCCATTGATCACAGTGGCTGCTGCCTGCTAAGTAGAGACTGGGGGGAGGTCAGGCCCATATTCACTGCATAGTACCATAACTACAGTGCCAACATGTGTAAATCCCACACAGGATTCCAGTCCCTATTTAACAGTATTGTCAATAACCAACATTAAGGAAAATATATATGCACATATAAAAGATTATTAGAGCCAGTGTAGTGTAGTGGTTTGAGTGCTGGATTAGGGCTCTGGGAGATTAGGGTTCAAGCCCATGGAAACCCACTGAGCAAGTCACACTTTCTCAGCCTCAGAGAAAGGCAATTGCAAACTACTTCTGAATAACTCTTGTCAACAAAATCCCATGACAGGTTCACCTTAAGGTCATCATAAACTGGAAAACAACTTGAAGGCACCCAACAACAACAAAAGAGATTATTTCCCAAGCATCTGGTGCCAGTTTGGTATGGATACACCAATCAAACAGATGTTTGGGTTCTTGTCCTCCTACTTAGGCTAGGATGGAATGATGATCAAAAATATTCAAAGCTCCAAAAAGAACAGGAAAAAAAAAAGAGATGAGGCTGAAATAAATTTGCTGCTTCTCAGGGTCTGTAGATGTTACAAATCTGTTCTGAAGTGTGGACAATTTTAGATGTTCATCATACATGCTAGAAGTATCCCTTTTCCATAAGCATGTGGTGACATACAAGCAGGAAATAATCATTCTGAGGTCAGAATGGAGCTAAGTAAAATGTAGTGGTAGGCCTCCTTAGATTCAGCCCAAACACTTTGGCATATATTCCATCCAATTTACGGGCTTCCACATTTGAATGGGATTTTTAAAGGCTACTATCAATACGTTTTACAGTGGGTCTTTTAGAGTTCAAGGGCTACCAAGATCTATTCCTCTGGACTAGTCAATTAGTTGCACAGGGAAGAGGGACTTCTCAGTTTCCCATAATATACAAACCAGTGAAGATCATCAACCATTATAATGTCTGTCAGAAGTTACTTATTTTCATAATTCACAACTGAAGTTATTAAACAAAGTTAACTTGTTTTACTAATTTTGCCATGGGAAACAGCAAACTTAAAGAAGTCTGTGTGCCTCCTATCCAAGATCTGCTCTCTCTCTCCCTCTTCCTCCCTCCCTCTCTCTCTACATCAATAATCTTGCAAATGAAAATCCAGAAAACTCAGATAAAGGAAGACATTTTTTGTGTAATTGTTATATACCCATTTCTGAAAAGCTAAACTTTCAAGTCCTCCTGATACACAAGCACTTTGCAGGGTGGTTTTTATGGGCCTCATCAAATCTGAAATATAACAATGTGGTTTTATGGACTTGCCTGAACAAATAAGAGGCCTGGATATTTATGATTGAAATAAGAATGCTTTACCCTTCTTCTTTATAGACTGTTGCCATAGTTTTAAAGCAGGTTCTGTACTTGATCTCTCCAGGAACTGGCTGTGGTCCTTGAATCCTACTTTTTGCAACATCAAAAGGGATGTTAATAATGGAGGCTATGGTTCCCGAAACTAGTCCGATCCCAAATTTTCTTAGAAACTCCAAAGTTGGATCCTAGATAAACAAACAAGAAAGAGACAGGAGGGAGGGAAGGAAGGAAGGAAGGAAGGAAGGAAGGAAGGAAGGAAGGAAGGAAGGAAGGAAAAGCAAGTAAGCAAGCAAAAGAGGAACAGAAGCACCTCAATTGGTTAAAGACTATAAAGTAACATGCATTTAATCAAAACGCTTGCACGATACGACACACTCCTGTTATTCTAGCGGAACACATTAGTATTTCCTACATTGGGGCTCCTTTTCTTGACAATCCTATTGGCTATGTTTTTACACATGGTCTAAATTGCTGAAGTACACATTTCCTCACACAGGATTTATAAACACAGTTCATAAAGCAAGGCCAGTACGGCATATGGGGATGATTTGTATAATTGGGCTTCACAATGTACTTAGTATTACTGTATCAAAACGGGAGAAATCCAAGCACACTATTAGCTAATTGGCCAGAATATTTTACAAATGACAGCAACTTCCACCATGAAGCCTACTAAAATGCTCATTTGTGTGTTGGACCCCCAAATGTTAAATTAAATAAAGGCTAATCTCAGTCTGCTGCTTTCCCCTCCAGGTTTTTTACATTTAGCTTCATGTGTAGCTGATGCACTGTACTAAGCGGGACTGGCTTCCTGCTATTAACAATCCAGCAGCGGTACAACTGCAAAGCAGACTTCAGTGCCCTGTGCATTATAAACAGTAGTAACTCACTAAGCTAATTGGCTGAAGAATTTACAACACATTGTTCCCAAAGCCTCCTATTTTGCCCTGTATTTTTTCTTTCTTTCTTTTTTTTTTAAAAAAGGTAAAAACTGGTTGTAAAGCCAAACTTGAAACAACGTTTTTCTGTATGAGCTGAGACAATCCAACTGTGTTCCTATTCCCTCAGACAGCCTACCTACCCAGGTACTCCCTGGAACATCAAAGTGCTCAATTAGTTTATTTGGAAGTGAAATTTTCCTTAATAAACTCTAATCCCATATGTGCGAACACTGGAAGCTAAAAGGCAATGCTGTCGTACTGAATTTATCAGGTAGTTTATAATAGGACTTTAAAAAAATATGTTCCATTTTATGTCATGGGAGCCACAAACAACAATAACAACCTGAAATGCCAACAATATGCTGTGTACAGTGTATACTTCTTGCAGTATATTGCAAGCCGATCTTTTAGAGTAGGCAAATGGGTGGCAACATTTAAATGCATTGTACATCCTCTACCTCACTGCACAGCTTTGGTTTGGCATCTTAAAATGTCAAACCAGATATTTCTTTTGGTTAAAGAAGAAAAGTTTAAAGGGTTAAAGGTTAAAGGGTTAAACACTCTTTTGTTTGACAAATTTTGGATAAGATAAATGGAAACCTTTTTCATAGCTGAATTCATGGACAATTCTTAGGATGTACTAGCATAGGAATTTTGTTTCAGAGCGAAGTTGGAAGGGAGCAGCCACCCACAAGTGTAGTAGTCCATGATCCAAACAAGTGGGGAGTGCCCCTCCTTCTGCTACAGAAGGAGGTACACACAACATATGTCCTGCTTGGACCCTGGGATAAACAAGAAATACTGGACATCCAGCATCAGACACTGGATCATCCAGATGACGGGGTTTCCACTGACACAGTAGCACAGACATGGGCAGCTGCAGTGGGCCAGCCTTAACCCTTTCAGGTCTTCAGCACATGATATCACCCTATTTTTTTTCTTCTGAAAACAGCCCAAAATTAGTTCCCAAGAAGTGACTGTGTTGATGACAGTTGGCAACTGCTATTACACAGCGATGTTGATGGTTGGCACCTTATTTATTCCTTACTATGAAGAGTATAAGCAGGATGTATCATCTTGTAACTTTGGAAATTTCACATTTACAGCTGTTAATGACCAAATGTGACCCCAAAAACCTGCCTCTCAAGCCAGGAAGCACCCCAGCTGAAGGGTTTCTAAGCCACCGTATATCAGGGAACTGGGGAATGATGACTGCAGCACTCTCCTGGTCTTGGGGCACACTGAGAAAAGCAGTTGTGGCAGGATCCCAAGAGGTCTCTTCAGCTACCTGTCTCAATGTGCCCCATGACCAGATAATTGCTGTGTTCATCATACCCCAGCTCCCTGTTTTTGGGGATGGCATCAGCAGAAGTTGCTACAATGACAGAGCTCCATCTTTATTGTTAGGTCAGACAATGTGGGATCTAACAACAGTAGTAGCAGTGGCAATAACAATAACATAGTAATATTATAATAGTATATTGTTATCATATAATATTATTGTTGTTATTGTTGTAATAATAACGGGTGGAAATATTTAAAGTTAATATTTACATTAACTTTATTTATACCCTGCCTGGGACTCAGGATGGCTTACAATTTAAAGCAAGCACAATACAGCTAAAAGCATACAAAGGTCAAAAGTAAAATAGAATCAAACTATGCACACTACTAAAACAAACAATTTAAAACATTCACTTAAAAAGGAAAAAAAGCAGTTAAAAACAGTTCAATAAAAACAATATAGCACCATCTTAAAAGCCCTTTCTTTAAAAACGTTCAGTTCTAATTCTGTTGGAACAAAAGGAAAAAACAAAACAAAAACAAAACAAAACAAAACAAAACAAACCAGAAAGGGGGCCATTTGTCCTCCTGGGGAATAGAGTTCCAGAGCCTAAAGGCAAAACCCAAGAAAGCCCTATCTTGTATCTCTCTCTGCTCCTCAGCAACGCTTGTGAAGGTGGTGAGACTGAGAGAAAGGTCCCTCCTGAGGATCTTAGGGCCTGGGAAGATATGGTCTATCAGCATGTGAACTCTACTTCCAGACTTAACTTCTAGGGCTTGAGCTGATTTTCAGGTGGTTTGGGGTTTTTCAAGGATGGGTCAGGGATATTTAGAGGTACAACGCCATTTCAGAAGCAGTTCAGAGATGTTTTATTAAATGGTAAAACTGAGGAAACATTGGTGGGGGGTGGTTTTGGGCAGTAGATAAAAGGGATGGGAACCACATATTGCTTAGGCATCACATTCTCCCAACTTTTGCAGTAGCATCCATGAGCCATATATGTAGATGTGGGTTCAGCTCTGGACACACATCACTTATTGCATGCTCCTACTTGTATGCTTCACAAAAAGCCCTATGCAATTATTTAATCGTCGTCATCATCATCATCATCATCATAAACAACAACAACAACAGCAACAATAGAATATCTTATTTAATGTTTTTTTTTAAAAAAACTCTTTTCACTGTAATGGTTGTGATACATTAAGGTGATATTAAGGTGGAATACAAATAATAACATAATATAAAACAATTGACATTGTCATTGTCTCAAAGCTAGCCCTAGCTATTTTGGCCAGAGAAGTGCACAGTACATACCTAGCGCTGATCTTAAAGAAGTACTGTATTTCAGAATGACAGAGTAAACATAATTCATATCACTTTGCTGCTGACCTCTTCTTCCCAGGAGAGGAAAGCTACGCCCCCAAAGAACTGAAGATATATAATACTTGTTGTAAATACAATATTTCTGTATGCTTTGTACTCCTCTATTTTGCCTCATTGATCATTCTCCATTCCACCTCCATGTCCCCAGATCCTCTGAAGATGCCAGCCACAGATGCAGGCAAAAGGTCAGGAGCAAATACTACTAGAACACAGCCACATAGCCCAAAAAACCCACAACAACCCATGGATTCTGGCTGTGAAAGCCTTCGGCTTTACATAGAAATAATGTTCAAATAGAAAAATTCTCCAGTGAGCAATCCAGCACAATGCTAGGTTAAAGGAGTGACAATTGGGTTTGATGACTGGTGTGCAGAGCCTCAATTACACTTTGTTCTCATTCTGTGACTCCATTAATTTGTCTTTTTTAAAACAGATGTTATGGCAAAAAATGTGGTAACAAAGGAGTGGGAATTAGGTTTGGGATTGAGACTCTGCCTTGTATTCTGCTTTAGGCAGGTTGTTTCTCTCCATTTCATCCAACAATGGCCAACAAAATGCCTGTGAGAAGTTTATATCCAGGATGAGAGGGCAACAGCCCTCTGTCATTTATCCCAGAGTATGGAAGAGTTCTTCTTGTTGAGGCTGTGTTTCATTATTAAGGCTGATAGGATATAATAGCTAGCATTTTGTTAGTGAAAAATGCAGGCAAACTACATTCGTGTATCTTTTCTTTTGCTTCTTGTGAAGGAAGCAATTTACTATCTCCTTTGTGCAATGATGATCCACCTTCATCCTAACATTTTGTGATCCACCTTCATCCTAACATGTTACCCTGATTTCTGGGGGTCCCGTGAGGGACACTTAACTGCGCTCCAAATATTACAAGGTTGAGAATTAGCAAAGAGCACAAGCTAGCACTATGAGAGGCAGGGCAACGTAGCGAGATCTTTTACCCAAAGTCTACGGGATCAGGCTGAGTCAAGGAGCAAACAGAAGTAAATAATAATTGTTGTTTTATTGATGTACAGTCAAACATGTGTATGCAACACACTCACACAAGGAACTATTGAAATAAAGGTAGGAGTTGGATAGAGGGTTTTTGAGAGGAGATTTCGTATGGAAAATACTACACCTGTCCTGAAGCCCGGAAAGTCTGAAGAAAAAGGTCCGTTGAAGTACAGATTCTCAGCATGAGGAGCTCAGGGGAAGGCTCGTCGAACGAAGTGACAGCAAGGCGGGATGGAAGCCAAGAGCGATCCGATGAGGCGCTCAAAGTCAGGGGGTCTTATAGGGGAAAATGTGGCTGCAGGCTAGCCCGTTCCCGGGGATAACAGTGAGTTTCCGGCCGGAGACGAAGCCTCCGAAAGGTCAGTATTTTTCATGATTGAGTTATGACAGAGTTGTCAATAGAATAGCCAGTAGGCAAACACGGAGTACTTGACAGTTGAGTATTTGGCTTGTCAAGCTGCCTGCTCGGAGCAGGTAGTCCTTTGTAAGTAGCGTGCATACATAATGTGGTACTTGCCTTGAGGTCTCCTAAAGCGGCAGTCTGGTTATTTCTGGCCTGCCTGGACTTGTTTGGAATGTTTCAGTTATTGTCGGCCGTGCCTGTATGTGTGCTTGTCCGGGGGCCTCGCAAGCACGTGGAGAGGAATAGGTAAAGAAAGCCAAATTATTGATATCAAATGATATCTAATATCCCACAAGTCCGGGCTAGAAACTGTGGTAACACATTTAATGTCCCTACAGCCAGATTCATGACAATGAAGCCATCTTCTGTGATCTCCTGCAATGACATCACTGTTGTGTGTCTGGTTTATAGGGACACAGTCAGATGCTCCTCTACTGAGTCACTGTTAGGAAGCCAAGTCTTACTGGAGGGGAGATGTGACATAGTTCTACCTGGGTGGAACTTCATATTATGTCTCCTGATGTAGGATCTCAGCCAGTGTGGTTTTGTGTTTGGATCCATTACAGAGGTCTGAAGGAACATTGGACCAGTGTGAAGATATGATGGAAGAGCTTCACAGGGACTGCTAGCAATTCTACTTTCTGGAGTCACCAGTCATAACTGTTTCAAAGAAAGACATAGTGGCAGCAAAATCCATGCCCTGCTTAATTTTCTGTTTGTTTATACAACGAGGTACTTACCTTGTTGACAGGAATTATGTTTTTCACATTGAAGTAGAATCCAAAATAAACCATATTAAACACTCCATGCCGTCCCAAGGTTGCAGGTAACCCTTTGTTGAGCCCACTGAGGCCCAAGCCATGGGCCTGAATAATCTGCCGAGCTTTGGCAAAGGTGGATGGTTGCTGTAGGAACAAAACAAAATGACGGAAGGTGCTCAAAATAAAATAAGATCTCACACCTTTATTTTGAACATGATGTTTACCAAAGTTTGGTGGTGAAGACGATGGGCAACCCATATTAAAACACTAGCCACTTTTTAAGCAGTGGCAACTAGTAGCTCACATGTCAGTAAACCAACCCAGAATTTAGTCTAAATTTTAATGGCACTATCAAAGTGCTGAGCCTGTTTTTGGGGATGGCTGGAGGGAGTTGGAATGGGCAGAAACAGTGGTACCTGGTGGCTTCCATATCAATAGTGTGGTAAAGCTGTGTCAGGTTTTTAGTCTGAACTTCAAAGAAACTATATAAAATTCTGCATTCTAATCCCCAGATCCTTACTGAGAACAGATTAACTACTCCATTGTCATGGTAGCCATCAGCCACTACTTTTTATTAAAAAGAGATGCAGTTATATTACTTGCCTATTCACATAACAATTTATGTTGATCTCTGTTTATTATCAAACATGTTCACCACAGAGTTCTGCCTTTCCTGAACGATCTCCCTTAGGCAGCTATCAGTAAGAACTGCCTCAACTGTTACTTTGCCATAGGAACATCAGCTTTATTACTGACCATTGGTTTATCTAGGTCAGCATTGTTACACTGACTGGCAAAAATTCACCAAGGTTTTATACCCTTCCAGCTGTACCTGGAGATGTCAAGGACTGAAACCAAGAATTTCTGCCTGGAAAGCAGGTCTAAGGCAAAACTGTATGCAACATGTCAATATATGTGTGGGCATTATGTATTTGTTTCCATATAAAGAAACAAGTACTGTTGGACTCATGAGGCATAAATTCAGTGCTACCAAGATCACAGAAATACTCGTGTACCTGAGCACAGATGTGTATGATTTATTTTGTCATCCTGCAAGTTGGTGAACAGATTCTTGGCACAAAAATGAGGAAGTGAAGCAGCTCTCACACAGCTGCTGGTGGTGCTCCCAGTAAGGTGGAATGCTCCTACATCACAGAGCTGCAAGGATGGATATGCCTAGAGGGAAGGCTTGTTTTCTCGTGACTGCACCTGTTTAGAAGCTTAGGGAGACACTAGGCATGAGTAATGCCTCCCACCTTTGTGATAATTAATTTTGTCAGTCCTGTTTCCTTCTGCAGCAGGAAGCATGAATCTAATTTCACAACACAAACATGATAGCCAATTCAAGTCTTCATGAACTAGGTAAAGTGAATGTGTGAGAAGGGGAAGCATGCTGATCTCTCCCTCTCTGTTGTCACTTTCTTCACATGGAGGGCAACAGTTCTGAAGTTCAGAGCCTTCTCTATGCATGAAGTCTACCCACGTGATTCAGAATCAAAGTTTTCTAGGATGCCAATTCATGAAGAGAGCCTCCACATGTAACAGTAGGGCTCTAGTTCAGGAAACTCCTCCATGCAGAGCAACGAAAGTGACGAAAGCTGGGGCAAGTCTAGCATGCTGCCCCATCTCATATATTTATTCAATATGCTTTAATAATGACTAGATATGGCAATGACTACTTTGTCATGTTTCACTGGCTCTGCAGAGTCAGAGAAAAGTTGTGTTCTCACTACATTATACTGAAGTCATTTTGGTACTCCTACCCCATTTTCCTACACAGGTAGTTCTAAGCTGTAAATACTCTGGAACCTCTTTTTTGGTTTATCTTGTTTATTTTTTGATTAAAGTCTGCCTCCAGCACTCAAAAGGAGTGAACAAAGATAGTGGGGTCATGTGTGCATCATCCTCCATTATCCCACTCCTGGTAGGAAAGAGATTCAGGAGACCACAGAAATCTGAAGTGGCCTTCTAAGTACATTTAAGTAAAAGCTTTTAGCAGCTTCTCTATGACTGAGGACACTTAATAGCAATAAATGTCCTCCATCTTGGATGCAGATTAGACAAATTAATGGAGGATAAGACCATATGTAGTTACTAGTCACAATGGCTATGTATGACCTACAGTGTCAGAAATAACATGATTCTATATACTGGCTGCAGGGCAATACAAAGGAGATTGCTACTGTGGTCCTTTACTGCTTATGGCAGTGGTTCTCAACCTGTGGGTCCCCAGATGTTTGTAGACTTCAGCTCCCAGAAGCCCCAGCCACTATGGTCAATGCTCAGGGTTTTTGGGAGCTGAAGTCCATGAACATCTGAGGACCCACAGGTTGAGAACCACTGGCTTATGGCCTTTCCCCAAGTATCTGGTTGGCCATTGTGGGAAAAGAAACGTGGACTAGACAAGCCTATGGGGTCATCCACATAACTCCCTCTTTTGTCCTTATATTTAAAGTCTACTCTGCAAGGATGGGAATGATGTGTGTGTTGGGACTAAAACTGAAGACACCATATTCTGAACTGCCAGAGAGGATTATCTGGACTATATGAACTGCAAAATCACTTTAGGCCAAGAGTGGGAAACTGAAATGAAGAGTTGGATTCCTATGCCCCAAACTCTCCAAAGGCCAAATGAAGCCAGGGGCAATGGCCTCTGAAGTCAGGTGTTTGGTCGCACATCAGGACATTGCTAGACAGATTGCTAGCCAAAGGCCTGGATGGACTTTTTCCAGCCAGTGCTTTGTTGGGGAACCAAGGTTTTCTGCCCTCCACTATCCTCCCCCTATTAGGTGCTGGGAATGAAATGGTCTTAGCTAATGCCTCCAGGATCCCCCTAGAAGTGCCACAGTGATATGCTCTATTTTGTTCCTTCATCTTTTTCTCCACATAAGGAGGACATGAAAATGATCTGCTCTAAGCCAGCGCTCCTAAGAACTCCTGGAAACTTCTGTTTAGATGCAGCAGGATCAGTCCCCTTCCTTTTTACTTGGGTGGGGATTCAGGAGGGTGAAGTATCTGCTTTCAGCCTTACTTTCCAGAAGCCAGCTATGTCCTAGACTGGGACACATCCAGCTCTGGGAAGGAACAGCTGGCAGGGGGAGAAGCAGCACCTGGTACCTCAGCTTAGAGATACTTGTGACATTTCACTTATGGATAACTCTGGGGAGGAGAAAGCACTTGGGGGATGGGTGGTAGAGAGCCTTTGGCAGGCCAGATTCTGACCCTTGTTGAAACAGATTAGGTCTTCAGGGAAAAGGGTCTCTTCTACTGCTTTGATCTACACAGAAACTGCATGATGAAGTTTCCTATATTGATTTTTTTCTAACCAGAAATTGCAAACCTTCTAGAACTTCCTTCATAGACCATCTGTTATAAACTCACTCAGGTAGAAGGAACTTTTAGGTTGGGGGATTCTGTATTTGGTCCGAGTGACCATTTTTATAGTACTTTAAAAATCCTAATCTGGGACAACACATCACTGTGGAAGATTTCTTTTAACCTTTTAACTGTTGTGCCTTTAGCCTTACATTAAAGTTTATTTTGCTGTCCAATTGTTTGCTTACTTAGCTTTGCTTTCCACTAATGTTACCTTTGTGTAATCAAATATTTGATCAGCAAGGCAAAATGTAGCTTCCGCAAGGATTCTTAAACAGGGAAATGAAGACCATTTTGACTACAGCTCTATAAACGGTGCTAATTTCACTATACCTATTTGTTTAATATGTTTTCATTGCAAAAATGCCAACAAAATGATCAGGAGAAACAGCCAAATGATCCCTGTAATAGCCAATCCAACAGGTGAATGCTTATTCAGGTGACAGTCGAGCTGAGCTTTCTTTTAATATTTTGTTTCACCCTGATTTACATACGTTTAGCAAGTATTTATGACTCAGTTTGCAAAAGAAAAATGCTTTAAAAACAAAAAGAACAACACTTCAAAGGTGTGGATATGTGTGTGTGTGTGTGTGTGTGTGTGTGTGTGTGGGTCTGTATGTGTATGCATATGTGTATATATATATGGTTAGTGGTATTTGCCTACTGCAGCAGGACTGGTCTGGAAAAAGGTCAAGTGATATCTCTGTGCTGAAAACAGTCTCAACAAGAAGTTAGAGTCATTTGTTTGGAAACAGTTCAAGGCAAGAACACCCCACCCCCTGCCCCAAACTATGCAACTGATTCTTCAGAGCTTGCTGAGACTGTGCTCAAAATGAGTGATAAGAATCAAACCAGATGCTTCAATTACCTTGATTAATGTGAAGCTTCGACAGAATCATACAGTATGAATGTCTGCAGATCACATTCAGTTTTTTGTTTTTAATGCAAAACACCTTGAGTGAAAATGAAGAATAGGAGGAAAAACTCTGGATCAAATTCTCAGCAAATAAGTCCCTCTTGCTGCTTAAAGGTGAGCTGGTTACTCACCATTTTTAGCAGTAATGGCTCACATTTTTCTAGCCCTTTTTTTCTTTACAAAGCACATGTTTGTCAGGAATCTGGGACTGGCTCTTTTCATGGATTCATATGCATGTGAGCTGGATGTCTTACTACTATTTCTGTACCACCTGTGAGATTGGTTGTGGGTGGTGTGGCTCTTGGACTTGGCCACAGCTTAAATCTCCACCTTTGTTACAGCTTGGGACACAACTGGAAGAGCTGATCTGGGCTAACTTAAGGGACAGGAACAGCATCACCCCAGGGACAGCTGCTCAAACATAAGTCCCACTGACTTCAAGGAGGCCTGCCCTCTAACAAAGAAATCCTAAAGGTGGCACGAGTGCCCTAAGAAGAGCTTTACTGTAGGAGCAGCACAACAGTGAAATAGATTGCTTTGTAGAGTGGTAGACAAATATTTGGAGGTCTTTAAACAGAATTTGGATGTGCATCTTTCAAGAGTGCTTTAGCTATGGATTTCTGCATGGCAAGAAGTTGTACTAGATAGCCCTTGAGGTCCCTTCTAATTCTAATATTCTATGATTCTATAAAATGGCAGCTCAATTGCCATTTCCCCCAAACTGCTAAATCATATTGGCACCTGTGTGAAGTTAATCTTATCTGTTTTCTTTCTCTAGTACTTTTTGTTTACATTTCCACAGTTTTCACGGTTTCAGTGAGAAGGAAGAAACCTCTGGTAGCTGCAAGGGCAGCTGACCAATAGACATACTATGCTTACTGAATCTGAAGCATAAAATGTAAATTGAATAATGAAATCACAGATTGATGCTGGATTTACCATAACACACTGGTGAGAATAACACCAAGGTTTTTTTTTTGAACTACAGCTACCAGGATCACCTGACTTATGCATGGCTTAGGTGGTAGATCCTCTGGATTGTAGTCCAAGAACGGAACTTTCTCAAGCTCTGTGTGAGGTACCCAGTGCTGGGCTCATTCAATGGAACGAAGGGATCTTGGATTTCAGACAGGTTTCTCATACCCTCCAACTGTCCTGATTTGGCAGGGACAATCCTGATTAATCCTCTGTTGTCCCACTTTTCAGCTTCTTTTAAACTGTCCCAGGTTCTCTCTCCTACTCTCACTTTCCCCCTTTCTCCTTGGCCTACTTTACTTGCCATAAACTGAGTTCAAAGTACAAAAGTAGTGTGCACTCAACTAACTCATCAGGAAGGATGATAGGAGAAGGTAGAGTATTATCCTTCTCTGTAGGCTCAGGCAAAAGCAAACTGCTGCAACCTCTTCTAGCTTGTGTGTTTTATCTTATTTATCAATTTTGCCACCTTGCTCACCCTCTGATGCTGCCTGACCATATGTGTTCCAGTTGCCATCTGTGAAATGATGGAGGGTATGGTTTCTGACATGTCCCATTTGAAAGTCATGCAGCGAATACAAACACCACCACCAGTAGATCTATGTCTGTGGAGAGCTCTACGGATGTACTGAGGACTGCTGGAGCAGATGCGCTTCTGCACTAGTGGAGGTCTTCTGTTCTAGCAAGGGACACTGTCACTCAGTGGTAGCTAGTGGCTTTCATGACAGTGG
The DNA here is from genome assembly GCA_948472985.1 of Iguana delicatissima. NCBI lineage: Eukaryota > Metazoa > Chordata > Lepidosauria > Squamata > Iguanidae > Iguana > Iguana delicatissima. Next base: position 241,913 of record CAOKZL010001958.1, on the reverse strand, counting down.
GTGTGTGGCTTTAGTCTGATCTTTAAAGGAGATAGCTAAGCTGCTGGACCTGGGATAGGATCCAGTACTTCACATAGCTTCTTTAAAATTCAGACTAAAACCTGGAATGAATAAACCACTCTACTGACATGGAAACCATCAGCCACTGCTGATTCTGTCCCTCCAGCTGGCAGATCTAGAGTGTTAGGACAGATCTCTTGGTCCTACAGAATTCAATGAGAAAAAGTAAGTACTCCATATTTTTTATTAATCTATGCACACTTTCCCATTTGTTTATTACTTATTACTAGAATAAATTATGTATTTAAATTAGATGACTCTTCTGCCTACCATAAAAATTTAGCCAACAATGCTGCTGATCAAACTGCCGTGTGCTCCACATGTTTTTAAATAAGTTCCTGTGGCCTACTAATTGTTTTTTCAGCAAAGAGCTCTTCCTTGTAAATGAAAAAACCCGCCATAAACCTTCATTTATTTAAATGAGAAGAGGAATTTTCTCTCAGTTTTCCTTTTCTTTAGAAAAACACTTGAGCTTATTCAAACATGTCAAGATATATCTTACCCTCATAGATTCATTTGTGTCTCAAGTTAAAGACCAAGCTTGTTTATCTAAGAGATTTGGATAAAAGGCTAATACAGAATAGGAGAACAATTCAATTTCAGGAAGGGAGTGGTGAAGTACTGTGATCTGTTTGTTCCTCTGTTTTTAAATGTACTTCTTACCTGTTCTCCAGACTAGAGCTGCAAGAGGAAAAAGTTCCATGAGAGAAAACTCTCACTCTAACTGCTTGGACCCTGAGGGGTGTCCCATGGTTCTTTCTAAATCTTAACCTCCTTCTTAGATTTCCAACATTACATCTGTTTTCTCCTCTTTCTGCATCAGCTTAACATTATTTTAAAATCTGCACAGGAATTTGTGTGCATTTCCATTTCTCCTAATACATACATTTTCAAAATTTTTCCTTTCCTTAATGCAGTTCTGTGAAAACCCTCTCTTCTGAGGCTAGTATTTGCCTTGTGTGGGAGGTAGGCCTGGGATCCTCCATTCAATAGAAAACAGGATTTCTTCTGAAATGCAAATAGTATATTTAATGTGAGGTCTAATTTGGCATCTCAACTTCAGACAACAGAAGCTTGTCAGACTCTAAGACTGAAATATGTAAGGACGGTTTAGTTGAGATCACTTCTTCAGTGGATGAGATTGAACAAGCCAATCTTTGTGATTATGATCCAAAGAATTACAGAATTAGTAATATGCACTTAAGAAGACATTGGCTGTATGTTTCTTAGACAGAAGCCTCTGCTATCTTCAGCATGTTTCATTGCAAACATCTTTTGAAATAATGACTCTGATTTTAAAAACAGATTTTCATAAAACATGATGATCTAATGTTCAGAGAGTGAAAAACCCCAATATTCCACTGGGAAGAGCCAAAGTTTGGGTTGCTTCTAAAGCAGCTATTTGAATCTAGGACTAATTGTTTTGGTCAATGTACTTCTAAACCATGTTTACTGGGGGGCAAGGATCAAGGCATTGCCCCCCCCCCAGAATTCTGCTCCAAATTAAATTTCCCTTCAGTCCCCAAATTTCTAATATTGCAGTACTTTCAGTTTATTAATTTTTTGACTTTGTCCTTGTACAGGATCCTTGTACAGTAATTGAAATACAGTTTAGGCTGCTAAAAAAAGGTGAGGGGGTAAATAAAGCAAAGAAATGAATGCAAACACAACAAAAGAAAGTGTTCTAGGTGGAAATGATTTCCAGTATCTCACCTTCTGCAATCCTAGAAATTTGCGGGCTGAAGGAAAATTGCACAGAGGGACAGAATTCTTATTGGGTGGCAATGATCTCATTTTGCCTCCCCCATAGATACACCCCTGTGTTACAGTTCTATTTGGATTATTTATTTTATTAATAAATTTATATTTATAACTGGGATATACCTTGATATGAGGAGCCGCAATGGCTGAAGCCCCATAGTCTGTTATCTATAGATATGCAGATATGAATGTGTGAGAATAGGGAGTAGAACTGTGCCAGGTGCTTCCGCTGGAAGTAAATGGGAATCCTATACCTTTTACAGGTATGAGGGAGAGAGAATTTCAGAATGTGTAGCTTGATACGCTAACTACACCTGCTCAAATATCCTTTGTTATGCAACTATCAAATTGGTAGAAGCCTGTTCCCTTTTGTGTCTGGCCACCTTCTTTCCACTCTGACCTATCTACAATCACCAGAGTCCATACGAACAAAGATCGTACACAGCTTCCAAGAACGTGTGCTACTTAAGGAAAATGGCCAGCGGGCACTATCCCATTCTCTCTCCATCCATTCATATTCATTGCATGGCAGGGCTATAACCACATTTTCTTCCAGGTGGAGGAAACAAAAACGGTCAAAGCATTTTCACATTATGGCTTTAAGACTGCCAAAACTCCCTTCTAGTTTCTGATGTCTGACATATTCTTTGATTAAAAACACTGCAGGAAATTCAACTGTGGGGTTCTGAGAAAGCAATTTTTGAGCTTGCCTACACACAGTGTAAAATCTAGACAGGGAATATCTATTTTAAATCAAAACCCTATTTCCTTTCTGTTTTTCCCTATCTTGTTTTTCTTCTTGTTTATTTTCTCTTCTTTTTCCTGTTTTCACTACTCATAAAGTTTGACTTCCATGTGCTGACTTTAATAAAGGAAAGAGTGATTTCCAAATAGATATTTTCCATCACATTATTCCTATCAAATTTGTTTCCCCAACTATTTTCCAATGGCAATAAAAATGAGACTAATATATATTTTAAACTGCCCCAACTGATCCCCTCCTGACTCCAATGTTGCTCAGGTCTCAATTAAGAGTTTATACATATTATCCAGTTCTTTTATTACCCAACATATTGAAAAAATATTCCAGTCACCATACCTCTGTGAAAGCATCTCGATTTGCCTGCAGGCTAACCTTGACTACTTCAAAAGGGTTAACCACAACTGCTTCTGTTAGGCCAGATCCCAAGCCAGCAACTGCAAATGTCTAAAAGAGTTAAATCAATCAGTTCTCAGGCACACTGCAGCAAAACATCCCGCACATCACATTCTGAAGTTGAGCATTAAGCTGACTGATACGATGAAAGTGGAGAGACCAACCCTTGTGCAGGGGTATACCATTACTAAACAGCTTTCGTCCTTGATTAGATGCTGACAGTTCATGCAGAAGAAATTACAAAGCCACAAACCACATTCCAAATATTCAAAATAAAATGTCAAAGTCCTATCAACAACACATTCTCTCTAGCTGGAAGGAAAGCTTTGTAACTGATTTAAGAAATGTATGTGGGGAAAAGATAGCCCTCCACGTTCTATTTAAAGAGAGTATTAGCCTGTGAAGAAGAATTTACACATTATTATGAGTATAATCTAAGCACAAAGATAGCTCTTAAAATCACTTACAAGCAGAGTAGAAAACAAACTGGTAATGAGGTAGTAGATTTATTACAAAGGAAAAAAAATGGATTAAATTGTTGTGTTCCCAGTCAGCAAACTTTTTTTTTTTTTTGAAGAAAAATTCTTCAGGGCACATTTCACCTCTGAAAAGACTTGAAAAATATATTAGCAATAATGCTAATATGACCTATAACAACTGATTTAACAACCATGACATATAATACAGCCTGTAACAACTATTTGATACACAGGCACAATAAGGCAATCAATAATGTGAAAGAGGTGCTTAAAGTGTGCATATAATGCAATGAAATACAGTATAATCACTTTCAAAGCTTTTAAGTGGAGGCTATATTTTTCACCATAATGTAACACAGATTTAGGTGTATTTAAGACTACTGGGCAGTACTCAGTTAGTTAACTCATGCTCTGAGCATAGCAAAAGGGCTGGAACAGCATGTCAGAGACATTCCATACCCTATTAGACCATTGTGTGTTGACAGGCACATCAAGTAGAGGAGAAGTCCACCATCTTAAAGAACTGGGGAGTCCTATTAGAACTTTATCACGTGGGAGATGCATCTACAGCAGGCTTGGACCATGCCTTTGTTTAGAAACATCAGGGCAAGAGTGGAAGAGAAAGTCTAACTAGGGTCTATCTCATAAGCTACCTCACCTTCATATAAATCAGTCCCAAAAGCTGGCCAAGGGTAGAAGAATTTGTCAATTCATTTCAGTCACCATCAGAAACAAGAAAGAAACAATACTGCAGGATAATCATTAATTTCCTGTTAATGACTGCCTTTACAGGAAGCAACATCACATTGCAGAATGTTTTGTTTAATTTTTTGGGTGTCAAGTGCCACCTTTATAGGTCACAAATATCAAAACAAAAGACTGTAAATTTTATTCAGATTATTACTAAACAGCCTTGGTTCCTAACATAGTTTAACTTTGAACCAACCATGAGAGAAACATTTCCCATCTCGCTCTCCCTTTAGCTCCTCAAATGTCTTATAATGCCTTTCTGGAGAAGCAGAAGAATTCCTCAATAGTATGGGATGTGTTTGATGGGATGAGTTCTAGGTAGATATTGGAATCACTGCATTAATGTTAATTACTCTAATTATATTTTTGTTGTTTAAAATACTTGAATGACAGTGTAAAGCACATTTTTTCCAGAAGATATTACGGATATTCTGGTAACAATACAGGGGACAGCATTTTCATTGACTATATCATCCTCTCCCCCCTCCACCTCCCCAGCTGCCCTCACTCGAGTTTTTGACTCTGTGGTGGGAAGTGGTTGTGACAGTGAGTGGCAAGCACAATGGGCAGCAAAGACTGCAGGGGAGGGAGGAAGAAGCAGGAAAAGGTGGCCTACGGCAAATTGCCTTCCAGTGCAGCATGTGCACATGGGAAGAAAGTTGCTGAATGTGAGAGAGGGTAGGGCTGGGAAAGTAGCAACAGAAGAAGAGGAGATGAGATGGTGAATGGACATGGATGGAAAGATTCAAGAGGCAGGGACAGGAAGAGAAATGGAAAGAAGAGAAGAAGGGAAAAAATGGGCGGGAGAAAGAATGCAAAATGACAGCCTCAGAGGACAGCAGGCATCAATGCTTAGGCCATCCTAAGCAGAAGATAACAGAAAAGGGTGAAGAAACAGGACATGAGAAATGGACAGTGATGATAATGCACACATTGGTGTGTGCATTATGAAGTTGGAAAGGAGGAAGCACTTTCAAAGAGCTGATATGACAAAACAGAACAGAGACTGAGTAGTCAAGGAGAGAAGAAGTTTCAAAGGAACCTTGAGTAAAATGGTAACAGGAATAATAAAATCAGGACTCTTTATGTATGTGGTATATATAATTAATTTTATACATAATATAATGACTTTTCAATATTTTCGGAAGCATATTTTGGCCAGAAATAGAGAATGTTACATCAAGATGTATTTTTACAGTTTCAGATAAATACACCTAATATGGAAATTTTAAAAAGAAATTCTCCCCTACCCCAGGAATAGGAATTTTGATTATCAATAAATGAAGTTGTGCTTTTCTTGTTTGAGTTAAAAAAGATTTCAATGCAGTATTAATTCATAGAATCATAGAGTTGGAAGAGACCCCAGGGGCCATCGAGTCCAACCCCCTGCTATGCAGGAACACCCATCAAAACATTCCCAACAGATGGTCATCCAGCCTCTGCTCAAAAAATTCCAAAGAAGGAGACTCTACCACACTCCGAGGCAGCATATTCCACTGCCAGACAGCTCTGACCGTCAGGAAGTTCTTCCTGAGGTTCAACTAGAATCTCCTTTCCTGCAGCTTGAATCCATTGCTCCTTGTCTTAGTGTCTGGAGCAGCAAAAAAGAAGCCCACTCCCTCTTCAACATGACATCTCTTCAAATATTTAAACATGGCTGTCATGTCCCTTCTTAACCTTTTCTTCTGTAGACTAAACATATCCAGCTCCCCAAGCCGTTCCTCATAGGGCATGGCTTCCAGACTCTTCACCATTTTGGTCACCCTCTGGATACATTCCAGCTTGTCGATATCCTTCTTGAATTGAGGCGCCCAGAACTGGACACAGTATTCCAAATGAGGCCTAACCAATGTAGAATAGAGTGATACCATTACCTCCCTCAATCTAGACACCATACTTTTATTGACACAACCAAGAATTGTGTTGGCTTTCTTGGCTGCCTCATCACTCTGCTGACTCATGTTCAGCTTGTGATCTACTAAGACTCCTAGATCTCTTTCACATGTACTGCTATCCAGTCACGCATCCCCCATCCTATATTTGTGCATTCCATTTTTTCTGCGTAAGTGTAGGACTTTACATTTCTCTCTGTTGAAATTCATCTTGTTAGCTTTGGCTCAGCTCTCCAATCTATCAAAGTCATTTTGAAATTTGATCCTGTTCTCTGGGGTATTAGCAACCCCTCCCAATTTGGTGTCATCTGCAAATTTGATCAGCATGCTCTCCACTCCTTCATCTAAGTCATTGATGAAGATGTTGAATAGCACTGCGTCCAGGAATAAACCCTGTGGCACCTCACTAGTCACTTCTCTTCAGGATGAAAAGCAGCCATTGGTGTTCGGTCAGTCAACCAATTCCAATCCACCTAACAACAGCCCTGTCCAGCCTGTATTTTACTAGCTTCTTTGCAAGAATGTCATGGGGAACTTTGTCAAAGGCCTTGCTGAAGTTAAGATATGCCACGTCTACAGCATTGCCTTCATCTATCAAGCTTGTAACCCTATCATAAAAGGAGATAAGATTAGTCTGGCATGACTTATTTCTGAGAAATCCATGTTGATTTTTTGTGATTAGGGGAGGGGGATCAAAACTAGAACAGACTAGTTGTCTGCTTCCCATTTTGCTTTGGGCGGGATAGGGGACGAAACAAGATGCAAAAGGCCTACATTTCACTTAAATAGAGGTTTCCAGGAATGGAAATTTACCTTTGCATTGAAATTTTGTTCAGTGAGGAACATTGGAGGAGGTACAGGAGAGGTCTAGAAGCTGCAAAACGTGGACTTCAGCAGGGCTGCCTTATCCATTGGGCATTTTAGGCACAATGCTTAGGGTCTATGAAAATTTTAGGGCCTACGAAAACAGGATTTTAGGTCCTACAAAAACATCCCTAATAGTATGTCAAGGATGAGGCGGGGAGTCAAATACAAAAGAGCCTAGGGCCTAGAAAAACCTTTATTCATCTTAGCCTTGGGTGCCACAGCTGGTCTATGGCTGGGCTTTGTCCACTTCTGTTTAACATTCTCTGTCAGGTTTTCCATAACGTTGCATATGCCTACCAAGCAGAGGACAGGATGGAATGGGAAACATTAGTTAAACCTTCCTTTAACAAAATTCCACACAGGGCCTTTCCACACTATATTGTTATAGTGCTATTATTCCACTTTCAACATCCTGAGGAATTCTGGGGTTTGCAGTTTAGGGAGGGGCATTTAGAATTCTCAGCCAGAGAGCTCTTTGGCCTCAGTAAACTACAAATCCCAGAATATCGCAGGATGTTGAAAGTGGAATAATGGCACTATAACAATATATGCGGAAAGGCCCACATTAACACTTTGGGGTACAAGCCAGTGTATTTAATAATACTTTTGAGAAAACCTGTGATGGCTTGTTTTTCAGTGATTATCGTAAATTTGTGATCTTCAATGCTTGTGCAGAAACAAATCCTGACAAAACTCCTTCTCTGCAAGTTTCAGATAACAGACAGCATAGGATATCATCCACCTACCCAAATGTGACCACAAATGCATTAGTGTCTATAAGCCAGTGTTGTCGTATGTCTTAATATTAGATAAACCCCAAAGATCTCTCTCACAGAGCTAAATGTTAGATTTCAAGAATAAAATTCAAGTCCTTGGTTTGCCTTTGCTTTCGGAAGAGAGAACTCCATGTTATGGTACCTTCCATATACATCAGAATGTCTATGAAATAATTTTTCTGCCTGTATTTAATATTTGTAGACCTCAGCACATCAGGGAGCAACCCACAATTGAACATAGTGACATTTCTGCACCCAGCTGTGCTTAATGAGCTTTACAAGTTGATCCAAATAATTACTTTGATACATCCTCCATCTGCTTTAACTTCAGCCAGTCAAGCAAGATTCTGTAAAGCTTAATGGTTTGGGGTTTTAATAGTTTGTAGGCCTATCTCAGTCCACAGTATCATTGCAGATGTATTGGATTGCAACTTGGAAAACACTTCTGGAATGGTTTTTGATTTGGGGAATCACTGGTACCCCCCCACAACACTGGCAGCACAAAGGACATTTGTAGGACAATTTTTCCTATAAAATTTGTGTGTGCGTTTGATTGTGTGTGTATGTGTATGTGAAATAAGGGACCTTCCTCGGAGTGCAAATGTTAATGCAGCATTTGTTATTTTAAAGGCTTGGACTTTTATAACTTCCCAGTACTCCTCCCACAAGTTTTTATTAAACCTGATCCCTAATATTTACAGTTCTTATATGGAGCATATAATTCCTTTGATAAAACAGCTTCATTGGCTACTGGTTAGTTTCTGGGTGCAATTTAAAGTGCTGGTCTTGAACTATAAAACCCAATATGGTTTAAGTCCAGCCTATCTGCAAGACCATATTTCTCCAAACAAACGTGCCAGAGTTTTAAGATCTGCAGGGGAAGGTTTTCTCTTGGTCCCACTACCATTGTACATTGGTCCTGCACTACAGAATGAGGATGTGCTCTCCTAACCAATGAACTACAGTCAGAGAAACCTACACAGTGGCATGTTCTTGGCATGCAGATACTCCTAGGGTCAATCCTTGGCATCTCCAGTTTGCAAGATTTCAGGTTGCCAGCCCAGGGCCTCTTCTTTACCAATCTGATTAGCCATACTGGTATACAGACAGCAATGGTCTACTTAGTAAGGGGTAGCTTCAGATACCAGCTTCACAGCTTAGGGCCACCTCAAGGATTACATATTCTTATAAAAATTTGTTGGGGCAGGAGGGGACAGCAGTGCCTTAAGGACTAACATGTTTTATGAAATCCATGAAAGTTTATGCTGAATGAAACTCATTAGTCTTTGAGGTGCCCCAGGTCTACTTTGTTGCCCTTCCTGTACGAACCTGCCCATTGACCTGAGATCATCAACAGAAATCCTTCTCCAACTGCTCCAACTCCAACTGGAAATTGAACAGACAACTCTAAACAAAAGACCATTCCAAGCAGTGGCTTCTGGTCTGTGGAATGACCTTACCACAATGGCTTACTGTACTTTAATGCTATTTCACTGCCAAAACTTTTTATACTTTCTCAAACTGTTGTCTAATCCCTGATCTGCTGGTTTGTTTGTTTTTTTCAAATTAATCTTATAGTCACATGCATTGGAGTTAGTACTGCAAGACTTGCACGGAAGTGAAAAAACTATAGCAAATATCTATAGGCCCCTCAAATCATCTATAATACACATAAAAAAGTATGATACATTTGACTCCATGGGGAAAGAGCATGATAGCCACCCAGTTCTGCCCTGGAGGCAGCAGGTTCCTTCACAAAGTGGAAATGGGCAGCTAGCTCCTGTTGCTGCCCATTTTTAATAGAGATTTACAAACTTCACCTCATGTTCACAGTGTCTCTCAGTCTCGCAAGGCCATGAGGTGAGAGTTATGAGTCCCTATTAAAAATGGTGCAGGGCAACAGCGCAGGTGGTGGCATATATTTTTAATAATAAATTAAAATAATGAATAATCAAATCTGCAAACGTTGAAATCATAGATGTGGAGGGCAGACTGTATTTTATTCAAGAGGATTTTTAAGTCTGTTATTTTGCTACTTGGTTTTCTTAGTCCTGCTTTTATTTTATATTTGTCAATTTCGTGATTTTTAAAAAAGATTTCTTGCTATGTTTCTCATAGGAATGGCATTTGCTTGGTACTTAAACCCAAAGTAGATAAATATATATGTGCAATTGCCAGTTGCAACTATGCTTCCTTTTCCCCCAAAATGAAGTGGGTCTCAGCATCTTTTGGAAGTGCTGGACCACCTGTCGGCAGGGGGGGGGGATGAGAAAAACAATGGCTTTGGAATTCTCTCACTTATCCTGCTCTATTTTAGAGGATTTTGCCAATTCAAAACATTGTGAGTCAGGGTATACATTGACATAAACAAAGAAATCCTTGATTGTTAGCTGAGAAGCAAAAAGGGACATCTTAGACAGGAACACACATGAAATCATTGCACAAGAAGCCGTCTGTGGGGGGCCAAAAGTAATGCTGAGGAAGGAAGAGAGTCAAAAGAATACCCACTGTAACTTAAGCTATTTCCACACTAGACTGTTACAGTGCTATTATTCCACTTTCAACATCCTATGGAATCCTGGGGTTTGCAGTTTGGGGAGAGGCCTAAGCAGTCTAGTGCAGAAATGGCCTTAAGTACTCAACACAACATTCTTTAATATACTAATTCCATATTGGAACTCCAGTCTGGAGATCTTGTATGGTGCCTCACAAATATTATGGCCTACATGTGAAAATACACTAGATAAATATGCATGCTGACAGCTCCAATAGCACCAATCATCTGTTTGGGCCTAAGGGAAAAAGATGTGGAGACAATCCCTTCTAATTCTGCAACAGTAAGTATGAAAGATGGCAATGGGACCCATTAGACCTGGGAGCCAGTGATGTTAGAGGGCATGGCCACACTCCAGATGTTAGGATTGTGGCCATAGCCAGTGATTTCCTCTCACCTGGAGGGGACTGGAGGGTTGGGTCTCTGGCTGCCATTCCAAACTGGTACCTCACCCCCAATCTATGCAATCCAGACTTTCCTATGTGATGATCCAGCAATACTGAGTCCCAGCATGGGAGAAAGGCAGGATATAAATAAAGGAATGAAGGGATGGAACTACATGTTGAACTCCTCTTCTGAAGAATGGATTCCTAACCTAGAAGACAACTCACCTGAGCATCTCTCTTGCTAGAATATGATGCAGTACTTTTATGGATGCTGCAGAGGCCATTAGAGCTTTGGATTAACACATTATAAGTAACAATGTTGCATTTAACATGTTACTTTCAGAATAATGAAGGCATAAAGGTATTTGCTTTGGAAAGCAACATAATTACTGGTAACCATGGGGTTTTGTGAGCATGTAAAATGTTCACTTTGTATCTTACTCATTACTTTTTAGGTACCAGAAATGCATTAGGCGTTGGTGGTCTATGAACCAGTGCAAGTTGGTAACCTACTGGCTACTGGTCCATAAGGAGTTTCCAGGGAAGAAAGAAGGAGTTACAGCCAATGGGCACAAATATAGTCCTTGGCACACTGGAGGAAGATTGTTGCTGGCCTCCCATATCAAAGAGCTGAAGAAGCACTGATTTAGGGGATCATTTTGAAGAATTCTCCTTCCCCCATAATTTAAGTCATTTTCTTAATTTTTTTTTAAAGATGGATCTCCCTCACAAGTAATTGGAAAGCAAAACAGGAAAAAGTGAGTAACAAGAAATGGTAAAGAGGAAAACTGAGTAATTAAAAGTTTAAAAAGTTTAAAGGAAGTAACTTTCCAGGCTCTGGCTAGACAAATAAGAATGGTATTTTCTCTGGTGTGATTCATCAAAATGAGAGCCAGTCTACCAGATCCAGAGCCATTCTTCCTGACCTGGAAGTACACCTCTTGCTCTCTTCCAGCATTTTCATACATTTAATACATTACGGCCATCCCCATCCACCATGATTTCATAACATGACAAGTATAATGCAGTCCATGAAGCTTGACGAACCACTGCATTATTTATTCAAGTCACATTGAGGAGTTTTCTCTTAGTACCATACATCTGCAAGAAGAATTAGAGCCTTCTTTGCTGAAAAGATATGTGGCAACTTTAAGGATTTATTTCACGTTCTCTGGAGAAAGTAGAAGCCCACAAAAAGAGAGTTAGGGAAAGAGGGGGAAAGGATCCTCTAAGAGCCAGAGACGAATGCAGTAATTATAGTAATATAATAGATATGTTCAGTATGTAGCAAAATCGTATTTCATGCAGACTTTCATTTCCATGGATTGATTATGTACATTCTATTAGAAGGATTCTTACTTCACAATGACAACAACAAAAAATTCCTTTCTGTGTTTGTGACAAAGCTTCCACTGAAAGAGCCAAACTTCAGAAAAACTTCCAACCTCAAATTCGTTTAACCAAGAAATCTATAATCCAGATGGTCAGGATTTGTTGTTAGTGTACTCTTCCAATTTGTTTTTTGGTAACAGCATACAAACCAGCTATATGGACTGATACCTGGGTGGCCGAGTTCCCATGTGATGCATACTGTCCAAGAATCCAAAGGCACACATTCTCCTCTGTAATTGAAATAAACAAACAAAAACTCCAGGGACGCAGACCAACAAGAGTGAAGTCTGCACATATGCATGAGATTTTAAAGCTCTCACTTCACAAGGAAGCTGCACTGAGTCCCAGATTTTGTGAAAAGATGCGGTATAAAGAAAGAGAAGAAGGAAGAGGAGATAATAAGTCCTTCGATACCTCAGTCTAAAATTCAGGAGAGGTTGTTGCTCAAGGAGTTTTTATTCTTCACAAATGATGAATGGAAATATTTTCCAGAAGTGCACAATGCTTCTGCATCTCTCTGAATCAATCATCTTTCCCCTTTCCCTACCTCCATGTATTTTTAGCCATTCTGCTCCCTTTTCTTGACCAGTTTGAGAAGGAAAGGAGGAATCTCTCCTGACAACTGAAAAGCTCACTCCCAGTGAGTCTTTTTAGTTTCCTACAAACTTAAAAGTAAATATAGGAAACCATACATTCCAGATACACCTGCCATAACCCTCAGTGTATATTCTCACTTACCAATGCTGGTGATAACGAAACATTTCCTAGTAACTTCTTGTATTGTTCAAAGGTGAAAAACTGGAAAGTAAATACAGTGGAATTTAAAACTCAACAATAGAGTAGAGATTTTATCATAGAAAATTATTTACTTTTATTATTCCAACAAAAGACAAAGAAAGAATTATCTGATCTAGTTGTTGAGCGATTACTGCAGCACACATGGCTTGGGATGAATCAAGATGATTTTGATCTCACATCATTTCAAAACATTTACTAGCAATATATAGAATATACATATGTATATGCACACCTATATAGATGCCACACAAATACTCAGGTCAGTTTACGTCAGCTCCATATCTTGACGTTGTCTTCTTTTTTTAACACTATAAAGAAAACCGTACATTCCAGATTTCTTTAAAAAAATCAAAATGTCACACGCATAGTTTCTTGTCTAAAGTGCAGAATTCTCCTTATAAAATATGAAAACTTTTCCTAAATATCCTGATTAGTGTCTATACAGCAGTTTTTCTTTTCTTTCTATTCCTTCCATTTAATGTGAACAAAAATATCTCAGCACAATCTATTGGTGCTGAGATCAGCAGAACTATGCTATGACTACTTTTAGCAGCTGACAAACAATTCAAAATCATGTCAGTCTTTGATGCAAGGATAATACATTCAAAAATCTCCCAAGAGCACTATTATTGGATCAGTCAGAATATTAACCTTAAATGTTTCATTTTGCACTAATACAACTGGTTTTCAAAACAATGGATAGGATCCAAAGGCACATGGATTGAAGACTGTTCGTACAACAAAGCTTTCCTTCCCAGCCCTCCACCTCAGGCCTTTTGTGGGATATGGTACAGTGAGCTAGAATGGGAAGGCAAAACGTGCAAACATTGGGCAGAAGGCACTCTGTATAATCTGAGCTTGCCAAAAGTTCATAGATTGTCAGTTGTATTAATATCTGTTGACTGACTCATTACGAACCTTCACATATTTATTCTCAAAGACCTGTGTGTGGTGGGTGACCCCCTGGGCCACTGTTATTTCCACAATCTCAGGCAGCTGTCTTAGGATATGCCTTCCCAGCAGTTCACCTTCCCATCTGGGTAGCTGCAATATGCCCTTCCATGACATTCTGGTGGTCTTGAGTCTGCTGGCAGCCTCCCACTCTGTCTAGAGGCCATTCTATAGTGGCCATTGTATGGATACACTAGGTTTCCAATCTAGTTCCAACCTCTTTCCTATGCTGTTTTGAGCAGAAAAGATTGTGTGCATGCATTGAATTTTGTGAATTTATCTCTCCTCTATAAATCTGATCACTTTTAGGCTGTTTGGCTCGGCTCACAGTGTTGTCTTTATACGATCTGAAGAGAAACCAAAGACTTGTCATTTTTCAGCCCTTGAATAAAAGGAAGCAGAACTGTTTAAAAGGACACAGGTACCCAACCTCAGGTTAACAGAAGCTAGGGTTGGCAAAGGTATGTTTTGCCATGATCACAGCGGTGGAAAGAAAAGTTAACTCTGGCTTTGCAATCACAGTGAAAACACTCCTGCTCATCCACCGGCAATGGTTATTTACAATAAAATAAATATACTACACCATAACATCAGTTGTTTAGTGTAATGGTTTAGCATCATTACACTTAACGTGGAATGATTTCCTGCTGTCATTTCTTAGCTACCTGTTTAGAAGTCATAGTGCCGTTTAAAACAAATATATTCCTTTTGAAGGAACACCACTACCAGCTCCCTTCTAGAGGATCAGAGTTTGGAACAGAAGGTGGCACTTTAGCATTGCAATATATTTTAAAATGCTTTTAACCAAAGTGTTGTACACCCCCCACCAAGTCTACCGTGTCCTCAGAATAATAGTCTTACTAGATCAGGTTCAATTAGTCTGACTAGGTTCATCTTGCATTCTATGTCTGTTAACATACGATACATCTTAAGCTATGCTGCTCCCACTCCAGCTGAACAAAAGCATTGAGTATTTGCTATGTACTTTATTGCACAAATATGTCCACCCTGGCACAATGCCTTTTTGTGTGGTAATTAGAATATAACTAGCAGCATCCCCCCCCTTTTTGGGTAAAATATAAGACAGGACACATCATTAAAGAATCCATGAGAAATATCTAAGTGTTGACCTAATAAGTCCCATTCATTCAGTGGGCTTATTCTAGTTAGGACTTTTTGAACAGTAACGTAAACACAGTGATATCTTTTTTACAAATATCAGAGAACTGATCACCTGAACTAGGAGCCTCATGTTTCCAAATCTCTCTCCAGAAAGCTCTGGAGGCAGGATTACATCGGTGTGGCCTCCAGAGTGATCTCAACCCACTGAAAGGAATAGGAAGTAGCAATATTTTCCAGTGAGATTGGATGGCAATGCGACATTTCTGGTTTGGTTAAAATGGGTATAAATCACAAGGGATTTATCCCTGTTTACTTTTGTCCAAGCAGTTCCTCCCACAACTATAGTCCAGTCTCCTGTACTCATAATTGATACTTTGATCTGGGATACTTTTTTTTGAGAAGGCTAAGTCTCACTTTAGATAAAGTTATCCACAATCTGCATCTGGCCCTAAAGATAAGTTCTAGTTTGGAGACAAAATGGAGCTACCCCATATTCTGCTTCCAGTTATACACGTTATTTGATTTCTATATTAGCCTGTCAGTGACATCTATGTGTACAGTCATCTCTACAGTTGCCTGAAGAATGTGTTTGCAACAAACCTTCACAAAATTTCCTAAGTTACGTTCCTGCTTCATTTCTCAATTATAGGCCAAATTCATTGACAATTTTGGTTCTATTCTGTTTCCTACATTCACATTCTAGTCACCTATGATTATCACCATGTTCATTTTGGTGTGTGATTAATTTCTTCTTGGATGTCTACACAGAATGTTTTAGTTTCTTCATCTTTTGTTTCTGTAGCTGGAGCATAAATTTGGATTATGGTTATATTTATAGGTGTTCCATGCAGTCATATTGATATTATTGATATTAATTGGTTTAGTCTTTGCACTGTAGCACCTGACTGCTTTGGCTACATCTCACATTTCTATCTTTTTTCTCAGATTGTCATTTCCACAGTAAAACACTGTACAACTTATCTGATTGAAAATGTTCCATTGCCATCCACTTTAGTTCATTAGCACCAAGTACTGCAATGTATATTTGTTCCATTTCTTGATCATTTGATCATATGAGAAGCTGAGCATCCATTCAGGTTGTCCAGCTGCATCAAAGGACACAGTGCTACTCATACTTGTCCTTTGCACTTCCCCAAGTAGTTGGTTAAGTACTTTCTGATTGGGAGGCTTCAGCTTCTAGTACTGTCTCTTGCTTCATTTTGTTTCATTTGTTTCATCACAGGGTTTTCCAGGTAAAATACATTCAGAAGTGGTTTTATAGTGCCTTCTTATGAACAGTACTAATAATAGCTAAAGTGCCATTATCATTTTCTCTGAAAGATCCTATGCCAGCATCACCTTCCACTACTGCTGCTACACTGTAGTTTGCCTTCTGGAGCTTTCTGATGCCCTCATCATTGGAACTATCAGTTCACTTCTGCTGAAGAGGCCTTACTCCCTGAAGAGGAAAGATGCATCTTATTCTGGTACTTCCACTTTCCACTAGGGTAACCCTACTAAAAGTCTAGACTCTTGATAGACTTCTTGATAGAGTCTAAGTTCTTGTTTAGTCTCCTGACACATCAAACCAACTCATTGTGTTAAGGTCTGGATCCCTCTCAGTACCTTCAAAGATAACCTTTCACTGTTCTAAGTATCATGTCCAGATTTAATTTTAAAGAGCTTTTCTTCCTCTCCTAGAAGTGAGGATGGATTTTTGGTATGAATGTGTTTGTTATAATATAAAATCCTCCATAAGAATCCCAAAGGAAGTTTAGGAGCTCACTTTCCTGCTAGTAGTTCTAGGATATTTCATCCTGCTGAATATGATCCTTCCTTCCAGTCATTGATATCCTTTCCTTTACATTTGCAACCAGTCTTATTTTTTGATAGCTGATTCTGTAAAAATCCAGAACTTGGAAAAGTTAATTTTTGAGACTACAATTCCCTGAGCCTTTCAACCAGAATGGCCATGTAGTTCAAAACCACAATTTTTCCCAAGCTCTGAGAAATATTTATGTACACACAAATAAAGGAACTGCAGAGTAGGAGACAAGCAGTGGGCAGCAAGGCTAGACAGATAACACACTGAAGCAGCTGGTGGGAATTGCAAGAAATTTCCTCCTCTTGCTGCCTCCTCAGGCCTTAATAACTTAACTTTCTGTTAAGGTTTTTTTCATGGTGCTGATGCTTAATGCTATTTTATATTAAATCTGCCAAACTGATTGAACTTCTTTTAAACCACAAAGTTCCAGTTACCTTCAGCTATTTTTGAGTTTTAACAGATTTTACATCTAGTACACTGGTAAGTATGGACGGCCAGTGTGGTGTAGTGGTTTGAGTTTTGGAATAGGATTCTAGGGACCAGGGTTCAAATCTGTGCTCAGCCATGGAAAGTCACTGGGTGACCTTGGGCAAGTCACACCCTCTCAGACTCACAGGAAGGCAAAGGCAACCCCTCTCTGAACTAATCTTGTGAGGAGAATTTCATGGGAGGTTCACTTTAGGGTTGTCATAAGATGGAAACAACTTGAAGGAAGACAACAACAATCCTTAAAAATCATCCTCCTCCCTTCCAGTTTGTCCTGTATAAGTGTTATGCTTTTTTCCTATTTTTCTTCAAAAATTTAATTCTTCTTTGACAATAAGTCCACAGAGGTGTGATCAGAGGTGTAGCTATGGGGGAAGTGAAATGAAGGCTTTGCCGCCCAAATGTCCTCCAAATGAAAATTTCCTCCATTGCTCAAATTTCAGTCGAGCATTTATAAATACAATTTAGGCATCCAGAAATATGAAGCAAGCAAAGCTACCAAGAGAATGCAAAGATTGCAAATACGACTTCTATGCATGAACAATTTTGATGTCTCATTCTGTTTTGGGGGCTGAAGGAAGATTTCATTTGGGACAGCAGATTTCTCATATGGAGAGACAATGCTCTCATTTTGCCCCCATCCCATAGCTACACCTGTTTAAAAGCTGTTTCAGATGACTCTTTAGTACGTTTTAGAAAGAGGAAGCAACTGGATATAAAATTATTCTTGCAACATCATTCCAGTGGTGTGTATATATGTACAGCCTTTAAAAGGCATCAAGGTTCTGAGGCATGGTTAACTGGCCCATTGGTTAGAATAGACCGACAGTCATATCTCTAGGTCAAAGCTTTCAACTTCCACACTTCTCTTACTTGTACCATTTTCATTCTCTTGTTCTAGCCTTCTGGGACAGTCTAACATCAGTCAAGGAGAAAGACTGAACTAAAATCATGCGTGGGTTTCTATATCTTCAGGGACAAATTCTGGAACCCGTACTTTTTAAGTTGCAGTAAGTTTTCACACATCTCACTAAGTGGCTCTGGATTTCCCTCCCTGCTTTCCATTATCAGAGCAGGCTAGTTATTTAAATATGATTATTGCAATTTTGGTAATGGGCAATCACTATTGTTAATAGGTGGAATATAAACACTGTAAAATAAAAATAAATATGAATACAGAATACATTCTGTAACCTTAAATCTGCCCCAAACTAACACTGACAATTCTTTCTTTTCTAGGAAGCAGGGTGATTTTGACTACCCATGTGTTAAAATTCAGCATTCCATTTGTTGCAGATGTACCACAATAATTTTGATACAATCATTTGAGTACATCAATGAATGAAGTTAAAGCCTTGTATTACTTTTCTAGACATGATGAACTATAGTATTTTAGATCTCTTTAAAATATTTGCTAATGAAAGAGACACAAATATTATAAAGCATATCACCTTATACTGCTGGGAGGAGACCTTTTGTAATATTAAAAAATCTCATTAAAATGTCAGCCATGACTTGATGAGTTAATTCACTGAACAGAGAATAAGACTTCCTGTAATTAAAAACTGTGCTACTTACGAATTCTTATGATCAGCTCATTCAGGCAATAATTCTTAACAGCACAATCTGAGCACTGCCTACTCAGAAGTAAGTCCCTCTGAATTCAGGGGGATTACTCACAACTTAAGCAGCATACCATGTCTCTGTACTTCAGCTAACAAAGGCAATCAAATGGGTTATGTAAAAAGAAGTGCACTGAGGACTATAGTCTCAGGGAATATAAACCTTAAACTAGAATAATAAAGATAAGAACAGATTTTTACACTGCACATTAAACTAATACAAACAACATTTCTCTTGTTCTCTGCTTTTTTCATGGAATTTTAGGTATTAGTTAATGTTTTCCATACCTTACATCTATGCTACCTAGCAATCTTTTGTTCTTAAAAATTTGTCTTCAAAATACCAATGGCTTCCTAAAGTCATAAACAGAACAACGAGTTAGAATGTAGCAACTCTGTTTCATATTAAGTGGACAATTCTGAGGCTGAAAAAAAAAAGCGAATATCAATAAGCTCCAAATTAAGAGTTGAATTGGACAAACCAGGTATGAATTAATTTGTCAGGAAAACCAAGCAATGTTTGTTTCCATGACTAACAGCATTTAGGGGCTCACAATATCTTTATCATGATAGAGCAAATCCATTTTTTTTTTGGTTAGGTTTAAAAAATAGCTTGCTTCCTCAGCTCCAAGGAAAAATAATTGCAAAATATATGTCTTCATGTATCTAATAACCAGTGCTGTCCATCTGGCAAAGATACATGTAAATCTAAGTTCCACAGAGAGGAAAAAAGACAAAGTACTTACCATATGTCTCAGTAATGTTAAGGTAAAAAAAAAAAGTCTGGGAACACATGCAAAATATGTATTTGCCCAACAAGATCATCTGTTAACCATTGTACTGGCACTGTTCATGTCTTTTCTTCAAGTCCAGACTAAATCAGGGCTATAAAGTTTGGCTTTTCATCCTTTAGAATAACCAGCTTTCTTTCAGAAAGGGGAAAAAAAGAAAGAAAGACAGAAAGAGGCACAAACAGACAGACAAAGGATCTGAACTCTTCAAAGCAAAATTGTCTTTGACACATGGCGTCCAAGTGACATATTACCTTAATTATAATGGCTTTATTTTTACATGCAAATGGATTTACCAAAGGAATAGACAATTATATTTTTCTTCTCAACAGGAACTCTGCCTTGTTTGTTTATCTGAGTGATCTTTTATCAGCACAGCAGTTTTATAATTCAAGGCAGCCTTTCTCTGCAAGTTTCCTAGATGTGAATGGCAGGTACAGATGCAGCTGTGTAAAATTACCACAATGGAACTTGAATTATAGTATTGAGTTTGAAAAGGATCCCTCTCCCCCCACCTAACCAAGAAATTAAAACTGCAGTTCTGTAGCCCCTAACTGGGAAGTAAGTTCCATTTAACTCAGTGGGACTTACTTTTGAGGAGACATGGATGGAATTCCACTGCTACCAAGCAACAGACATCACTTCCATTTCTTTGCATAACTTGCTATTAGTACACTGGAGCAGTGTACAACTTCCTAGTAAATAAATCACAACTGAGCACTTACACAGAGTTTTTTTTGCACAGGGTCTCCCTGTTCAATCCAAACTTAGAATTGAAAATTTCTAATGTAATGTCCCCTGACTATATGGGAGAGTTTTAATTTATCATTATAATGCTTTTATCACTTGATTTGTATAACTTTACTAACTACATAAGCACTCCATATTTTTCCTTTCTTTTCAATGTAAGTTCAGGAAGCAGTTGGCCAATTCTACCTGCAATGCATCAGGCAACTGGGTTCCAGAGAGGTATTAGGAGGGAAAGTGGAAGGCGGTCATTGCCATACCACCAAAACCAGATGTTGAGGCCAGACTTTTGTGGGTCTGTCATGCAAGTGGTTCTTCTTTCTCTAGGCTTGTGCATGGAAAAGGAAGTGGTGGTTTTAAAGGCGGTAGGATAGGCAGCTACAGGCTCTGAGCAGCCGATCTCCCAATGCAGTTGTTGGGATGGGGGTGAGGGTAAGATCCTAAGAACTGAGATGCCACAATTGGGCCATTTCCACATGGCATTACTGTCACGCAATGAAGACATGTTGGCAATGGTCCACGAGTCATGCTTTCGCACGACATCATCGCAGTCCCGCTGCCAATGCACTCCCTCCTGTCCTGATCATGGGATATTTGCTTAACAGAATAAATCCATTAAGTGCCTGTGATTGTGCGATGCCCCTGTCACCGCTGGCCATGTGGAAGGGGCGGAAGCATTATCACTCGCTTCCTTCCCCAGCGCAATATGGGAAAGAGGCTGACTGCATTGCAGAAGGAAGGAGCATGTCACTCGCACTCCCTTCAACAGAGACTCAGCTGGATGTGGAGGGAAGCATTTTTATCGCACTCCCTTCCTGGCAAAGGTGCTGCTGGGACAACAACAGGAGGATAATGGAAGGAGGTACAGTGTGGAGATGGCCTTATTTGTAGCATGTTGATTTCCCTCCTTTCTCTGTTGTAGCTGCATCCACTGCTACTTTCAGACATGACATAACCACTTGGTTGTGTCATGTGTATAAAGTACCACACTAAGCCTAGTAAGGTCTAAAGC
Organism: Iguana delicatissima; assembly: GCA_948472985.1. Lineage (NCBI taxonomy): Eukaryota > Metazoa > Chordata > Lepidosauria > Squamata > Iguanidae > Iguana > Iguana delicatissima. The sequence continues at coordinate 220,486 of CAOKZL010001958.1, read as the reverse complement.
AGACTGGACACTTATTTGGTATTTTGTTGCTGTGTGCCTTCATGTATTCCATCTTACAGAAACCCTATCACATGATTCTCTTGGCAAGATTTATTCAGAGGTTTGCTCTCAGGTTTCCGTTGTGGTCACTGCCTTCCTCTAAGGCTGAGAGAGTGTGATTTTGCAAGGTCACCCAGTGGGTTTCCATGGAAGACCAGAGATTGGAATCATGGTCTCCCAGTGTCCTAGTTCAACATTCAAATCACTACCTCATGCTGGCTCATTATTACTGATACCATAATCAATCTTCCCTCCACTTCCAGTTCAAACATTCTCATGTTTATGAGTTACAGTCAAACTACAAGTGGATTTATACACACAGGAGGAGCGTACTTGGCACCTGCAGACTTGAGGTTTGCAGATGTCCAGGAAAATCTTTAAGGGAAAAACATGAGGGCTGGAGGTGAAAACAGTTCCATAAGCAGTTTATTGCATGGAATGTTAACCTAACTGAGCAGGAACAAAATGACAACCTAGTGGGAGGGGGAATGGAACAGTATAGTTGGAAAAGGGGGACAGAGAACATAATACATAGATACAGAAAGCATAGATTGGTCATTTCTTGATTCTCACTGAGATGTTTTTTAAAAATCCTCAGGGATGGAAGGGAGTGCTGCCAACAGACAGCAATGGGGAAACCCATAGCATTAACGTAGCTGGTCATGGGTAATAGTCTGTCAACATCCTCCTCCTCATCCTAACCCAAACAAACATAGAATAGTGAAAAAATAAAAATGCAGGGTGAGAAAGCTTTAACTTGTGCCTCAGTCTCTTACAATAAACTCATTTTTGGAGTGACACTGATAGAAATGGGGGCATCATTGGCAGAGCACCTTTATCTCCATTCTTAGATCTTGGTCTAAAAATGGAGGTAAAGGTGGCCCTTTCTGCAGGACAATGCTCTCTTGAGCCATCCCGTCACAATCCCTACAGCGCCCCTGCTAGGATGACAGCATGTCCCCAACAGTTCCCTCTGCAGTTAGCCAGCTGTCTGTGGAAGGGAGCGTGAAGGACACACCCCTTTCTTCCGCACTGCAGCGAGCCTTCTTCCCATGCTGCAGTGGGGAAAGAAGTGTATCATCGCACTTCCAGCCCTTCTGCATGGCCAACTGCAGTGGAAGGCTCACACAATTGGGGGCTATTGACAGAGTTCTGCCATCAATGATATACCCTGTGATCACGCCGGCTGGTAACACAAGAAGGGTGGGACCGTGACGTCATGTGGAAGCGTTGTTGCAGTCCTGCCCCTCTCGCGTCCCCATGTCAGGAGGATACCGTCATGCAGAAAGGGCCTCTGTTTCATGTTACAAAGAAAGATTTAACTCTGCATTTGCATCAAAGAGTATGACTTACCTTTATTGCCCTTTTTGGTGTTTCAGCCAAGATTGGAGGGAGTATACCTTTATAGAAACCAAATAATCTATTGAGGGAGGAAAGACCAAGAGAAAACGTTAACCGGACATACATGAATATTAGCCAAGCAGCAATTCTGTTTTCTTTTCAGAACGAAAAAGCTAACCTTAAAGCATTCCTAATTATTACCAATGGCCCTTGTTGTCAACAATGAATTTCTGTTTTCATATGTAATCCTCAAATTACTTATCCTGAGATAATGCTACTGGCTTCAATGGGACTAGACTGGAATAAATTCAGGACAATGACCCGTGTCTAACTTTACACAACTGAAACAAAATATACCTTTTGGTCAGTAAGCACAAATACTGCCTATGCTGATTAGATAGCTTCTTATGAAGAAAGGATAGAAATTGTATAGACAATATATAATAAAAGGAAAAAACAACAATCTGAAAGACTAACACATTTATTACAGTATAAACTTTAAAGGACTGCAGCCCATTTCAGTGGTTAGTCTTTAAGATATCACAGGGCTCTTTATTGTTTTTATTGCAACAGGCTGACACAGCTGCTCCTCTGGTAATGGTTGTAATCAAAGGAATGTGCTAAACAAACAAAACACCTAAAAAATGACCATATATATTTGGAGTGTAGACTATGGCTCCTTAAACATTTGATTAGGTATGCAGAAAAAGCTACTTGACAATTTCATTTTAATACTAGATTTGTCTATATTTTTTCTCTAAATGAAACTGTTAGAAATATTTTATGGCAAGTAGCTTTTGTTCTGGCTTTTCACAGTATCACCCTGTCCTTATGTAGCCCTTTGTCACTTTTTAAGACTGATGTGGCTTTAAGAATTGCATGTTGCTTAAGTGAACTTGTAAAGCTCATGTTTTTACAAAAGACAAAAACAGTTCACCTATCTTTGAGAAATGTAGCTGACAGGAAATTCCATTGGGTTGGTTGCACACTTCCCTTTTCATGAACAACATGGCTTCTTATGTTTGTCAGAGGGATTGAGAACCACAAGAAGTTTGCAGTGAAAAGGGGTGGGGTTGCCACATCTCTTTCACCCTTACTACCCTGTGTTTCACTCCACATTTTTTCGGAAGGTCCCCAGTCCTCTGGAGCAGCTTTTCAGGAGCAAAGAGAGGGCTGAATTCAGGGAAATCAGCTCCTCTAATTCAGAGAGATATCTTGTAAGTGCAGATTTGCTCATGGGAGATCTGGATCTAACCCATACAGCTTTCTCATTCAGAAGCCTTGTCTCCAGAAGTTTCATAGAACTTGTTGCTAGTAAGAGAGTGTAACTTGTGAAACACACACCCTGCTCATCATCTGTGTTTCTGAAACATCTGCTTATGCTAGGTTAAAAAAAAATCATTCAACTTGACATTTGCCTGTGTACCTCAATGGACAGATCAAGTCAATGCATGTGGAAACAGGGAGAAGAAAATGTACATTAGACCTAGCAACATGTGAAATGGTAAATATGGCAAAGTGCATGTAGCGTGAGGAATAAGTACTAAAAATGCTCAGAATACAATATTTTTGGACAGTGGAGTAAGCTGTGTTAGACAGCTGCAACAAAATCAGAAGGATCTTGTAGAACCTTAGAGACAAGTATGTCTGTTTGGCATAGGTTTTTGTGGACTGCAGCCCACTTCATCAGATGCATGCATATAGTTTCAGTTGGTAGACTTTATATGCCTGCTAAACACTTTGGGGCTGGAGGAGAAAACTGGAAAGTAGAAAGTACCATCAAGTAATCGTAACAGTAGTTCCTTAACAGCCATTCAAAGATGACTACAGCTAGGAGACACGGTCTTACAAACATTTCTGCAGAGGCATTCTGATAAGGCTGCCTTGGGAAAAGGATTTTGAGTTTCTGAAAAACTTTAGATTTTCAGAATACCTTTTGTATGAATAGGAACACATTAGAAGATCACCAGGGAACAAAATCATCTGTTTCATTTTATGTTGTTGAAGAGGAGGTTCAGCACATATTGCTGGCCAAAGTTAAGATTTGTGCTAAAATGGATAATAGAGAAGCATCCTATTAACAAAGCAAGAGCTAAATCTGTTATTCATAAACAGTTGACTATAGAGCAAGCAACCAATTTGCATCTAAACATGTGACTGATAAAGAACTGAATTCCTATGGTGATGTTCACAATTGTTATTGTTAAAAGGTCTACCTTTTACTGACCAGAGTTTGGATGGGAAGAAGCCACTCAAACATTTGGGCTTCCCACTCCCCAACAGATGCCTCCACTACCCCAGAAACATCTCTTCTGGAGTGTCAGAGGAGCCTTAAGAAAGGTCTAGGCTATGGTGCAGAAGACTGTGTGGAAGGGAGAGCTTGTGTGGGACGGAAGAGAAAACCAGGAAGAAGCAGCTTGTATGAGCTCTGGATCAAAGCTGTGAAGTGTATGTGTGTGTGTATGTGTGTGGGGTGGAGGAACATGATTTACAAACAGTTCTGTATTAAAACTGTATATTTACTTTCCTGCACAGTATTTATTTTGGGGTGTATTTTTTCTCTTCTGATGCTCACTTAATTTCCTTCCTGATTTGGATCCCTCACCACTTTTTCATTCTCGTTTGGTTCAGATATAGCTGATTTGGTTGCCATTAAAGGCAGCAGATTTTATTAACTTAAGAAAACTCAACAAATACACACACATTTTAAACTGGAAGGGAGCACATAATGGAGAGGCATTCAGGTATGTTAGACTAACATATTTTATTGTGATTAGTGGAAATGAAAGTGAAGGAAGAAGGCTATGCAATGAGAGATGATAGGCTGGCTACTAGTACTCAACTCCAGCAGGAAAGAAGGTTGCTTTTCTGTCCAAAAGCTAAATCACAGACTTTCTGTATCTGTGACAAATATATATTTATCTATAGTGTACATTTATATTTATTATAAACTATAGTGTATAATTTTAAAGTGTGTTGTCATTCCGTTACACTGTACAAATCCAGGTACTTGATTGCAGAATCACCAAACTTGGTGTGTTATTTAATGGTAACAAAATGTAGTAAGGTTTTGTCAACTGTGTTGGGTAATTCCTGAACAAACACTGTGGATTTCTGTCCACTCCGCCACTTTTTCTGTAGAATGCACATTTGTGAATGCACATTTCACATTAGACTTGGGTAGATATCCCAAACATTTTTGTACAAGTTCAGAACCAATGGGCAAATTCTGGACTTTTTTCTTTTCCTTTTTTAAGAAAAACTACTCTTTTGGCTCTACCACTCAAATGTTTAATAAAAATTATAAGTGAAATCACCAGCATCAACCTGAGTGACACTGGTTAATTTCCTAGTATTCAATAAGACTATTATGGTTACAACTGAGATGTAGATGGTTCTAAGATTCTAGGATTTTCTGTTTTGTATTTCTCTTAATTTTTGTTGTTGTTCTAAGACCAGCATGGCAAATTTTCAGTACCAAAGGGGAGGAAAAAAATGTCACCACATCTCTAAAGTTTAGCAAAGTGGAAAGAGTTAACAGATACAAGTAACCAAGACCCAGTTAAAATGCATTATTTTGCTTCAGCATTAAGCATCTAAATGAACATCACCATTCAATTGTGTTCTGGGCAACCGCCCAAATTCGTCTTTGCAATAGTTGATTTTGAAACATTACAGTCAATCATATCTTCTCAATTTGTTCTTCTTTAAGGCTTTAGGCATCCTTCTGGTTTCCATTTCTTGTTTGGAAGCCTTGAGTCATCCATTTTGGCAACATGTCCAACCCAAATCAGTTATTTTCTCCAAATTATATTGAAATTGGGATCTTGCTTAGTTTGTTGTTTTCCTCCCCTGTCTCTCACATAATTTTCCCTTTAAGGATCAAATACGAAACTGATTGAAGGCATGCATATAATACCCTCTTTCTTCAGTTGCTGTCAAATCTAAGCCTGTTACCCACATAGTTTTGTAATTGAAACAACGACAGAAAGTACCTTTAGGGCCCTGTTCACTTGCTTTGCATGAATTAGGGGTCCATATAATTTAGATGAGTTACAGAACCCTGCCGATGAAGATGCACAGAATGTTCAGTGTGATATATACCATGTTACTGGCACCGCTAAGCTTTCTGAGTTAGTCAAAGTGGAGATAAGTGTTCTAAAATGTATGTAGTGCAACATAGTGCAAAGTGTATAACTGAGCAAATGAGAAGAGTACTTCTCTTCCCAATTTAATTTTTTTGAATAAACCAGAAAGCTTGGGGTGGGTCACTTATGCATATTTCTTCACTCCACTGCATATCCATGAATGTTTCTCTCCCTTCCTTTCTCCCTCACAAAAAGATCACGAATCAGAGCAAAGTATATACTGCCATTACTATTATTATTAGATATAATATGACTTCATTTGTTAAGTGGATCTCAACTACTTGCACAGAAAAAGATCATTAAGAGTACTATAAGGAAAATAGACACACAAACAGATATAAGTACTGTTCTTCATTCCCCTTGTGCACCTTTATACCACAAGCTCAAAGAGGTTCGTGAATATCCAGACCATTTAAACAACTTAACATTTGCACAACTGTTTTCATAGAGCTAAGATTAAATATGATGGACACCACCTATAGAGATGGGAGGTACAGGAGTATTCCAACAAAGAACGCTTATGTGCGGGTGACTGCCTGGAGCCAGGGGATCTTGTTCGCTATATATTGTATTGTCCCCTATACAATGGCCCAAGAGAATGATTTGTGACTCTCCTAGTTGGAAATAGTTTTTGTCAGAGACCTCAGGAAGTGGGTTTTTTTTATCTATTAGAGGACACAGATAAATATGTGACTTGGCGAGTTGCTTTGTTTGCCACAGTTGCTAAAAAAATTAGAAAGAAATGTTTAGTTGAGATAGCCATAGATTGTAAAGGAGACAATTATATCTAATAATTGATTATAGTTGTTCTATTCGTACATATTACTCTGAAATTTTTCTACCAAATTTTGTAAAATGTTTTATGATTATATGCTTGAGGTATGATGTCTATGATTTAGTATATACTAAATGTGTTATATTTTTCTTTGTTTTTCTTTTTGTTGAAATAGTAGTATTGTCATATGCAATGGTCATTGGTCAAAAGCAGTAAATAAAATCAGTGACTCCATTCTTTAAGCTAGTTGTTTAGTAAATTTTTTAAAAGGGTTATTTCTCTTTTTACTGAAAATATTGATTTAGGATTTTTTTTAATGAACTAGTATGACTACCAATACTACTATTACTATTTCTACTATTATTACCAACATCTATTGCTGCTACTACTAATTACTACTACTATTACAAGTATACCTGGATTTTGGAGAAAACTATTGGACATGGTATCTAAGGTAAACGTAACTGGTTTAACAGATGTGAAAAGTATCCTCATACAAGGGAACCTGATATTATATACTGGCAGGATATACACTGCCAATATATAACATCAAGGAGTATGGGAAAGTACTCTTTGATCTGTACTTTGTGCAATATCAGTAAGTAAACCATAATTTAATGGTGCCACATAATTTCACCACTACAATGGATATACTTTAAATCACACAGCCCAGAATGCCCCCCTGTCCAATGAACCACATGTGTGTTTGGGGCCCATTGCTGGAAGGCACAGGCCAATCCATAGCTGGCCATAGGGACTCCCCATCTGCAAATGCTACATTCAGATGTTGACTGCAGCCGACATAAATCAGACGTTATTTGAAATAAAAATCATTGTCTGCTATATGTGGTTTAATCCCATTTCAGTTATTACTAGCTGCATGTGAGCCAAGTTGAGTATGCATGAATTTACACATATTCATTCATTCATTTATAAGCAAAGGGATTATGGTGAAAATGAATGTAATCCTAACCTTAAGACCATAAACAGAGCTCTACAGTGTGAACAAAACTATAAAATAAAGTATACAAAATACATCTTGAGAAGTTAATCAAACACAGTCTATCACAGACCTAATGTCTGAAGGTTCATGTTTTTTGCTGTTTGTACGTTTCAATGCCTCCAGTTATAATTCTCTGAGTTGGGGATATTCCATATTGTCAGATATGGAGCGATCCTGACTCATTGCAGGAAGTTGAAGGTTGAAGTAGGTGGCTGAGAGCACATTGCAGTGTATCATCTAGAGCTGAAATGGATTTGCTTCCCGACATTCAGTGCAATATACTCCCTTGCTAATTTTATGTTGCATATTTTGTGGACGCTCTATGATTGATCAAACATTCCCAAGCAGGCACTGAGCTTATGGTGTCTATTTTGACATCCTGTAATATTTTATTCTTTTAAAGTTATTAATTTTTTATATAATCAATACTATCTAACTGCAGGCATAGAATGACATTAGTATTTAATGATATTTAAAACCTAACATATACAGTGATATCTAGTTCTTTATCACACTAAACTGTCATAGTGCTATATTCTACTTCAACTGCCATGGGAGCACTCTACAGCAGCGGTTCTCAACCTGTGGGTCGCAACCTCTTTCGGAGTTGAACAACCCTTTCACAGGGGTCGCCGAAGACCATCGGAAAATACATATTTCCGATGTTCTTAGGCTCCATTCCCTCCTCGGTGGTGGTGCGTAAGCGCGAGCCATGTGCTCGCGTCCTCCTGCCCCCTTTCGCGCTCTCTTTGCTGCTCCTTTGTCCCGCAGCTGGCTTCCTGGTTGTGCGACTGCCCCGCTCTTCCTTCCACAGTGCAGCCTGGGAGCTGTAGGCTGCGCTGGGGGAGGCAGGGGCAGGGCAGTCGTGCGACCAGGAAGCCAGCTGCGGGATGAAGGAATAGCAAAGAGAGCGCCTCGCGCAAGAACCTGCTTCCACGAATGACAGCCCCCCATCTCCGTGATAAGGTAACGTGCAGAAAAGCCCCAGGAGTGGTGGTGCGCAAGCGCGAGCCACGTGCTCGCATCCTCCTGCCCCCTGTTCAGAAGGGACTGAAATTGCTCCCCTTCTCCGCTACTGGGAGAACCTCCTGTCTGACGGGCCAGCTTGGGGGGGTGGCAGCACGGGAGGCAGGCCCCCTCCCCGCCACGACCCCTTCTCCACTTGCCACGGAGGGGGGCGTTGCGGAAGGGCCGGGGGGCCGCAAGGCAGTGCTTTTCCGGTAGGACGAGCTCCGCCCAGCGCAAAAGACAAAGGCGCTGGGATTCCTCCACCCCCCCAGCCAAGGTCGACACTCTGGAAACTTTTCCCACACTGCCCCCCCCAGTGGAACCGAGAGCGAACCAGAAGCAGAGCCTGGGGGGGTTTTCAGAGTTTTTTCCCGGGGGAGATGTGCGGCTCCTCTTTCCCTTTCCCTCCATGCCCGCCCCCCCGTTCCTGGCTGGCGAGGCGGCCTTTGCTGGGGGGAGGCATTGTAAATAATAAATACATAATTTTATGGTTGGGGGTCACCACAACATGAGGAACTGTATTAAAGGGTCGTGGCATTAGGAAGGTTGAGAATCACTGCTCTACGGAATCCTGGGGTCTGCAGTTTGGGGAGGGGCTTCCAGAAATCTCAGCTAGAGAGTTTCTAAGCCTCACTAAACTACAAACCCCAGAATTCCATGGGATGCTGCCATGGCAGTTAAAGTGGAATATACAGCTGTAACAGTGTAGTGTGGTAATGTGGACAGTTTAACACTTTGACACTTGGCAAAGAGCAAATAGCATTTGACAATATATGTGAGTCAACAGGTTATGAGGGACTATGTGTGTCCACTCAGTCAAGAGACAAATCTAATTTCATTTTAATTGCAAGATAAAACTTCACATTTAGAAAGCAAATTTTCATTTTGTATTTAAAATTTCTTATTTCAAATTTAAGTGGCAAGATTGGAAAACCTGATGAATTTCAAATATCTGTGAATATTTGTTTTGAATTTGTTGCGATCCTATGAACATTTATTAAAGCTGCATTCTAAAAGATGAGTGTGTCATTTTTATTAATATTCATGCCGCAGTCTGTTCCTTTAGAAGAAAGAGTGCTCAAATCAAAGTCACAATAAGAAACTCCAAACAGAAAGAAACATACACAATGCAAAAGAGGAATCGTTTCAGACTGTGAGAATGTTAATGAAATATATTTTTAGATTACTTTTGAAGATTCCAGCATAGAACTGGCTCAGGAATCACTGGGCTGGCCAACAAACTGATGAATAGTCAGCATCAATCTAATTTATTCAGAATGACACTCATCGCCATATTTACAGCATATGGGTCAGATTAAGCAGTAGTTGTGTGCCATCATCCATGTGACTTTGTTTTTCTTGCAGAGAATCAAGCCTCCCTTCGAGAGTTATTAACCACCCCTCAATCTCTTGCTCAAAACCCTTGCTAATTTTTGGCCGCCTGTCCTGTACATGACACACCTATAAATAAACCCAGGAAGAGAAGGAAAGACAAAGAAAGCTGTCCATTCTTCAGCAACAGAAAGCGAAACTGGAAACAACTGCTCTCCTTGCGCACCCACCCGTTCCATTTACAAAGTGAATTTTAATTGTATTCCCTCTCCATGCAACTTGCAATACTTTCTACGCTGTTTGACTGAAGTAAATGTATTTTTATTAGGTCTAGAGGGAAAATACTTCTTATGACCTCAACTGTGTACTTTTCAGCATACGCAAAGTATTCATTAGTGGTTCGGATATCCACAGTTTGTTCAGAATTTTAGTGTAGAGATTTTTTTTTTCTTTCCTGCTTTCAACTCAAGAAAATAAAATGGCAACAAATATACTGGGCTTGTAGCAGATACATATTTGAGTAAATGCACTTAGGTCTCAGAGCAGCTGTAAAGCAAACAGCCATGCAGAATTACCACCTGTATTAGGCAGTGACAGAACCGAACTCTATCATCCTCATTTACTATGAGTGCTATAGGCCAACGTATCTGTGAGCTTGCCAACCACTGCTTAAGAAAACAGCCAAGCTCTCCTGTTCCCCCAGCTGAGATAGCAGATGGAGTCGGAATGGAATCTGACAGCAAACAGGTTAAGAAAAGGGGAATTTGGCAGGCCTGAAGCGGACCCATAGCAGAACCTGCTATAGGACAGATAGAGCAAAAGCAAAAATGCAAGACTTTAAGTGAAGCTTGTCAGAATCTAGAATTTTCTTTCTGCTCCACCCTAGTCCACCAGCTCTGCTAGTGATTTGAAACACAGAGCTTGAAAATGTTACTTTTTGGACTACAACCCCCAAAAATCTAGCCAGCAAGGATTCTGGGAATTATAATCCATTATTATTATTACTACTACTACTACTACTATTATTACATTTTCATATGAAATCTTCTTGAAATACACATTTTGGACTCCTTTTGGCTCTCAGAAAGTGACTGATATATTTTTGCGGCATCATGCCTTTGGGGATTATATTCGTTTTCTGCTGTGGTATTGAAGCATAAGTTATATTTGTATGATATTTTATTGTGATTGTTCATCTTACTGATCCCAAATTTAAAGTAAACTACACAACACAAATTACTCAAGAAAAAAATACTGGAGCATACATTCACTGAAACGTCTATGTATGCTGTCTTACCTTTCCAATTTGACACACACTAATAGACACATCTACTTGGCTACAACTGTCCCTCTGTTTGCAGTAGGAAAAAATATTCAGGCATGCCAAAACAAATTTGCCTAAAGCTTTGCCTAAAGCTTCTTGAACAGTAAAATTCCTCTTTCTGTCTTAGATTGTCAGAATTGGCTTCTATGTTCAGGTATGCATTTTTTTAACTTTTGAAACACTGGAATAAAAATTAGTGAAAGTCTTTCTTTTCTAGCCTTTTGCTAAGAAAACTGTCCTTAGAATAACAGGTACAGCAGGAAGTAGTCCATAGTTAAACACTATGCCACACCTAAGCCTATTTAAGTTGACAAATGTTAGAAAAAGTATTTAGAATTTTTGTTTTGTGAAAGGGTACAGTAGCATTTTGTTTTCTTCTCTGATGCCATAAATAGTGAACCCCTGCAATTATATGTTGAGTGTATATTAGTAGCTAGACACCTTAGCAGCAGATATGTTATGACTAAAGGATAGAGAATTAAACTCTTTCCTATCATCACAGAATAATGCCTAAGGACAGGGAAGTTTTCACTCCAGATGCATACACTCTCATTAGTTGAACTCTAATATTTTGAAACCAGACTTCTGCATGTAAAATCGCACTTTCCTCTTCTCTCTTCTTTCCCCAAAAATGGTTTCAGAGAGTCTCCTGAACTTCGGGAGAAGATTTTGTAGGTAGGGAGGGGGTTTCGAGGGGGGTTCGTTTCACTGATGGAAAGTGTTTGGTTGGTAGGAATGTCCACCAAGGTGCATACCCAATGGAAAGATGTACAAACTTCTGAGCCAGCACATCCACCTACACTCCCTATGGAAACCTATTGGTTACATGAAAAAAAAAATCAGGAGTGGCCATGTTGGCTGTGTAGCAAAATGCATCAAAATCTAAAATGTACAAGCAGCGATACTTTTGGTGGTGATGACAGTGATGATGTTAGAGTCACAGACTTACATTCTGTGTGAGATATCTTTTTTTTTTTTGGAGATATTGTTAGTTAAGATGGTATTGAGGGACTTCACAACAGGCAAAGGCCATTGCCCTTATTGGCTATGTCAGGACTAGAGAAAAAGAGCAATAAAAGAAAAGTAATAAAATTTGACTCCACTGCAAACAGAAAAGCAACTTCTTTCTCAAGACCCGGATGCCCCTCTCCTGTGTGAAGCTACCCACTCCTTTCTTAGGCATAGAACATGGAATTTCTCAAAGTGTATATGTACTGTTACATCTGGAAAAACTTTTAGGTGCTGTATAGGTAAAACTTGCCAAACTATAGTCCCAAGCTGTAGTCCAATAAAAGAGTTTTACCTTTGCTGGAGGTGGCCAATAAGGGCAGTGGCCTCTGCATGCACTGAAATCCCTCAATACCATCTTAACCAATGTCTCAGAATGTAGGCCTGTGACTCTAACATAATCATCATTTTTTCTACTAAATGATTTTTAACACCTGTGCCTGATGAAGAAGCCAGTGAAATTTCAAAAGCTTGCAAAAAGTATTTATGCTTTGGAGTTGGCCCCAAAAAGGTATTACCCCTTCTGAATTTTGCATTTTGTTGTATTCTCTTGATTACATGTATTTCTCCCATCTAATCAAAAAGATATTAAAGACTATTATGCCTATTTTTGATGCTTCTTTGACTACATAATTTACTTTTGTAGTTATTGGTCTCTGGATTACTGGTCCCCAATGCACAGTTCAAGCCAACAATCTCACTGTCTCAACATACACACTTCTAGGCAAATATAATTGCAGGTGCAAGACAACTGCTTGAAATGATTTGCACGTTCACAGAAGCGAGCATAAAGTATTTACATGTATGGTGGAGTAATCTTGTTCCATTTTTCTTGCTTACAAACTCACATGTTCTCTATATTTGCTTATATCTGAATTATGATCTCTTGGCTCCATGCCCAACTTCACTGAATGCAGGCTACTTACTGATTCAAACCTGGATTCTCCCTCTTGCCCCCACTGACTGCCAAATATTTCATGCACAGCTTCTCAGTGAAGTGGAAAGTTCAAGGACTTCTTCAAGATTAAAATTCTCTTTCAAGGAAAAAAATAAAATGGTATCGATTGTCTTGTGTGATGGCTGTGCATGTTTCTTTCATTGATGCATTGTCCCTATGTATAACTGACAGCTCCATGCAAGGAAGGGTGCTCTACTGGCTCTACTCCCTTAATATCTCTGCATTTAGTATTGACATCTGCCATGAATTGTCTACTAATGAGTAGCTGAGGTGTGCATAGACGCTCCATGGGCTCAGGATCCTCAATCATACAGGCCCCCAATCATGCAGAGTGCCTCTGCATGTTCTGCTCCTTACACGTAGGCAGACTGTTGTAGATGTCATTGTTGTGTACCTTCCTGTCATTTCTGACTTTTGATGACTCTAAGGATTTTTTTGATGTTCCAGGATTTTCTTGGCAAGATTGATCAGATGGGATTTCCCACTGCCTTCCTCTGAGGCTGAGAGAGTGTGACTTGCCCAAGGTCCTCTACTAGGTTTCCATGGCTGAGTGGGGATTCAAATCCTGGTCTCCCCAAGTGCATCTCCAATACTCAGAGTAATACACCATGCCAGCTTCTGCTTCTATATAAAAATATTTTCTTTTCTTTTTTCTTTTGCTTTTGTTCTCATCAGGGATTCAATTAGCATTAGGGAGAGAACAGAATAATTGCTTGCTTCTAGTGTCAAAACAGCCTTGCTTTTCTTTTTGATACAACTGGAGAAATCTTTTGCATCAAGCATGGTCTAACCCTGTCTTCTCCAGCCAGGTGCTCTCAAGATCTGCTGAACTGCAACTTCTTTTGGGGCTACTGCAATGGAACTCTGAGTTCCAACACATCTGGAAGGCACTAGACAGGAGAAGACTGATTTAAACTACTGGAGTCTGGAAACCCTCCAGCCATTTTAAAACAGTTACAAAATGCATGGCAATCTTGCATGGTAAGTCACACTCTCTCAGCCTCAGAGGAAGGCAAAGGCAAACCTCCTCTGAACAAACCTTGCCAAGAAAACCCTGGTCCACTCTAGGATCACCATAATCAGAAACAACTTGAACGCATACAACAACAACGATATTGACTTAGGCCATTTCTGCACTACACTCTTATAGCATGATTATTCCACTTTCAACATCCAGCCCCTCCCTAAACTGCAAACCCCAGGATTCCATAGGATGTTGAAAGTGGAATAATCACGCTATAAGAGTGTAGTGCGGAAATGGCCTTAGTGCAAACCTCACTAGCACTGCAAATTATCCTATCTCTTAACACCACTAGCCACCATGTCTCTTAAACCATCAAGCACAGAAGTCCCTTTCTCTGTTCTTTTAATCAAGAAGTGTCCATCTAGCTTAGCAGTGACACACATACTATGTAATGTGACTGTCCTCCTAGATTTTATTTTTTCAACATCCTGCTCGTCTTTGAACAGTGAACTTGCCTCAGCAAGCTTAGATCCCTTTTTGAAATGTTTTCTTTATCTGTTCTTCTTTTGAACAGTCAAAATACTCCAGCTCTAGCTATAAAGAACTGCTATACTGGGATGTAGGAAAATGATGTCAACAAATCTGAAGTGTGCAGCAGCAGTTGTTGTTCTTGGTCCAGATTTCCTCAAAACAAACCAATAGTCAAAAGGCTTTTTGGCTCACATCCAAAATAACAGTAGATATTTTTTAATAAAATCAAGAATAAAAGGAAAATATTAGTCAACTTGCTTACAAATTGACTTTTCATTTGAACTAGATTATAATCAGGTTTTTGCAACGCACGGTTGTTCCACAAGCTGGTTGCAACCATTTGGCATCATCAGAAGGCCATTGTGAAGCCAACACAAATAGCAGCTCATTGGGCATGACTAAATCATTATCTGTTTTTAAGCAGCAGAGATCCAGAGACACAAAACAAACAGGCTTCTCTGCAGACTGCAAAAATACTTTCCCATACCTTTGCCAAGGAAAAAGACACTTGAGACAAAATTTTCTTCCAGACCATAAACATCTAATTTACTTTCTTACCCTAGCCTAATGGCTCATAGGGAGCTACTATACAGTATAGTTATAGTAATCTCCTTGCTTTCTGTATCCTCCCAATACACCTATGACATAGATTAGGTTGTGAAGAAGAGACCAGTCCAAGGACAACCTTATAACAGAGCCAAGATCTGAACTGGCTGTTTCTTCTTCTCTTAATCACATCAACATAATGCCTACGTTCCTTCCAATGAAAACTTAACCAAGTCTGAACCTGAGTTTTTCCACTGGTATTCTTTTGGATGTGCTTAGTTTCCTCAGGTTCAAACTGTTATGAGGTTACTACATTTATGAAGTAGAATTTCAGCATTTTAGTGGTGTGTGATGAATACAGGTTGAGCCTCCCTTATCAAGAAATCCGAAATCCAAAAACTTCCAAAAACCTCCAAAAGTTTTTGCTGTCAGCTGCCTGTTTCTGCCTCCGAGGCAGAGGCTGTGGCATTCCTGCTTATTTATTTCTCAGATCTTCAGTCCTTCTTTCTGCTGTCAGCTTCCACCTCTAAGGTAGTTGCTGCAGTGCAACTCATTCTTCTCTCAGATCTGAGCAGCACTGCAGCCGTTGCCTCGAAGGTGGAAGCAGGCAACTGACAGGAAAAAACAGAGACTGAGGATCTGTGAAATGGTGATAGGTGTAGATCTGTGCTGAGCCCTGAACTTGCATTCTCACCATTTCACAGATCTTTGGTCTCCTTCCAGCCTTGTGTCTCATATACAAGACAAGTACTGAATGAACAAGACACAAAGCTATCCCAGAAATGTACTGTATTCCAAAATCAGACATATAGAATACTTCTGGTCCCAAGCATTTTGGATAAGGGATGCTCAATCTATACAAGGAAAGTGTGATGTGTCTGCAATGGAAAAGGAAGAAGCTAGAAAACTTCCATAATAATTAACATCAGAATTGCACAAATGTAATCTTCTGAAAAAGATCTCACAAGACTACTAGAAAAAAGAGGAGTGTGCTCTGGAAAGGAACACATCAAATAATTTATCTTTTGAGAACCAGAAAAAAAGGCTCATTACTTTGCAAAAAGAGAAACAAGTAAAAATGAACTCCCTTTCAAATGTTAGTTAAGGACAAAGTGTGTTGAAAGGCACTGTGAGGATGCGCTGCTAGCTGCACTTCACAATGCACATCTTCTTTTGGTCCTGCCCTAATTGACCATGTGTTAGTATAGCCACCTGTGGAGAGGAAATCTGTATAGATTCTCTTCTGTATATAGAGTTTTCCTCACTTCCCAAAACCCTGTATAATCAGGGCTCCAAAACCCACAGAAACACCCAAAAGGTAATTACACTGCCAGAGACCTTTAGGAGGTACAATTATCACTATTTGCACTGTTTCAGGCCACCTAGCATCCTGTCCCCCATGTCTGGAAGAAAAAAAACTGTATCCAGTTATGAACAGAAATCACTTCCTGCTTCATAAAATTGATATAGCTGTGGTCTGTGAAAGATCTGGAGGGTCCAAAAATGACCTTCTGTCATTCTGTGCTTCCCTAGCCTATACCTGTCCCAATTTGGCAGGCAGACTCCTAATTAACTCTCTGTCCTCCCACTTTATCAGCCGTTTTTAAAATATCCCAGCTTTTCTACGCCCCATCCATTTTCCCTGTTTCTCCTTAGCACATCCCCCAAATTACTTCAGTTGCTGTAACTAGAGTTCAAAGTGCAAAAGCAGTTTGTACTCAATTTACTCAGCAGTGTGGAGAGCAGAGGAGGGAGCAGAATGTTGCCCTTCTCAGCAGGCTCAGGCAAAAGCAAACCACAGCAGCCTCTCCCAGCTCCTGTGTTCTCTCTCTCTCTCTCTCCTATCTTGACCACATTCTGCATTCTGACATTGCTTGGCCACATGTGTTCCAGGGTCCACCTGTGAAATTTCAGAGGGTATGTGCTTCTCACCTGCGTTCATGTATATAGAGGTACCCTACTAATTCCATCTCTCCTAAAGCCTCACTCCTCTGAAAGGAGATGTGATAACTTTGGAGAACTGTGGCCAGAAGCTGACCTCACACTCTACTTCTTTCATATGTAAGTTAAGGTAAAGTTGGGGTTGGGTAGAACTGCTTTTAGCAAGCACTTTGAGAGCTCACTGAGTCCACAAGGCAGGATCCATTGACTCTCAAAGTGCTGGCTCAGTGGGCCTGTTGAATGAGCCTATCTCAGCTTCTACCTTCCGTTATCCATGCTGAAGACCTCCCAACATGCTAGCTGAGTTCAGCTTGCCTTCCTCTTCCCTCCTCCATAAAGTCAGGGTTTCATTAGCTCTAAAAGCATCAAGTCAGTATGCCTGGCTTCAGTTGTCCCATATGCTCTCTGTGTGACAAAGGTGAGCAGGGAGCAAAGTTGGTGCTGCACCTGAAGCACCACCGGAAACTCCAGCTTTGGCCAAGGAGGAAGCGAGAGCAAGGTGTGTGGCATGTCCATGCCCCTGGATGTCATCCTGCCTCCAAACACCCTACATTCATTGGCACTCCAGCCAAAGTCAGTGTGCAGATGGCCTCCTATCATGATCTGTTTCCCAATCCCTGGCGTATATGACAAAGTAATACATTTAAAATAGCCATATTTTTCTTAAAAGAAAAAAGTCACCATCACTAAAACTTTTTTTAAAAAAAAAAACATAAGTGGAAGTCACCAAATGCTACACCAGTGTATGTTGTATAATAGCATTACTCTCAGGCCATTTCTGCACTACACTGTTATAGTGCTATTATTCCACTTCCAACATCCTATGGAATCCTGGAATTTGCAGTTTAAAGAGCAGCATTTAGAATTTTCAGCCAAAGAGCTCTTTGGCCTCAGTAGACTACAACCTCAGAATTCCACAGGTTGTTGAAAGTGGAATAATAGCACTATAACAATATAGGACAGAAATGGCCTCAGAGTCCTAGCATAGTCAGTGGTAGTCCAAAAAAGTTACTTTTCCAAACTCTGTAATACTCATACATCTAGGGATTTGGCTAGTCTGTCTTGGAAACATTAATACTTTTCCATATAAAATCATTACAAAAGTGGCTACAAAAAAATTTGGGAGCTTTGAAGAATTCATATGAATCAATCCAAATGAATACCCAGAACTGCAAGTTAGGGGGACTACAAATGCTACACAGGACGCTACAAAAGCTTCCTATTGATTCATGGGCAAAGAATTCACAGGGCATCTTTTTCCATTGGGAATTTAGTTGATGACATTTCAATTCCAGGGTTGATGGCGTTTCCCTGTTCCCTCCCTTCTTTGGGTAAGAAGAACTTTTGGGGAGTAGTGAGCCATAAACTTTGGGTGTAAGCCTGTTTGAGGGGAATTTGTTCCCACTTCATTTTGAAAACCCATCCCTTTGATTATTTGCCACATTTTGATTTCTAACTCCTGTTCATCAACCAGGCAAATGGAAGAACAGACTGAATCCCTTTCTTTTCAGTAGGTGAGCCATCTCCCCCTGCCACCGCCACCACCACCAGCAAATTAAACACTGGAAACGAGGTTGTTAGAGGATGAAAAATGAAACTCTTCTTGTACATTTAGTTTATATTACTGTTTGATTAACTCCCATTTTCTAAAACTTTTTTAGCCTCTAGGTACATAATTTTCATACTCTTCAACTGTTTAGTCAAATGGTATTAAGTCACAGTAAATCAAACATATAACCTCTACTCAGAGTTCCTGGATCATGTTGAGTTTTAGTATTTCATTTATTCATTCACTCATTCATTCTGTCAATTACATTTTTACCCACTAAGTGGCTTGGCACAATGCCCTTGGTCTCTCAGCTCCCCATTTGATCCTCACAATAACCTTATGAGGTAGGTTAGAAAATAACTACTCCAGCCTGATTGGTTTCTGATGAGGCAGTCATGCCTTGTGATAACATGATACAAGGAAGTTGTTGTTGTTGGCCCTGACTGCCTGCAGTACATATGTACATATACACATTACAGGGAACACTGAGTGAAGCCTGTTAAAAGTGGATGCATTTGTCAAATAAAATTTGTTAGATATTAAGGTGTCACAAGACTCTTTCTGGTTTTTGGTGCAACTGACTAATATGACTACCCCTCTAGAAATGACTGAACACAGTATACTACAGATACATGCCTCTATGATGAATCCCCTCTACAGGCTGGTCCCACAGTTCCAGCCTTTGGGCTCCTGTCACTCACCTTTCCCCTTTTGCCCTCAAAATTCCACCCTGGATGTGGTACCTGAGCCCCAAGGTCATTCCTATATAGTCAAGTGGATGCACTATTCAATGGGTTCCCTGTGGTAAGTGTGACCAGATTCTCTATCAAAATTTAATAGGAACAGCCAGATACAATTGTAAAAAAAAAAGAATAAATAACTAGAAGCTTATTACCATACAAGTAGATCAAAGATTAACTCCTAAACTATTAAATCAATCACAGCTCCCCAAAACCCTACTTAGTTCTTCTCCCAGCTGACTGTCATATCTCCATTACAGTTTTTCCCTGTTTCCATGCCATCTTCTTCCTGCCTCTCTGCAATTTTTCCCCATCTTCCTTCTGTCAGACACAAGCCTCAGTTTTGTATTCTTTCTTTCCAATAGTCCCCTCTTCACAGCATTTCCTGAGCTGTCATTGGCCGGCATCAACGAGGTTTGCCCAGCTCCTCCCTTCGCAGCCCCCTATATGCTATGTATACACAATGGATGAAGTGACTTTAAAACTCAGAGCTCAGACTGGGTTGGCACAGGGGGAGGATGCCTGGATTTCTCTTTTGTTATGCTCACCATTTATTGAAGCCACTGATCATGTTCAGATACTGCTGCTTCCTTTCCAAATCTGAAGAAGTATCAAAGGCAAGAACCTATAATCATAAGAATACTGTATTTGCTGGCATATAAGATTCACTTTCTTCCCAAAAAAATACTGTTTGAAAATGAGGTGTGTCTTATATGCTAGTGTGTCTTATATGCCAACAAATAGTATTTGCCAGTGTATAAATGGGATGTATCTTATACACGGGTGTGTCTTATACACTGGCAAATATGGTATGTTTGTTACCCTCTGGAAACCAGCCAAACTGTACTTCAGAGAAGTATTCAACCTAAAAGAACTTAAGTAATATCATTGCATGTTGAGATAGAATATTAGTTTCCTATCAGCAATATTCAGATTTCTGTTATAACAATATCAATGTATTCTTACCAAAGGAACTGGTATAAGATATATCTTGTCTATACATGCACAAAGACACACACCGATACACAAGAGCCAGTGTGCTGCAGTATGAATGCTGGACTACAACCTTGGAGATCAGGGTTCAATTTTCCACTCAGCCAAAGAAACCTACTGAGTGACTTTGGGCATGTCATACATTTTCAGCCCCAGAAAACAGGGCCACTATAAATTGGAAACAACTTGAAGGCACACAACAACAAATACTCACACACACACACACATTTTGATCCTCAATTTACTTTAGGAAGATAGATTCTTTTTCACAGATAGTTTACACTAAAGTTCCAATGAAAGAGATTTCTCCTAAACATCAGGAAGAACCTCCTGACAGTAAGAGGCATTTGCCCAGCGGAATATGTGCGGTACAGTAACTTTCTTTGGAGTTTTTTAAACAGAGCTGGATGGCCATTTGCTGAGGATGCTTTGAATGTGTGTTCCTTCAAGGAAGGGGGTTGGACTTGATGGCCTTTGTGGTCTCTTCCAACTCTATGAGTCTATGAATGTTTGGGGTTGAGAATGGTTGATATTTTTAATGAAAAAGGCAGATTTTGAGAAAATGAAAATGTTCACAGAAGCCTAACAGAAGTTAGCATTTTTGTGCTTGTTTCTTCTTGTGCCAGTTCTTCCAGTAGTTGTTCTGTTGCCATGAAAAACAAAACAAAACAAAACAACAAAAAACAGTATTCTTCTTGCATAGTCCTAGCCAACTAGGAATCACAAAGACACAGTCGTAAAAGCATAGAACAATGTAGTTGCATGGTGAAGTAGTCGTGAGCAAATAAAAATCTCAAATTGCCTTTCGAAAGATGTTGATGCAATTTAGAGATAATGGGTAATGTCTTGCCATGCTGCACTGAGAAACTGATTGTTTGCCAACACAGTGCAGCATGACAAGGAATATTTGCCTCATCATCTAGCAATCGTCTGATACATTCTCTGGTTGTCAGAAAACACCTTTTCTTGACCAAACTCTACCTTAGATTATCCATAGTTTACTTTACCTTAGACCATCACCATCATCATCGTCGTCGTCATCGTCACCACCATCATCATTAACATCATATCCTTTTTGCAGTTCAGGGCTCAAGGTGGCATACAACAGTTAAAACAAACATAGCTAAAGATTTACAAAACATAAAAAAGTAAAAATGTAATTAAACTATAAAGAAAGTAAATTAAAACTAAAAAGAAAACAATTAAATAGACAATCCAGTAAATTATGCAAGGCCCCTTTCTCCTAATTAATCAGTCCTCAAAGACCTGCTGAAACAAAAAGGTCTTCATCTACCTGCAGAAAGATAGCAACAGAAAGGAGTTCCCAAGCCTTGGAGAAGCCACCAAATGCTTGTCCCATGTTCTTGCCAGAGGTAACTCTGAGGGTGTTCAGATGGACAGAAGATCCTCCCTCGAAGACCTCAAGCAACCAACAGGTTCTTATCGGAGAATTCAGTCCTTCAGATTACCTGGATCATAGCCAGCACTTCATAGGTCCCAACCAACACTTTGAATTGTGTCTGGAAACAGACCAGGAGCCAGTGGGGCTCTACTGAACCAGAGAGTTGTGTATGGAACCTAAACGGTTTTCTTCATCTGAGGACAGCTATTTATTGATTTAAAATATTTCTACCCTATCCTATGTCACAGGATCTCAGGACAGCAGTTTAAATTAGTTTAACCAGTAAGTTAAAACCACTTTAAACCATTTAAATAACTGAAAAGAAATTAAAAAGAAATAAAAAGAATAAAAGCATTATTAAATGATTTGACAAGTTTTTAAAATAATTAAAATGACTTAAAATCCTAGAATGCCATAGAAAATCATAACACATGTTTGAATTTGGGTAAACTCAATTAAGCACCAGAGGCTTGAATAAAGAGACATGTTCTACTTGATACCTGACAGAAGTCAGCATTAGTGCTTCTAAGGGCAAGGTATTTCATAACCTGGACATCACGGCAGCGAAGGCCTTCTCCCATGTCCTTCTACAGCAGTGGTTCTCAACCTTCCTAATGCCGCGACCCTTTAATACAGTTCCTCATGTTGTAGTGAACCCCAACCATAAAATTATTTATTATTTACAATGCCTCCCCCCAGCAAAGGCCACCTCGCCGGCCAGGAAGGGGGGCGGGCACGGAGGGAAAGAGGAGCCACGTGTCTCCGAAAAACTCGAGAACCCCCCCCGGGCTCTGCTTCTGCTTTGCTCTCGTTTCCGCTGGCGGGGACAGTGTGGTAAAAGTTTCCAGAGTGTCGACCCTGGCCGGGGGCGGGGAGGAATCCCAGCACCTTTGTCTTTTGTGCCGGGCGCAGCTCGCCCCCCGGAAAAGCACCGCCTTGCGACCCCCCAGCCCTTCCGCAGCGCCCCTCTCTGTGGCGAGTGGGGCAGGGGCCATGGCGAGGAGGGTGCCTGCCCCCCATGCTGCCACCCCCCCAAGCTGGCCCGTCAGGTGGGAGGTTCTCCTGGTAGCGGAGAAGGGGAGTGATTTCAGTCCCTTCTGAACACGGGGAAGGAGGACGCGAGCACCTGGCTTGCGCACCACCACTCCTGGGCCTTTTCCGCACATTACCTTATCATGGAGGTGGGGGGGGTGCCATTCATGCAAGCAGGTTCTTGCGTAAGGCGGTCTCTTCACTGCTCCTTTGTCCCGCAGGTGGCTTTCTGGTTGCGTGACCACCTCGCCCCTTCCTCCCCCAGCGCAGCCTACAGCTCCCAGGCTGCACTGCGGAAGGAAGGGGCAGGGTGGGGCAGTCGCTTGACCAGAAAGCCAGCTGCGGGATGAAGGAGCAGCAAAGAGAGGGCACCCCCCACCTCCACAATAAGGTAACATGCGGAAAAGGTCCAGGAGTGGTGGTGCGCAAGCACGAGCCATGTGCTCGTGTCCTCCTGCGCCCTTTGGCGGGAGTGCGTGAGGCCGCATGCGCTCCCACCAAAGGGGGCAGGAGGACACGAGCACATGGCTTACACTTGCGCACCACCACCGAGGAGGGAATGGAGCCTAAGATCATCAGAAATACGTATTTTCCGATGGTCTCAGGCGACCCCTGTGAAGGAGTCGTTCGACCCCCAAAGGGGTTGCGACCCACAGGTTGAGAACCGCTGTTCTACAGTATATTGTCCCTCCACCACCACCACCACCACCACCACTGTTGGGACACAGAGAAGGTCCCCCCTACAGATCTAGAGAGAGATACTCTTTTAAATATCAAGGTCCTAAGCCATTTACGGCTTTGAATGTTGTCACCAGCCTGGAAATGTATTGGCAGCCATGCAAATGTTTAAAGGTAACACTGGTAAATGAAATGGATGGGGAATAAAATACAGCTTTTGGGGAACTTTGAGCAGTTAAACATTCTTTCAACTTCACAATTTTTAAGAAATAAATTCCTTCTTAATTATGCCTGGCAGGTTACTGGGGGCACAATGGAAGGCAAGAAGAGCAAGGGGATGGCAGCGACAGTGCTGTCATTGTACTGGGAAAAAACAGCATGGAAGAGTAAGATGGGTGTAGACTGGCTGACACAGAGAGGGAAAACCACTGTGTGTGGGTTGGCTGGCAAACAAATAGATATTGTGGTGAGTTGGCTGGCAGAGAGAGAAACAGAGGGAAAGAGAGAGAGGAGGAGATTGGGCACAAGAGCTGTGAGATGGGGAATGAGTTGGTTGGTAAGTGAATGGATTGAAAGCTGAGGTCCGCGACAGTCTATATGGAATAGTGGAATGGAGAAAATGGATTTAGATGGGATTTTGCTATTAATGTGGCATGATTTGGGATTTTTAATTAATTCTAATGAACTTTATACAAATTAATCATCCCACTTTCTGTGGAATGGGTTCTATTAGCTGAGACAGCAAAAGAATGATTCCCTATTATAGGGCAGAGACTTAATTTTCCCTTCAGTCTGGATCATGGAAATCGTCCTTTAGACTCACCTGGTTTCTATGAAATAGAGATTTGCTTGTGCCATGAGGGGTCAAAAGTGTGATTTGCATTTTGGGGCTTGCAACCTTTTTTAAATTTCAACAATGACTTGTTTTTCTGAATCGTTCACTTGCTCTCCTCTTGTGATTGTTTCCTCACTTTACTGCAGTTCCTCAAAGTTCCAAAGATGCCTGTACTATCAGAGTCTGGGCTGTCCCAGTTTACTTTGACTGTTCTCCAGATTTCATACCAGGCTCTACTCAATTTCTGTTTGAGATGCTAGATCCTGAAAGTGGAGTCTTTTCCATGGAAAGCATGAACTCTAGTATTGATCTATGGTCCTTCCCAACTCCCAGCCCTTCAGCCTGCTGTTGCATTCTTCTTTGTTGCCAATGTTTGCTAGCAGCATGAGAGCAACACTCATTCATAACACTCAGGCCATTTCCGCACTAGAGTATTATAGTACTATTATTCCACTTTCAACATCCTATGGAATCCTGGGGTTTGCAGTTCCAGGAGGGCCTCCCGGAACTGCAAACCCCAGCATTCCATAGGATGTTGAAAGTGGAATGATAGCGCTATAACACTCTAGTGTGGAAGTGGCTTCAGTCCTTATGCCTGCTTCACGCAGCAGTAAAGAACTACCTCTTAGCCTGTCCCTTTCCCCATCTTTCTCACCAAACAAATGCAGGGTGGAGGAACAGACGCCCACAAATCCTTAACTAGTATGCCAACATTTCATTATGATCAGCAGATAATGATGTGGGGTTTTGAGGCCAATCTCTTGTTAGCTGATGTTTTGTTACCTGTTAGACCATCTGGGGGAAGCACCACTGGGGAACTTCCATCTCTCTGTAGATTATTGCTAAATAACATCCCCATTAATGTGAGAACACTTAAAGCAAAACCTGTCATTAAAAATGGAGAAAACAGATGATTTTTCCATTGTGCCATTTCCCATTGTCATTTGGATGGTAGCCAAATGATGGGCCATTTCTCTCCCCCCTCCCCAAATTACTGATGAATTCAAAGTAAAGCACACTTCATAGTTACCGGAACAAAGATCACTAACTTTGAATGGCTTGAGATAGGTAAACACAGCTGGGGTTTTGACTCAATTAGCAGTAATGCAACCTGTTGCCACACAAGAATCTCTGGTTCAGGTATGACCTCAGGTTTCCCAGCTCTCCAGGTGCTGGTAGTCTGTAGGATTTGTTTTCCATGGAAATAATGATCTCTTGGTCAAGACAAGGGTAAGGACTCTTTTTCCTGGACGTTAAAAAATGAGACACTGGAGCCATAAATGACTTGCACCTTAATCCTAAGCATGCTTATGAGGAAGTACATTCCGTAAGATCAGTGGGACTTGTAAATATGGTCAGGACCAAGCTGTAACATTGTTTTCTTTATGTCTGACAAACTGTATATTAGCAGTAGATGTTTTTCCTTAAGCCACAGTGCTTACCTATATCAAAACTTAATACCCATTCAAGCAACACATACCTAGGCAGAATCTTTGCTTGGTTTTTAGTATATCATGAACACATGGTCAGCAATCCATGAGGTATTCTCCATAAGCAAATGAGGAGAAACCCAAAGTAAATAGAGGAGCTGGGTTCATGGATTTGGTCAGCTACTAACTAGGATTGAAAATATGGCAGAAAAGGAACATTGAACAGGCTAGAAGTCTGCTGGTTCAAAGTGATCAGCCAGGGTAGCACAAACATAATTAAGAAACACTGTTTTTGAAATGGATAAACATGAAGAAATGCTTCTGTTTTGATGTGCGGCACCCTCTCCTCTTCCCTGATTCCCTTGGACTCCATTCACTCTGTTCTCACTTGTAGAATACAAGCAAGCTTCAGGAAGGAAGAAGCACGGTGGAGTACTGGTAAATATTGAAGTTTAAGCATTCATCATGAGAGTTCGAAAAGCTGAAGCCCTAAAAAGAATTTTAAAAATGCAGACAGCTGTCTTGATCCATATCAACTCCTGTACTGACTCTTGTCTACGCTTCTGCTCAATCCTAAACAGGCAAGCTCTGCTGAACTTTTAAGCTGTCTCAGCCTGCCTGCTGAAACAGCCTTCTGCTAGCTCTGCACTCCATTGCCTGGCACCAAGCAGCTGGTGACTGAGACGACTAAGGGTCAAACAACACATCAAATCACATGCATAGCATGAGCACCCTGGCTGTTTTTATTTACTCAAAAGTAAGTGTGTGGGTGCGTGATGAGGACTGAAGCCACCATGTGGGGAAGGCAGGTTTAGTTTTTTCCCCCCTCTGTAGCCTATTGCAACTCACTTAAATAGACACATCTGTTGCAAAAAGCTTTTTATTTTTTCTAACTGCTGCACAGGGAATGGTCATGTGGAACTGTGAGTTAGGGAGGAGGAAGAATTAAACCTCTCTCCCCACAGTGCACACTAATTTTTTGGTCAATTTTTGGTCAAATTTGCTCCCCCAATGAAAGGATTTATTTAAAAGAATGTGTAATTCCACCCGGATTCACTACTATAATAAAGCATTAAAATGAGTGCAGATAATTTTTATACAAACTGAATATGCTTCTTTTAGTCCAATCATCTTCATGGGAACTTTCAGTGGGAACATCTTAGTGATTACTTCCAGGTCCTGGAATTTCTTCCCTGTAGAGGTTAGACCACTTCCCTTCTTGCTGTCTTTTTGGCAGCAGGTAAAGACCTTTTTATTCCAACAGGCTTTGGGGAACTGAATATTTTATAGAAAAAAAGACTTTTAAAAGTCCACAGTCTGTACTGTTTCTATTATTTGCTTTTAAATAGATTTTAAATAGTTTTAATTCTATGGACAGTTCATTAGGGATGAAAACAATATTAAGAAATATTTGAACAACGGTCAAAAACATGCTTTTTAAATGGTGGGGAACAGATGAGAACAATCCTGGACAGATGATAATCTAAAATTCACACGTGGTTGTTTTGTACAGAAACAGCATTTTCTGCACAGAAAACAGTATTTTCTACACATAAAATTATATCTTTATGCAGAAATATTATTTCCTGTGAGGAAAAGCTGTTTCCTGCACAGAAAATGCTCTAATTGGAGACCTATTCTATCTCCATGTAGTTGATCTGCATAGGAAACAGCATTTTCGGCACAGGAAATTCTGTTGCCTATATAGAAAAAGCTGTTTTCTGTTCAAAATAACCAGGGACTGGCAATTGGATTCAGACCAAAAAGTATAAACTATTGGAGAAAATGGGGCGCAGATAGAAATAGTTTCATGGAATGTGAAGACATCTAGCAAGTGTTGTCAATCAGGTTTTCTTTGGCTAAATGAAAGCAATCTAAGGTGAGTCCTCACAGTTCTTTGCAAAATTCAGATGTGTATATAGTCCTATTCCAGGTTACATCACCAGCACGCAAATAGAGTTGATAGGCAGTTAAGTTACATGTGCACAAAACCATCCTTGAAACCTCGTACACATGTAACTCCACTCTCAAGCATCCACAAATGCAGTGCAAACATTAGTGCATAGACGGTAGCTGTACATAAAGATATTTCCATGTATGTCAGAATTCTGCACTCCTGGAGTTCTGTTGCATGCGGAAGCTTCTGTGCACACCAGTTTACCTGTGAAGTCAATTTTCTATGCTGCGCATGTGGATACATGGGGGCAGAACGGTGAGGCAAATGCAGTACTGGCCACGCAGCTGCTTATTCCACTTGCATGATGTTGAAGTGACACTGAATACTACCTTAGAAATCCTTTTTCAACCATTTGGGCCATTTCCGCTCTACACTCTTATAGCGCGATTATTCCACTTTCAACATACTATGGGGTTTGCAGTTTCGGGAGGGGCCAGCCTAGGATGTTGAAAGTGGAATAATTGCGCTATAAGAGAGTAGTGCGGAAATGGCCTTGGTCTCTTGCAATGTCCTGAGCACAAACTGTTCACAGAGAAACCAGGAATGAGCTAATGCAAAAGGTCTGGCAACAGAAGTTGTAAAAATTAGTGAATACCTAAGTAATTTTATTAGTTGTGTGACTGGTGACACAATATTTTGTTTTCTTTCTTCATAAAGTTCAGGAGTTCAGCACTGATGTAGATGCCCAAGGAAATTTTACAGCTAAGTAAATAAAGCACACAGATAAACTGTTTCTAAAGAGATTCTGAATTCAAGGGAAATGCATAAATAATCAAATTACAGGAATACTCCAACATCCCTCTGTTCACTGCGTTCCATTAATCCAGTGGGTGGGTTTTTTTTTCTCAGAGAATGCCCAAAACACTAAAGGTTAAATTTTGTTCCCACATATTTTCTGATTCTTGCCCTGTATTTCCTATAACCTGGCTTCAAATCAAAGAAAATACTGTATGAGAAATTAGTATACAAGAAAGACAAAACTGATATGAAAAACAACCCTTCTTGGTATTGATGATAATCATTTCTGGTTTTAATTTACTCGTGACTCTTTTGGTTAGGTCGAGTCATACATGACCAAACAGGAAACAAAAATTAACTAAGGAAACATTCTCCCTTTGCATTCTATTATTTGAACTGCACAGCATACCATTCCATTTGAGCTTAATGTGTTTCATAAGAACACAAAGGAAGAAATCCAACATGATGCGGTCAAACCTCTGCTCAGATTTCAGGAGTTACTCTTGCTCTCCTCCCTTCTACAACCCTCCCCATACCTACAGCTAAGGAGGGAAAGGGTATGCTTGAACTACAACTCCCAGAATACTTCAGCCAGCATGACCAGTGAGTAGCTGTGCTGCTTGGAATATTCTGTGAGCTATAGTCCACAAAAAGTAAAATTTTAATGCTCTGCACGCACCTCCCCAAAATCTGATTCAGATGGTAACCCAGTACTTTGGAGCAGAGTTAGAAGGCTGCAGAAGTGTGATGGAGGAATCACCTCTCTCCCCATTGCACTGAAGGAAATAATTCCATTAGCAAGAGGTGGGAGTGGATTTGTTGTTGCTGCTGTGTGTCTTCAAGTCATTTCTAACTCATGGTAACTCTAAGGCAAATGTATCAAGAGGTTTTCTTGGTAAGATTTATTCAGAGGTTTGCCACTGACTTCCTCTATGGCTGAGAAAGAAGTGTGACTTGCCCAAGATCACCCAGTGGGTTTTGATGGCTGGGCAGGGATTCAGATTCAGATCCTGGACTCCCAGAGACCTAATTCAAAATTAAGACCATGGATAACAGCCTCCACTCCCAATTGTCCTACTGCATCAGAAAAAAGGTCCCTCAATACAAACCTACATTCAACAGTGGGAAGCCCAAAAGCATTGGGAAGCTCACATGATTGCAACAGTCCTTCCTTGTTTGTTTGAAGTCTTTATACTCCACCCTTTAGCCAAAAAGACCCCAGAGCAGCTTTCAAATACTTAATAAAGGTCCTGCCCTCATGTTTACAACCTAAATAAAACATGACTTTCCATGGGGAAAAGGGCAAATGTTAAGTTCAGCAGCAGTTAAGCCCTGGTATGAGAGAGGTGGGCCTGGCTAATCAGGGGTGTTAGAAAGTTGTCATCATCCCCTGGGTCTAGGAATGCTAGAGGAGTAGTTATCTGTTATTTTTGTCTCTCTCTGGCATAATGGCAATTGTATGGTGGTTCATTATTGGTATTTACCAGGTATTTATTATCTGATATTCAACTGGAGTTTAGAATCTGGTATTTAGAAACACGTCACTTCTTTCTATGGAAGCTTTGTTTAGCTTTCTTTGTCCTTTCTTTGTAACTATACAGGGGTCCTTTCTTTGTAACCATACTTTAAAAATAAAATTGACTTTTAAAAAGAAAAGAAAGGGTTTGACAACCAGCAGGTTAAAGCTTTAAGAACACAAGTGAAAATTACGTCTTTTTGAGAGCAGAATAGAATTTTCAGCAGTCCCAAAACTGTTCCAGCAAAGGAAAGCCTGTACTACCTATCATGGGCGCTCTCTCATAGATGCCTGCAATAGCTATACCAATGTATGCATCATGTATATTGCAATAGTTCTGATCATCGTGCTAGAATCGTTAGCTTTTCCCAAATAATCTTCAATAGACTATAGAGACCTACAGAAACAGTTCATTCTGAGAATATGGTGAGAAAGAAAGAAAAATGAGAATTGTGAGCAAAAACAGCTTTCGAGTGCCAGTTCCAGCACAATGAGAAGCTGCTGCTTATATATGTTGAGAAACAAGGTATGGATAATTCTGATGTTTTGGAGCAATAAAAAATGCCTACTCCTTGCCCTAACACAACAGCTGGTACAACTAATCATACATAAAGCTAACATTTAAAGCTCAGAATGAAGTTGTGCTTGCTACAGAGGTTCAAATATTAGAAAGGGGCTTCTGGCTATGTTTGGAGAGAGAGGAAAAGCAAGGAAAAGATAGGACCACTGTGTGAAGAACACAGTGAGATGCTAACAGAGGACAAGAGAAGAGACAACTGCTCAACACCTTCTTTGCCTCAGTCTTCCCCTAAAAGGAAAACTGCTCTACATGGTGAAAACAGAACAAAGAATGTAAGGGAACTTCAGGTTCAGGTTTTGTTAACCTGTTCCTTGCTTGGGTCTTCTTTTCCCTCTTTTGAAGATGGAGGCAACATTTTCTTCTCAAACCTCTCTTGTTCTTAAAGAATTTTCAAAAGTTATCAACAGTGGCTCTGAGATTACATCTGCAAGTTCCTCCTTGCAAGTACTATTAAAACAAACAGGAATTAACATGGACAACGGGCCATTAAGTTCCACAGAACTTGTGAAAGATAACTTGACACTGGACTGTGACCTTTGCCATATATAATTTCCAAAGGAAAATACAGAATGAAGATTAACTTGAATCCTACCACACACATTCATTTGGTATCATTATTGAAAGAGATCAGGTTAACAAAAACAAATTACTTGCTCTAATTGCAGAAGATAGATATTTTAGAACTACCGATTATTTCACATGAAATAATCACATGAAAGGACAGACTGA
This sequence comes from Iguana delicatissima, assembly GCA_948472985.1. NCBI lineage: Eukaryota > Metazoa > Chordata > Lepidosauria > Squamata > Iguanidae > Iguana > Iguana delicatissima. The sequence goes on along the minus strand of CAOKZL010001958.1, from coordinate 189,389 downwards.
TCATTTCAGGATGTTTTATTTTTTAAAGCAACATTTAATATCTCAGCTGCAACAGTACTTTACGACAAATGCTACTAAAATATTTTTTGCCATGTATGGTGTTCAGACAAGTATCTCAATATACCTCTATGTATGTCAAACACAAGAAAATATTCATACCACAAACAGAAAAGCAATTTACATTTAATACATTTGATGGTTGGTTTCCATGATGTGAGGCTACCAGCAATTTGAATACACTCCATAAATGTCAAGGTAAATTGAAATGGAGTTTTTTAAAAAATGAAAAACTAGACCAAACTGTGCACTGCAGATCCATATGTAGAAAGTTTCTCCCTCCCACTTTTCATTGAGAGACATATAGAAACATCTGTCAGATCAAATTTGGATGAAGGATGTTTAGAAATTTTAAAAGTTGTAGGGTTGCAGCCAGAATAAAAATATAATCCTATTCACTTGTGCTCAGGAATAAGTCCCATTTAGTTCAGTGGAGCTTACTTCTAACGTGTGTAGGACTGCAATGCATATTGTTTCATTTCAATCAATAGGACCGTCGTTATGTGCCATCACACTGACTGTTATTAACAACCCAGCTCAGGTCTTGCAAACTCAGGGTCATGGTCTGAGCTGGGCTATCACTAACAGGGTCTCTTGGAAGTCTATCATGAGTCAAAGCTGACTTGGTGGCACAAAACAATAGTTATGTTACTGCTGCTTCTAGGCCGCCTTGGCCACAGTATAAAGATATCCTTTTGATATCAATAATTCGGCTTTCTTCCACCACCCCTCTCCACGTGTTTGTGAGGCCCCCGGACAAGCACGAAACTAGGCTCAGTGATTGATTGTTGCAATATTCCTAAACAATACAGGCAAGCCAGAAATAGCCAGATCACCGCTTCAGGAGACCTCCCGGCAAACACCCTATTATGTATGCGCACCACCTACAAAGGACTCCCTGCCCCGAGCAGGTAACTTGACTAAGCTGAACTATCAACTGTCCAGCATCACATGTTTGCATACTGACTGCTCCTTTGTCAATTCGGACCTAAGTCAATCATGTTAAATTTTGACTTTTCCGAGGCTTTGTCTTGCACCCGAAATCCATTGTTCTCACCAAGTATGGCATAGCCTGCAGTCACATCTCTCCCTGTAAAAACCCTTGATTCCGAGACCCTCCTCGGATCGCTCCCGAGTTCCAGACTGCCTTGCTGCCTCTTTGCTTGGCAAGCCTCCCGTCAGCTCCATGTGCTGAGCCACATCGAACCCCAGCATCGCTCTCTATTCTTCCGAATTTCAGGACAGGTTTCGAATCACCTAAATCACTCTGAAAAATCCCTCTATCCCACTGTCACCTTTATTTTCTATAGTACCTGAGTGAGTGAGTTGCATACACTGTTTGGCTGTATTTTAATAAAGATCTCATTTATTCTTTCAAAACAGTTTGCTTCTTGACTGGTCTGACCCTATAGACATAGGGTTCAAGATCCTGCTAAGTTACTCTGCCTCCCGTAATGCTAAAGCAGTGCTCAGAGCTAATTTTCCCCACCTAATTTCCCCACCTCACGGGACCCCCAATAAACAGGGTAACAGTTACACTGAAGTGAAATTATCAGATGCAATTCTGCACACATTTACATGGGAATAAGCTCCATTAAACTGAATTGTACTCATTGGACTCATCTTCAAGCTATGGCACTAAGTTCACAAGGGGGGCCAGGCTGTTAACATAAGGCCTCTTGAGGGTCTTTCATTTACAGGCCCACCGTGAATCAAAGTTGACTCAATGGCGCTTAACGGCAACAACAAACCCACTGATTTTAAAGGGACTACAGTGTAACTAACATTTTGAAACAAAAACTAGGGACTGATATTTTTGGTGAGAAAAAAATATGAAACTCCTTGTATTTCCTGTTCAAGTCCTCTCTAGTTTATGTTTGACATAAATCATAGAATCATAGAAGAGACCACCGGGGCCATCCAGTCCAACCCTCTGCTATGCAGGAATACACATCAAAGCACTCCCAACAGCTTCTGTTTAAAAACCTCCAAAGAAAGAGACTCCACACACTCTGAGGTAGCATATTCCACTGCTGGACAGCTCTGACTGTCAGGAAGTTCTTCCTGAGGTTCCGGTGGAATCTCCTTTCCTGCAGTTTGAATCTATTGTTCCTTGTCCTAGTCTCTGGAGCAGTGGAAAACAAGCTCCTTCCTCAACATGACATCCCTTCAAATATTTGAACACGGCTATCATGTCCCCTCTTAACCTTCTCTTCTGCAGAGTAAACATTCCCAGTAACCTCAGCCATTCCTTATAGGGCATGGCTTCCAGACCGTTCACCATGTTGGTTGCCCTCCTCTGGACATGCTCCAGCTTGTTGATATCCTTCTTGAATTGAGATGCCCAGAACTGGATACAGTATTCCAGATGAGATCTAACCAAAGCAGAATGTACAAACCATTTTGCCCATATTTAAAAAATGATTAGATGTGAGGAGCAGGCTCTTTCCATAGCAGATATCAATGGTCTGTGTTAGAAGCCATATTCCACACATCTCCACTACTCAAACTGGTGGCCCAGTGATGTCCAAGAGCAACTGCCTGCCGGTCTAGTGAATTTTCAAGCAACAAGCAAATATGGATAACAATATGGTACAACTTGCCTGGTAACTTGCACAGTGGGAAAAATGCTGGTTCACCACATCAAATAGATTGAGAAGTACTTCTGTAACCACAGTGGGGCCATGTTTTGAGACCTCGGTGTACAACAGATGTTGCTGTTTTAATCCATGAGTCAGAAAATACTTACCAAAACACCCAAAACAAAACAAAACAAAACAAAACATGAAAGCTAGCAACAAAGTAGTGATGTGGGCTTACATAGCCAAATATGACACTAGTGCAAGGATACATTCCTATCTGAACAACAATGCTCATTTTTTGACTTATGGCGATCCTAAGGCAACCCTATCACAGGAATTTCTTGGCAAGAGTTTTTTCAAGGGGGTTTGCCTTTGCCTTCTTCTGAGGCTGAGAGTGTGCGACTTGCCCAAGGTCACCTAGCAGGTTTTCATGGCTGAGTGGGAATTCAGACTCTGGTCTCCAGAGTCATAGTCCAACTCTCAAACCACTACACCCTCCTGGCTCTCTGCTGTGTTCATTCAAGTGCCATTAAATCAGCTGGATACATTCAGTGGCGGAGCTTGGAGTGTATGGAAGGGGGGTGGGAGGGGACGGGGCTATGGTGCAAGGGATGCGGCCACTGTGCTCAGGGGCAGGGCTGCGGTGCGTGGGGGTGTGGCCAGGGCGTGCCAAAAACTGCCACCTGGGGCGAATCGCCCCTCATCCCCCACTTCCCTATGCGACTGGATACATCTTTTGATAATAAAAGGGAGAATATCTGCATCTAGAACCCCGGTTGCCAAATGTGACTAGATGTCTGCCTTTACAGCTAGAGCATAGCCTAGATCAGGCTTGGTAGTGCCTTACACTAGTATTGTCTGCATTATCTGTGAACAGATACTGTGAACAGGACCTGATCTAGATAAGGCAGACAATGCAGTGTAAGGCATTACTAACTAAAGGGGCATGGATGGGTCTTGTAAAAACTCATTAAAATAATACACAGAGACAAGAAAATCTATTAAATATAATAATAGGTTTATATTTTATCTCTGAAAGTAATTATTACAATATGATGTATGTGTTCATGTGGTACATACAATAGATATTTACTAAATGATTTTAAAAAGAGCAGAACAGAGCAGTTCAACTAATAAGCAAAATGTTTCAGCCACTGTTTTCTTCAGTTGCTAAAAATAAAAGTGAGCTTGGAGCCAAGGTGGCATTCCACTTTTAATTCTCTTAAGTGGATGCTGTATTATCTTCTAGGTTAAGCTCAAGTGGTGTTAACCTCTTTACTCTATGGATCCAGAAATTTTCCCACTTGTCTAAAATGCTTGAAGAGGGAAAAAACAGAGAGGCTGTGATGTTCTGAATTAAAATGTTTGGCTATACACTGTTCAAGATAAGCGACTTAAGAGGGTGGAACCCAAATATTTTGCGTATTAATTGAACTATCCTCTTTTTAAAACCACCTTCATATATCTCACATATACATATACCTGTGTGTGTATTTTTTATTTTAATTTTTTTAGAAATTAGAAATATTTTATCAGAAATACTTTAAACATACAGCACTATACTAAAGAAAAAAAATAAGAGGTTGGGAATTATTAAATTATATTTCTATAAGGCATTTGATTCAATTATACACGTACATACATACATACAATGTTTGTAAAGGGTTTGATTTAGAGGAGAATGTTAGTACACTGGGCCCTTGGTATCCACTAGGGTTTTGTTCTAGGACCCCCTATGGATACCAAAATTTGTGGTTTCTCAAGTCCCATTATGTACAATAGTATATGTAACCTAATAGAATGGTATACCTTCTATAAAATGGCAGAATCAAAGTTTGATTTTTTGGATTTTTTTCCCAATGTTTTCAAACCATGGTTGGTTGAATCTGTGGAAACATAATCTGTGGATATGAATGCCAAGTATAATACCATTTGAGAATTATACAGAGATAATGAGGCACAGATCTTGGTGAATGGACATAGTTCAAGGAAAATAAAAATAAAGAACTGAATGAAACAAGGCTGCCTATTATCCCCTTTATTTATTTTGACTGCAGAATTATTTACTAATAATATAAGGGACGATATCGATATGATTGCATATATTTGATTGGAAAGAAGGAAGTAAAAATTAATTTATATGCAGATAATGCTGCTTTGAGTCCTTTCAAGATAAAAAAAGAGGGATATAAATAAAAATAATAATAATGACATGATAATAGTGACAAAACAATCCTTTCAGACAATAAAATAAAATTTAGCTGAAGTGATTAAAAATTTTAAGAAGTATTCAGAGTTAAGAATAAATATGGAAAAAGGTTCTGGCTTAAGGCTCGGAGTTGAAAAAAGGCATGTTGGGGTAAATGTAATGAAAAATGTGGATAATATAATTCAGAGTAATTATAATCAAGTATAGCAAAAAATACTTTGGTTAGTAAATAGAAAATTAGTGAATGGAGTATGTTGAAAAAATAGAGCTTTGAAAATGCTTGTTTTACTGAGGTTATTGCATTTATTTAAGACTATTCTGGAGACTATCTCTGTTAAGGTCTTATGGAAGTGGGATAGGAAAGTTAAGGAATGGGTATCAGGAAAGAAAAAAACAAAAAATTAATAATAGTTTATTATTGGATCAAGGAATAGGGGAGTGGGGGCTCCTCAGTTTAGAAATTTATTATGAGGCTTTTCAGTTGAAGCAATTATTACATTTTGAATATAAAAGATGGGTGAGAGCAGAGAAATATTTAAATAATATGGAATTTAGGTCATTGAAGGAAAATTAGGAGGAAAGATTAACAGTATAATAGAAGGCTTATTGAGGTCCACATGGGTGGTACCTAAGAAACGGAGAAAGAAATTGTATGTGCAAAACTATAAATGGCACCCAATATAATATTTGAATAGGAAAAGAAATCAAGGAAATAATTAAAAAATTAAAGGATAAAGTTTATCAAGCAACAAGGCAGTTATATGAGAACTCAGGGAAACTCTTTAAGACGTGTGTGTATGTACCCTCAAGTCGTCTTTTGGCTTATGGCAACTCCATCAATTTCATAGGGTTTTCTTAAGAAAGGAATAATCAGAGATGGTTTTACCAATTCCTTCCTCTGAAATATAGCCTTCATCACCTAATACACACATGCACACACACACACACACACAGAGTTAATCTTGTGTGTGTGTGTTTGTGTGCACATGCGCGCTTGATTAACTGTGCTGTTTGTTTCCTTTTAAATTGTCCACATTTGTACATATAATAGATATATAAAAGTGAATGCGTAACAACAGAGGGTACAATGAATCAGAATTTAGTTTAGTCAATGCAGTTTTTCCTTCTAATTTAAGTTTCCTTGGAATAAAGTTCTAAAGCAGTAGCAGAAGCAGCAGAAGCAGCTCTTTAATACTGCTAAATATATTGCACTCTATCTTTTTCAAAGTATAGCAGGCATTCCTCACACTGGAATAACAAAGTTGTAATCTGATATATGACAAATATTACCAGCTTAATGGCTGATGTCCATTACTGATGGGACCTGCTCACTATTTAGAAAAGTTTGGCATTGAAGGATTACTGAACAAATAGAACACCTGAAAAAACTTGCATGCAAGAGTCTGTCATCGAGTGTGATCGAGGACATTACCTGAGAACGTTGGCTCTTATCTTAAGTTGGAAATTGCCAACAGCTCCAAACAAAGAGCTTCTGTCAAGGAAGGGTGATGCACTGAGCCTGTCAGGTGGTGCTTTGACTTCCCAAGACTTCATTCTTCTTTATGGATCACCTGAGACCAAGCTGTACACCAGCCTTCAATAGGGGAGCAACATTACAAACCAACTACTATCAACAGAAAACTGTTCTCACCCGCTACAGAGAAAGAAAGAAAAAAAAACAACACTGAAATTCTCTCCTGAGAACTTGTGAGAACAAGGGAAAATTCAGGATCATGTAACCAGCCAACCAATTAATTTAATAAATGCATTTATGAATCATATCAGAGTGCAACACCCAATTTAAAAAAAAACAAGCAAATTTAAAATCACAACATAAAACAATAGAGCAGGAGCAAAACCATAAATTAAAAAAATCCAGCAGTTACAATTAAAATAAGTGCTATATAAAGCACCATATAAAACATTAAGCAGCACTAAAATTTGATGAAACAGAACAGTGTTTACTGCTCAGATAAAATATGATTAACAACGGAACTAATTTCAACAATCCCAGGAGGAAGTTCAACAACCTGCGTGCCACTAATAAAAAGGCCCTGTCTTTGGGCAACAGCCATTTATGTCCTCCAACTGATGAAAATGTTTTCTTCAGAAGAATGGTGGTAGTGCAATTCCTGGTACAGAGTTCCTGTAGTTCACACCATATCCTTAAACTGGAGGATCCCGGACAGAAGGCAGAGAAGGAGAAAAGCCCAGTGCATGAGCAGAAGCCAATCTGAACAATGTTGGGTTTTACTCTGTAATTTCCAAGCACTGAACATAGTATTAAGGATTATTTTCTGTTATACATACATATATACTGCAAGTGCCAAAGACAGACAGACAATAGTAGGGATGTGCTGTATTAAATAATTCATTCTTATAGGGGAGAACAAATAATTTAATCTACAGCCCTCCCTCCACATTCATGGGTTTGACCTTCACAAGTTTAATTATTTGGGAGGCACATGCTTGCCTCTCTTTCCATTTTCCTCCTCCCAGCACTTGCATTTCTCACCCGAGGCTTGCCATGCTTGTGTTTAAAATCGAATTTTTTTTTCCTTTTGAGTGAGCAAAGCCCCCTCCCACTGCTGAGGGTGTGGCCTCTCAGCCATGTGTTTGCACATTCTGCTGTGTATTGGCTGCTGATTGGTCAGCTTCCTTCCAGAAGTAATTAGAACTCCAGAACTCCCCTCTTCTCTGTCGGAGGGGAGAGTACTGGTAAGTCTTTTAGGTTGTCTTTTTTCTCCCCTGCAACGCCAGGGCAGACGCAAAGGAATGGGAGGGAGGAAGCTCCAGAGGAGAATGGGAGGGGAATTGCGGGAGGAGTTATTCACTTTTTTCCCACTTTCATGAGGGTTCTGTTCCCCTAACCTTCATGAATGTGCAGGGGCTACTGTATTTCCTTCATGCTCCCAGCAGAAGCCAAAGATGAATTGGAGAGACTGTAGCCTTCCAGATGCTCTCTTAACCCCCCTTGATGCAATATCAGAAGGGTGGGAGAGAGGTGAACAAAGACTGGGGAAGCTACAGACTTTTTGGATCCTCTCTTGGTTCCCCCCACATCGTCAGAAGGATGAGAGGAGCTGAATGAGGTTGAGGAGGCCTTAGCCATGATCCTCTCTTGGCTCCCTCCTGGTCCTGCACAACACTGGTAGGGGAAAGAAGCTGAGCAAGCATTATGCTCATTCCTCTGACATCATGAGAGATCTGGGGCAGCCAAGCAAGGACAATCATCCTCACTATCCATATTTTAATAGCTATTTCATAATGATGCAGTTGTCATGGTTATGTGCCAGATATCGGATACTGGAACATAGCCCATGATGAACCTCTTTGCCAAAGGTAGAGAGAGAGCCCAGCAAACAGAAAAAAAGTGATTCTGGACTGTGGGTGGGGGGAGGAAGCCAGTCCTCAACTCTATTTGAGGACTAGGGGCAGGTTCTCTTCATCAGGGTTTTTGGACACTTGAAACTCCTTTTTTCATCCCCCCCCCACAAGTCTTCAAATATTCTTTCTTTCCCCCGCCTTCAAATTCTTTTATTTTCAAATTACATACACTAACACAAAGAAAAAAAACACCATTATATAAAAAGCCAATACAACCTAATAGAATACCAGAAGTACAAAAATTACATACAGTTATCAATCTCTCATTGATGAATATCCCCAGTGCCAATATAAAGTGAGTAAAATAAAATAAGACTCTATGATCCAGATTCCAAAGTAATAGCTATCCACAATTTCTCAGCGTGAATACTGACAAAGCCCCTCATCTCTTTTCCAGGTAGTTACAGACCTCTCCTCATTCCTCTCAGTATCTATTCAAAGATTTATCTTTTAACAACAAATATTCTTTCAATCCCTAACATATAGTATTTGTTTAGGATATAAGACCAGAACATATTGTAACACAGATGATGAACTCCTCATATCAAAAATTAGAGTAAAGGTAAAGAGGAACATTAAATCAATCATAGTGCCACAGTATAATCTAAAGAACATGCCTGAATAATTTAAAGACCATTTCCAGAAAGGTTGGCACTACTAAGCCTAATCAATTGTGGACCAGAAGAACTGTGGACAGAAACCAGGGACATGACCAGGGAAGAATGCAAAAAGAAACTCTCAAGATACTATATGTAGCAAAAAGGAAAGAAGAGCCTCAGTGGACGATTCATTGAACTCTTTGAACTGTTAAGGGTGGACAAGAAGCAAACGTAAAAAGGTGATAGAAATAGGGTGAGAAACCTGAAGGCGACTGTTCAGTAAGTTGTAGGTTGGGACAAAAAGAACTATTATAATTATCAATGCAAAAAAAAATAAGACAACAACAACAACAACATCAACGAAAGAAAGAAGAAGAAACCTCTTCCACAGGATCTAAGAAATCAAAGGGACATTTAAAACTAAGAATAGAATATTGGACAATCAACAGGGAAATACATTATACAAACAGGACCAAAAAAAAATTGACTACATAAGCAGTACACTGAAGAATTGTGCAGAATTGATAAAATGGTAAGAAATTCTTACAAAGAAGAACCTTTTAATGAAAAACCTTCAGTTTTAGAAAGTAAAGTCAAACTTGCCCCCAAAGCATTTGGAAGAAATAAAAAAGAAATAAATCACTAGAAACAATTAGCAAATCAATAGACCTGTTTCAACTAGAGAGATGAAATCCATCCAAATTCTAACAAAAATCTGTCAACACAATTGAAAACAAAACAATCGGTCATGGATTGGAAACACTCAATATAAATTCCAGTCCCCAATAAGGAGATATCATAGTAACCATTGACCCATTGCATTAATTTTCCACGCAAACAAAGTGACACTCAAAATGTTGTAAGAAAAACTTTTACCATATATGGAACAAGAAAGGCCAGATGTCCAAGGCAGGGGAAAGAAAAGGGAGAGGGACTAGTAATCATATTGCAAACCTGTATTGGCTAATGAAGCACACCAAAGAATTTCAGAAGAAAATCAACCTGTGCTTTATAGATTATAACAAAGCCTTTGACTGTGTAGGTCATGAAAAAACCTATGGATCACTCTAATAGAAATGGAAGTACCACAACATTTTATTGTGCCTATACTCTGCACAAGAAGCTGCAATTAGATTGGAATGTCGAGAAATAGAACTGTTTCTGATTGGCAGGAGTGTCAGACAAGGGTGTGTTTTATCACTATCTGCTTAATTTATTTACAGAACGTATGTGGAAAACAGGGTTACACTTGGACAAAGGAGATATGAAAACAGGAGGAGGAAAAGTCAACCATTTAAGGTATGTGGAAGACACCACATTGCTAGCAGAAAACATTGAAGACTTAGAGCCACTATTGAGGAAGGTTAAGGAAGAAAGTACAAAGGTTGGGTTACGGCTTAATATTAAGACAAAAATAATAATCGATGAACATTTAGATAATGTTAATGTGGACAATGAACATTGAAATAGTTCAAGATTTTGTAAAGCTAAGCTCTGTTATCAATCAAAATGGAGACCATAGGCAAGAAATAACAAGAAGACTAAGACTGAGAAGGATAGCTATGAAGGAACTAGGTAAGATCCTCAAACTCTGAAAACCAAAGTCATGTTTATCCATATCACACTATTTCCACTGTCAATGCACATATGGGAAAGCTGGACAGCAAAGGCCCTTTTTGCACCTTACCTCTGTCCAGCGCGGTCGTGTGGGGATCATCTGAGCAGCCTCTTCCATGAGGCTATCGCGTCCCCACTGCTTCGGCTGTGCAGGAGTTGCCGGCCAGCTGGCATGCAACATAAGGGCTCTGCCTCTTCCTTCTGCAGCGCAGCCAGGTATTTTCCCAGGCTGTGCTGGGGGAGGAAGCGTGAGGGCCACAGCTCTGGAGTTCCGCATGCAAGGTAAGTGTGCGTGGGGCCCCAGAGTGATGCGCAATCACGCACCATTTTCAGCTAAAAGCTGAAAATGATATAGTGCGCGATCAGCACCTGCCGGCCCCGGCAGCACACGCGATTGCGAGGACATCGTCTGAAATGCTCCTCGCAATCGCGCAACTTATTTGTGCTTGAAGTTGTGAGTCATAAGGCACTAGTTATGTTGGGAGAAGTTTTATTTATTCATTTATTTATAGCATTTATCTGCTACTTCTCATCCCATCAAGGCCCCCCAGAGCAATGTACAAAAGATTAAAAACATTTAAAATATTAAATGAACAAACAAAAACATTTATAGTTGCTAGCATTAGAGATGGAAGATGAGACAACTGAAAATTGTACAATTAAATGGGCGCAGAATGTGGGACATCATACATCTAGACATCTGGACCAATGGGAAAGAATGTGGTTTAAAGATGTCAAGTTTACTTTGAGTTATGATCTCAGAGAAATTTTTTATAAAATGATGTATAGATGATACTTAAAACCAGAAAAACTGTCTAAAATGTATAAATGTCCTACAAATCGTTGTTGGAAATGTAGTTAAAAAAATAAAAAGAAATGATTTTTTTTTCATATGTGATAGACTTGTGAAAAAGTAAGAAAATATTGGATAATGATTCATTATGCAGTTGAAGATATTTTGAAGACAAAACTTACAAATCCAATAAAAAGAAGAATGGTTATTAAAGTATTAAAGTCTGCAGAAATGGGACAAATTAACTTTCCTGATAAAAGAAGTAACCTGTAAAAGTTTAAGAAAGACTGGAGGTTACTGATATATATATACAAAGAACATGGGGAAGGGTGGCAACAATGGGGTTTTATTATTAAAAAGAAAATGGTGGAATAAAATGTAGATGTTAACAGTACATTTGTTTAGACAATAGAAGAAACAGAGGTTATAATGTTATGAACATGGGTTTATGAAAGAGAGGAGTTTGATTAGAGATTTTATAGGCAAAGTGTATTAATGCAATATTTAATTGTACACATTTCTTGTGCACACTTTTGTGCAAACATACTCATCTTAATCTATATCTTTTTGTATGCAATTTTTGATCAGAGAACTGCATTGCAAAACTAAGGGATAATCACCTTCCAGTTTCCATATTAACTTGGAAAGTATGAATTAGTTCACAGCTCCAGAGCCTGGAAAAATGTTCATGCTGTGGTCAAACTTTCACAAGCTTTAGCTGATCATTTTAACTTATGAATTTCTTCCCCAACTCTAATTAAAACAATGACCCCAAGCTACATGATGCCACAAGAAGAGAACAGAAATGAAAAACATGTCCTTCACCTAGAATGCCTATACAAGGGCAACAAAAAACAAACAATTCACTTCTGATAATCTATATTACAGCACAACTCTTGCTGACCATACATGATAAACAACCTTCATGCCATTCTCTCATCCTGTAAATTGGTGGCATAAAGATGAAATTTTCCAAGTCTTAATTGTTCATCATACAGGATGGGAGTCATTTTGATGGGTGGCAAGGTGCACTGCTCTGATGCTTATGTTTGACCAAGCATACATAATCTTCGTGAGAAATAATCTAATTGCAATATAACTTCAAAAAATAACAGGAACTGGGTTTTGTATACTGTGTGAAACTGTTTATATCAGCCTTAGTAAAGCTTGTTCTTGTCTTTCCTCCAATATAACTGCATGCAAAACGGTAGTCATATAATGCTTTGTGTATGTTAAAACGAATGTAAGAGAATTTTTTTTTAAGAAGCAGAAATCTTAAAAAGTAGCTGGAAAATGTTGTGCGCTGTCTTTTTCTTTCTCTCTCTCTCTTTTTCTGTATTTGCTTTCAAAAGAAATCCTAATTCTTTCTGTCAGCAGAAGGCACTATCCTGTGTGAGTAGTAAGGATTAAATCTTGTTTCAGGAAAACACCAATTACAATAAGTACTACAATCCTGAAAGTATTTGCTTGCAATATTCCCACCAACGCTGAAGGAACTATATGCTGATATGTGGTCTCAAGCCTTGGGATTTGCACAGCATGCTAACCAAGTTTTATCCTGCCAATATAATACACTACCAGGGAATATTTGATTTCTTCAACATTCTCCCTCTAATATCTAAGGCATGTCAATCATAGTCACACAACTCTAAACAGGCAAGTATGATCAATGTACAGAACCAGACTTCTAACAAAATCAGCACTTTTTTTCTTCCCCCATAAAAACTGAACATATATTTGTTACCAATATATCAAACAAATTGTGATGCTTCACAGAAGCAGCACAGCTTAATACAGAAACACATACTTTTCTTGAGAAAACTAAATTATGCAGCAACTGACACTAACAAATCTACTTATTATTTCAGACAAGCCACCTAATATTTTCTAGATGGTTTACAAGTACATTGCAAAAACATAAAGATATAAAATCACTATATAACAGTAATAATAAAGTGTGAGATAAAAATGACACAAAACAAAATCAGCAGCAGGGAGTAAAAACAGCACACCATATAGTAAAATCACAATAGAGCCTCCAGGAAAAAAAAAAAAGAACCAGAACCATATAGAAGACTGAAATTCACTCAGTCAACACAAGTAGACCAGACAGTGCTCTGGACATCTCCACTGTGGAACTGTGGATACAACAGTGAAAGAGAGAAGTAAAGAGAAGAGAAACATAAAAGAAAAGAAGGCACATAGACACAATGCTGGAGATAAAATGGCCACAGTATCATTGGTAACAGCTGTTAGAGCTATGACACAGCCTAAGACATTGGATTTAAAGCATAAAACAATCCACTTGTCACTTGATGGACACCTTCTCCTGAGTTCTCTTTGTTGGAGTGGCAACCTTTGCATGCTTTAATTAACTGGCTAGTTAGATTGCATGTCTATTGTAGGCAGAGAGGGGACTGCCTAGAGTAAACTTCCTGTTGTTTGGTCAACACCCACTTCCCCTTGCATGTTCTCCTCTTCTTCCCTTTTGCTCTTCAGCTTCCCTGCAAGCATGTGGTCTTTGATGATCTGGCAAGCATGCTTCCCTGTAAGCATGTGAGTTCTTATTTTGATCTTACCTTCTTCAAGAATTGAACCTGTGTAGACTATGCACAAGATTTTGTGAGTAAATTTTTTCATACTTTTTAACCAAACTGTTTATTTTTGAGCTAGATTAAGTGTGTCTGGGTGGAGATGATAAAGCGGGACTGGTAATTTGTTCATCTTCTGCCTGTGCATTACAAAATACTCTGCTGACTGGGAGACTTATTACTAAAAATCTCTCAATTCCCCAACACTCTTGTTGAAGGAAACAATGGAGTGCCAGGAAATAGTCTGACATTTCTAAAGTTGGATGCATCCCTAAAAGTCTTCACTCTAATATCTCCAAAAGTAAAGAAGAAAAGCCCCATTTCCCACAAGATGGATCTGGCACAATGCTAAAAATTTGCTGAAAGTTGAAAGAAGGAGAGAATCAGAATAAACACAGAATAAAATGGCTAACAGCTGTAACTTTGTGTAACGCCTTAAGCCATATCTGAACCAAGGGAGGAAGGGCTGGGGTAGCCAGAGGTAATGGACTGTCAGCTGCCTGGTAGAGGCCATTTTTAAATTATACAGGAAGTCTGGAGTGAGAGCTTCCACTGCAAGATCCAGGGTCTACTTCCTGGCTGGAGCCAGTCAATTCCTGACTGGTAGCACTGAAGCAATTGCTGGAAGGGCCTGCACTAACTACAGAGACTTTTGGGCCGCGTGGAAAGACTGTGGTGGGTTCTCCTTATCTAACCTGTCCCCACTCACTGCAAAGAGGGCCACAGGTAAGCCTGAGACCCCTGTGTCCCATTCTGGAACTATGTGTAATTCCAGGCTTCTCCAACAGTGCTTTCAGTGTGGGACACTGAGACACGTCACTGCTATAGCATTTTTGGTGGTAAATGTTGCAGTGAATGATGCACAGCAGAAAAGCATTCCAGTCTTTCCAGTGATGGTATCCAGCACCCCTCACAGCCAATCATACAACTGGGCCCCCATGCAAATTCTACCCAGACTATCCCTCAGCTGACAATCAAAGCCCCCACTGCTGGATTTATGAAGACCTCTTGGGCTGTGGAAGATGGATTCCCAAGGGTTATACAGTACAGGAGCAAACAAAATAAGTGTGAAAATATGACCATCTCCTAATAGCTCCAAGAACTGTACATGCACGTCAGCACCAGTAGGGGAAAAAAAATCACTTCTCCCATCTGTTCTCAACCTTCATCTCTTTTTCCAGCCTCACACTTAAAGCAAAAGCAAGAAGCATCCAGCCAAGTCACTAGCACAAGTTAACTCTTTCATGCAACAGGACAGCTGCTAATATTTGGCCATGATAAGGACTCCAAAACTCATATACCTGATGGCAGACGCCCAACCCACTACATTATCCTTAAACTAAATGTGGAGTCTAAGTCAGAAAGCCTGGGACAAATTTTATTTTCAAAGCATTTTGTAAATGTATTACAGCATTCATGCTGCCAAAAGGACAACCAGCTCTTCTCTAAACCAGATTGTGAGAGGCACCTCGCCACTGAGAAAAGCTCTGATAGATGACAGTGTCAAAATGCAATAAAGCTGGAAAACAAATCCTTCTTTGCCAGTCTCACTGCTACAGAATAGGCTCAGTAATGCTCTCTACTCTGTGTTTCATCAGAACCAGCATGATTTTTTCCTCTACCTGTGTTCTAGCCATCATTGCAAGGGCATCAAATAAACTCAAATGAGACTGAATTCTGCATATATAGAGAGAGTATTATACAGAGAATTACAGATTATGGTGTCAGTTCAAACCAGCAAGAGCATTAGATGAGCTCCATACTGTATGAATTTAAAGGAACTGAGCAAGTCCCATTACACTATACACATATACATCGAAGCACTCATGTGAATGCCAGAACTGCCTACTATAGTAATCCAATATACAGGTATACCTCAGTTAACAAAGTTTCTGGGCATATTACTTTAACCAAAAATGTGATACAAGATGCAGAAATAACATTAAAAGAAAATGGATAGCTTGCTACTTAACAAAAAGAAGAACAGTTCAACATGTTTCAGAATTCTTCAAAACTAACAATATGCACATGTGAAATGAAACAACCAGGTCAGGTAAGCCTTACATAAGTAAATAAAAACATTTGGAACCTTGTAGACACCACGTAAAGGCTTCTTCCAAAATGTATATAGGGATGAACTTTTCTTTCACCAGCCTCTGCTGCTCCTTTGATTTCCAGTTTGGTTCACAGGTACAGATCTGTCCTTTCTCAGCATGCTGGGGGTAGCTGGGGAAGCACGCTTACTGCTCTATTCTTTTCCCTGTTTTGCTATTCATGTACACTCTGTGAGGGATTCTAGAAGCAGCTGCTGTTTACCTTGTTATCTGTTGTAGGTAGACATACACAGCTACAATAGGATTGGCTAGAATAGAATCCCGTTCTTTTCCAGCTCAAGCTTTATTGCATTGTTTACTGCAGATAAATTGCAGCAACTCAACACAAAGTCTGTGTTTCTTCAGCTCTCTGATGCTGCTAAAAATACATCCAGCTAGAAAAAGGATGAGGAGGAGGAAGGGGCTAGATTGGCACAAAAAAGACTTTGTAGCAAGGAGTTTCACTGTCAGAGGGTTTCTTAACTGAAGTATGCCTGTAATCTCTCCTTGCACCCCCATAAATCTAATAAATCATAAATAAAAAGAAAGCAACAATAGTATCCCCATCTAATGAATCATATTGCTTGAATAATGAAAATTTGCTTGTCATTTTTTAAAAAATCATCCAAACTTCTTGCACACCTGCACAAATAAAGTCTACCTACATCAACATTGTTGATTCAAATACAAAAGGTAACAAAACACTTAATACAGGAATCCTCCATTTAATCCTCATTTGTTCAAAGTCTATCCTGTGGAAAATCTTCATGATTGTCCAGGATTTCTGACTAATTGGATCCATATTTGGACACAGAAAATGCCATCACTGTCTTTGCATTTAGATTAATAGGTCTCTGGTGATCAGCCGTGCTGATTTTCAATGATCTAGTTCACCTAAAAAAAGGAGATACCAGAAATGTTCAGATGCTCCGTCATTTAATATGAAGAAAATTGCAAACAGAAACATCATTTTGAGAATTTAGTAAAAGATGAAAGATGAGCAGATGCAGCAATAATCAGAGTAACTACTCTACTAGTCTCCAAGTGAAAAAGAGGGACACACATTTAAAAAAAAATTAAAATTTATTTCTGTTCCAACTCAGTGCTTTATGATCTGCAAGCATTAACCCTTTTTTCTTTTTGAAAGCTGAGATTATAAAGCCATGCATTCAGTGTTAGAGAAAGGTTAAATTTGTTTGATTTCTTTCTTTGTTTTTTGGTGGTCTGACATTTAGCCAAAGAAGCAGAAGTCTATTTGTGGTTTCTGTTCATGCAGCCTACCCTGATTCTCTGCATGTTTCTTCAACAGTTACCATAATACTGAATGGGGTTTCCCACTGGATCTTCACCTTCTATTTCACTGATATTCACCATCAACTTGATTAACACAAATTAACCACAACACTACAACAGCCCTCTATGATAGTCACACTTTAGCGTCACTGAAGTCAATGGAACAATCAGTCACAAGTAACTTGATTTCAATCAAAGCAGAAACTAGTATGGATCCAATGCAAAAGGAAAAACATAATTGATTTAATCAGAAGACAATAAAGGTTCCTTTAAAACCACACTGAAAACTATGGCTATTTAGAAAATGGTCTTTTAGCATATATTATCTCTTGCTGATCTTTTCACAATAAACATCCCCGATAATATGCATTTATTTAACTTATTTTATTCTTTGGTCCCCTGGACTTTTCTCCAAGGGTTTCTCCTCCTTCTCTCAATGTTTCCATTTAAATCATAAAGCTGCAATACAGTCAAATACATATTTCTCTACTACATTAGGCCAAATGTCCAAATTACTTGTTCTGGACTGATTAATTCAAAATAAACATAGCTGTCTGGCTCAATGGTTTTCAGCATAAATTACCATTATCAAACTTCAATTCCATTGAAATTCAATAGGTCTTACACTACCAGACTACCTGGAACATACCTGACCTTGTATTTTTTTGGAAGCAAAGTAGGATCAGACTTGGTTTGTAGCTGGACAGGAGACCACCAGGAAATACTAGGAATTTTAAGGCACGTCTAGGAAAGAACAGGAGCAAGCATGGTTGGACTACAGTCTTGGAGACCAAGGTTTGATTCCCCACTTGGCCATGGAAACCCCTGGGTGACCTTGGGCATGTCACACACTCTCAGCCCCCAGAAAAATCCCTGGATAGGTTCACCTTGGGGTCACCATAACTTGGAAATGACCTGAAGTCACACAATAACTAGGAAAGAATCCACACCCCTGGAGACATTGTGAAAGTTGACAATGCTGAGCTAGGCAGACTCAGGTTTTCAGTCTAAGGCAGCTTCCTATGTTAGTAAGTGTGCATAGGATTGCAACAATAATCACATAAGTAAAGTAGAGTTATTCAAATCATGGGAGGCCATTGTAGAGGATGCTGACATTTGTCTTTCTTCCCTGCATCAGGAATTTTGTTGGAAGACTATTGCGTTTGGGTAACACATCACTAGGTCTCACACAATGCAATGTAGTGTTTGCAGCTGACTTTGGGGTCACTAATCAATGCCATCTTTGGATTGTAAACTCTTTGCAGGAATGATCTGGAAGGAAACTATGAGCATCAAGAACAGTGTAAAAATAATAACTAGAAGTAGATATAAAGCAAGGTGATGTAATGATCTTAAAGGCAAGCAATGACCCTACTTCAAGCAAAAAACAAGAAAAGAAATTCCCCTAATTATTTTACCTCCGAAGTTTAAAGCAAATACTGATTACATTTGATACAAAATAGTTCTCTACAACAGAAGTAATTCTGTTAAGCATAACTTTACAAGCACATACATGTGGTATTATTTGAACAACATGAAAGGTTGCCAAACACCTTTTCACAACTTCAGGATAAGTCAGTTCACCATCAAATGCTTCAATTGTTGCTCATCATGACATATTTGCTTTCTGAAGCCTGAAAGGAACAGCTCAGCTTTGCATTCAGAGAACATTTTACATTGTCTGCCAGGTATTTCCTGTGCACATCCCCATCTAAATCTCCTGGTTCTTGTAACTAATGTCTGTGAAGAAAATCCTGTCATAATTATAGTCCTTAGCTTTGCAAGCAGCCATTTTCTTCAGAAAACTGGTTTAGCTGTGTTGACAATCACATTTTACACTGATTCTTTCCAGATGAAATGATACTTTTTCAAATAATGTAATAAAAATGTAAAGTCAGCTGTTTTAAGGACATAAAAGTGATTTATGAGACATGTATTATGTTCAGTGGAGTTTTTTTCTTGACACAATGGAAGTTTTCTTTTATGGGAGAAGTTAATTATTAACAGCAATCAGAACCACAAATTATGGAAAATACATGGTTGTTCATTTTTAAAAGCACCAGCACTACCACATTTGAAATAGATTCTGGGGTATGTTATTTATTTTTTGTTTCAATGAAATTTGCAAAGGTGAGGAAATGTAAACATTGAACTTGTTTGTGCAGCGATAGTATTTCGGTTTCTTTCTTTCTTTCCTTTGGCCAAACTAGTTAACAGTTGAGTAAATGACATCATTGTTAGGTGTTAGAGTTATCACTTCTGTGAAATGCAATGGGGCACTGGATCTCTCTGTGAAATATTATTTGAGGTTTTTGCAGATCACATACTTCAGAAAGGCTTTAGCTTCAACAGGAGATGTTTTCTGGCTTCATAACCCCAAGAGGCAGAAAACATATTTTTCCATTTAAATGAAAACGTAAAATCTGCAAAAACTTGTTTGTACCACCAGAGAAACATAGAAAGACAAATGCAAAAAAGGATAGATATAAATACTAATGTTCTTTTAGAACTAATTTTCTTTTCAGTTGGGCATCTTCAGATGATGTTCCTGGTACATCACCACCTTTGTTATCATGTTGCTGATCAAAGGCAATAAACTACTGACAAAGAAAGGTTGCCCCCCAACTCCCCTTTCTCAGTGAGTATCTTCCATTACTACAACATTTTCTTCTTTAGATGATTCCTTGACTGCCTTCTCCATCTAGAAATCAATTTGGTGAGTGTGTGCGTGTTGACAGCATGTCTCCAGTACTAAATTATTTCTGTGGCTTGGTATTGTCCACAGAAGTGATTTTGTGAACATGTTTGCTCCCTTTGTAGTTTCTGTGTTTTTCAAAAAATACAACACAGCAATACAACACCTGTACATGTCTCTCTCTACTCTTCCTATAGAATAAATATGGGGAACATCAAGACTGTGGGTCTAATCTTGATAGAGATAGGTTTGAGTTCCCAAGAGATTTGTTTTGTTTTTTGGTCTCAGGTGGAGAACCAAATTTTATTCCTCTTCTATTTGTTGTTTCCTATCAACTCAAGGTCATACGTGAAGAACATAGAAAAGCAGCTATACTAGCAAACTTGTGCAAAATCAAATGAATGGACAAATGGAGGACAGAGAAGAGGAAAAACAGCTGCAGGTTGGAGTCATGAAAGAAGAGAGAGTGAATTATAAATCAAGCAAACAGGAAGTTACCAGAAATATAGGCTGTGGCTAAACTCCTATAAAGTGACATGCAAGCTAGCAATTCATAAATACAGGCATGCAAAGATTGCCGATTCTAACGGGGTTAGTCCAATCCAGACCAAGGCCTGTAAGTTTGTTTCCAAATAAAAAGGAAAATAGGTAATTTAACAGGTTATGATGCATTGAATTTAATCCTGAGCTAGAAGGCCAATATTTTGATTCAATATAAGCATGTACGTTCCTAATTCTATGATACAGATTTTTATTTTGTTGTTGTTGCAATTTTGCCACCTTGAAAGGCACCTTGAGGGGACTTTGCTAGGAAAACAAGATAAAACAAACTGGATGTCCATTTTTATTTTATTATATTTACTGTAATAATTTGAGTGTTTCAAGCTGCTGTTTGACTCAACTGATTTTTTTCTGTTTTAGAATTTTACCTTGTAAATTGTCCTCAAAAGGCGGCACGGAAACAGATAAAATAAGCAGATATACCCATCTAGGTATTGTATTCAAGTATATCCATAGGCATTTTAATAATGTAATAGCGAAGGTAAATGGAAGCCCAGCTTTCTAATTGCAATCATTTGAGTCAAAGAGAGGAAACATCTGGGAGAGAATGTAGCTTTTACAAAAGAGAAAGATACCAAAATAATACAGAACAGTAATGTGTGTACTTTGTAACCTAAGAGTCTATTCTCAGCAGGCAAGAGGCACCATTAAAAAAATGACACTGAGGTGTATATGGTGAGAAACGATGAACAAAATTAGTAACACATGTAGGAAAAAACACCACCAGATCATTGTTTAATTTAACTACAGAAAACAACTGAAGGGGATTCATACATACAGGTCCAATCTTCTTTCTGTACCTGTCTATATCTGCAAGTAGAACCTTAAGTCAAAAAACATGAATGTATGAAGCACGGCTTCACTGAGTCACTCTGTCACAATCTTGAAAATCATGCTGATTCCAAATGTAGAGATGTGCTTGTAGTTATGACAGCCATGTACCTGTAATTGCTTGCTGCTGGTTCCCACTGCATATTTTTATTCACGTTTTTCGCAAGAAAGGCTATCAGACACTCATTAGGATGTAAACAGAGAACAGAGAAAATCAACCAGCCAACTTGCTGATAGTAAGTGGGTCTTACAGGTAGATGCTTGTCACATTCATCAGTTGCTTTGGGTTGTTCTGCTCGCTTCTCTTGTACTTGGAAAGGTGTTAGAATGACAGTGTACTCCTTTGCATCATTCCTGCATTTGTCTTTCAGTTGCATTTGTCCCTATGTTTGCTTTCTCACACTTGAAATATGACACTACAATTTACATGACCCTGTTGCTCCACCTCCCGCTCCATGATTGATGTGAACTTTTCTTTAATACTCAGTACGATCACATTGGAATTATGCTATTGCATTATTCCCCTTGTTTTAAAAAATAAAATAATGTTTAAAAAAACATGCTGGAGAATAGAGAAGAAAATGTACAGTTCTCTTGGGAACTCTTTGAAATCCTGCTGTCTTACCAGCTCAACCACCAACAGGAGTCTGGAGTCTCCCTACTATGGATCTTCAGAGAATCCCCAAATGAAGAGTATGCTATATTTATATTCACTATGCTCCAAATATGACGACAATGCAGAAGGGGACATTCACACCCAAAGTGGATACTAAACCATAGTAAGACAGGAGGTCATTAATGGTTACTTCCAGTGGGGAAAGAATCGATTGCCAAGCAACCCAACAGTGGTATAGCACAGTATAGCACAGGGAGAATTGTAACATCATGTGATGAGCTCCAGGCAAAGACATGACTACCATAATGCAATTGTGATATAACAGTGCCATGTGATCAGCTACTTTGACACTAACTTCTTTCCAAAATCACACAAAATGGTATATTGATTTGATTTGATTAAGTCCCATCCATTTCATAGAGCCTTACAACTGACTCACATAATAAAGGAACAATCACGTTTCACCATGCTCAATAGTTGTCCACATTAGCAGAAAGAGAATAAGATTTCTAGTCCTGTGCTTCTGCTGAAATTGTTTTGGCACATTGGCACTGGGAGAGCAGAACATATGCTCCTACTACATCTGTGATAAAATGTTATAATTTTATCATGTTCTACGCAAATTTGAAACTTTGACCATTTCCGCACTCGAGTGTTATAGTGCTATTATTCCATTTTCAATATCCTATGGAATCCTGAGGTTTGCAGTTTAGGGAAGGGCATTTGGAATTCTCAGCCAGAGAACTCCTTGGCCTTAGTGAACTACAAACCCAAGAATTCCACAGGATGCTGAAAGTGGAAAAATAGTACTATAGCAGTATAGGGTGGAAAGGCCCTTCCCTTCTAAGGAGGAACAAGTCAAAGATGAATACTTGTTATTCTCACTGGCTGATACTGATGTCTTTTTTTAAATATTTTGGCAACATATACTAGTTTTTGTTTCTTTGCTCATTTTGTTTTTCTTCACAATGCATCATAATTTTATTGGAGAAACCCTGAACAGAACAACAGGAGATCTCTCTCCTACTCTTCTGCCTTCTCATAAGCTCTAACATAAGTGCATATCTCCTATTATAACAAACCTCAAAATTGACTTATAAGTCTTAGCTCTGCTGGTTTCCAGAATATTTTCACTCCTACACCAGATCATGTTGTCTTTCTTTGTTTCTCTTTGCTTCATCTTCTCACACTGTGACCCAAACCATTTCTGAATCTACTATCACTCCACCAAAGTTCAAGGGGAAAGTTTTAGGAACTGTGGGATAGAAGCTTCCGGAATAGAGCTCTTGGATGTTTCACCTCCATCATGAGAGTATATGAATACCTGATAGCGGAGATGAACAGCAAGGGAGAGGAAAAGACTACACAGCCTGCTTGTAAGCTTCTTATAGGCATCTGCTTAGCCACTGATAGATAAAGGAAACTGAAATAGATAGATCTTCAGTCTGACACAGTAAGGTTTAAACTGAGATGAAAACAGACAGCATAAAAAGATTGCTGTATCCTGGCTCAGTCAGGGCAGCACAGCTGATAAGTAAACAAACCAAGTAACTGACAGCTTGTTACTTACTTTTATTCAGTAAGGACAAGGTCATATATAGAATCCAACAGAATTCCAAGGAAAGCATGTCCAAAGTCAGTCA
Source organism: Iguana delicatissima (assembly GCA_948472985.1). NCBI lineage: Eukaryota > Metazoa > Chordata > Lepidosauria > Squamata > Iguanidae > Iguana > Iguana delicatissima. The sequence goes on along the minus strand of CAOKZL010001958.1, from coordinate 165,822 downwards.
TGGAGTTCAGCAATATATCCAGCAGTCAAGAAGGTCAGATAAGCTCTGACAACTCCTGGAGGGGAAGGGCATTACCTATATAGGTCAGCAGCCCAATGCAGCTGCTGCCTGAGTAATTGCTGTTGGCAATAAATCCTCTGAGATTGACACAGGTTCTCTCTTTGCTGTCTGCGCTCAGCAAAGGTGGGTACAGGTAAGTTATCTTCTGTTTCTGAAGGTGCAGGAGTCTCTGCCTGAGCTGGTGGTGCACCCTGTTCTGTTTGTGGCACTGTAACCTCCTCCTATATAGCAGGACCTGGCATGCTCCCTGTTTCAGCCTCTGGCATGTCCCCTGTTTCAGACTCTGAGTAAGAGTCTATGTTCTGGAAGCAGGGCATTACACACTGACAGCAAGTAAGTGTGATCCTGGTTTCCATCAAGCTTTGAAATGGCATGCACTCTAGCATATTAAGACCCTGGTCCAAGAGCCCATTTTTGTTCTCCCCAATGTTTTAGTCAAATTACTTTTAAAAGCACTGCATGTATTTTTACCCGTTAATTTATCTGTTTATTAGGGTTTCTTAGGAAAAAAAACACATTTCTCTTTCTTTCCAAATAACTGTATACTGCATGAATTGTTATACTCTGCTTTTTATCCTCTTACAACAACCCTGTGATAGGAAATTCTATGACCGTGTGGGCACTTGAACCTAACGCTCTCCAATCCTAGACTGACACAGTGACCACGATGAAAGCAAGAAAAAGAAGTGGACAAAAAGTCTGGTGCTGAGATTCTTAAAAAATGTAAAACCTTCTTGCAATTATATGACAAGCATCTCACAAACAGTAGTAACAGTTGTGAGGGTATTGGTATTGAACTTTAAAATGTCTCTCTCAAATAATATTTTTTGGTTGCTTCCTTTGTGATCACCCTAACTATTATACTACACATGGTTCGACTGATGCTTTTTAAAAAGAAACTTTCTAAATATACAAAACTACCTTGATGAGGTTTGTTGAAGAGTGAGGCAGTCAGCACTTTGCAGAACTGCTACTGCCTCAAACGTGTCTCAGATTTTTGAGAGATGAAGAAGAAAGGTATGTTTGGGTTGCATATAGTGAGGGCACCTCCTACTTGGTTTCACTGCTTTAAAATTCTTTATGTCAGTCTTCATTTTAACCACCACCATAATACTTCAGAAAAATTTACAATAACATTTATTGGCTAAATTAGGAGTTCATAAAAATATAGCAAGGAACTTGTTACCACCTGCTTCTTTAAAATGGTTAGCTGTTATGTGCCTTCAAATTGTTTCTGACTTAATGCAACCCTATCATGGGATTTTCTTGACAAGATTTGTTCAGAGGAGGTTTGTTATTGCCTTCCTTTGAGACTGAGAGAGGATGACTTGTCCAAGATCACCCAGTGGGTTTCTGTGGCTGAGTGGGGATTCAAACCCTGATTGCCAGAGTCTTAGTCCAACATTTGAACTGCTACACCACTCTGGCTCTCCTTAAAATGGTACATAAGGACAAAACAGATTAAATAATGCATACATTCCATCATGCTGCCCTACCCTCTTAGAACGATTACCTGTTAAATTTCTAAACTATTAATAAGGGTGTGCAACAACAGGTCAAAAAAATGTAACAAAACATCAAACTGGTATAGCATCTGACCATGCTAAGAGGATTTTCTTTGGTCAGTAGTTTTTGGTTAATCCTCAGTTTCAAGTTTTTACCACAATAAACATCAGAGGAGGTATAAGTTGGCTATAAACCTTTCTGTCCTCAACAAACAGATATACTTTGGTGACTCTAGCTCTCCTGTCAAAGGATTGTCAAAATGCACATTGACTCTTAAATTACACCCTATCAAATACAGAGAGATTGAGTTGTAAAAGTCCCATTTGAAGCATTTCAACAAAATTTTCACCCTAGCATTTGAGAATGGCTATTACATCATAGGCAGTGACTTGAAAGTTCCATAGGAATTTCACCAAACGTCTGATCTGCTTCTCCTTAACTGAAAGCTAATGTGACCTTTAATACTCTGTTAGACGGAGCCTGACTCTAGCAAGTCTCAATTAAATTTTATGTTTTGTGGCTCCTGTTTTCTTGTAATACATGAACAAAGTTCAAGGGATGACTCTTACTTTGAAGATTTTAATTCCCTATTGAGAAAATATATTTCAATCTAAAGAGCCCTTCAGAGATTGTTCTTTTTGTACTGACTAGAATATGTTAAGACCAGAAAGTGAAGACATTGGAATATACCTCACAAAAAACTCCCATGCTATAGACTGGCTATTGGTACTTTTGAAAAGTTATTTATTAGTCACTGTTTGATTCTACTTATTTTCCATAAATACTAAAATCTGCTAAACAATCCAGTGAAGCAGCTTTTCCTCAAGCTGGTGCCCCTTATACCTAAGACAGCCTGTCTGCTGGCTTCACATGGCCACAGACCATGTGCCATGTTGGCTGGTGACGATGGGTATTTTAGTCTTAACACTTTTGAGGAGTACCAGCTTACAGAATGCATTACTCACTGGTTGTAGTTTTTCAAGGGTAAGGTATTACAGATAATGTACCATGTTATCAATTTATGACCCTTAACATTATTGTTTCACAAAAATACTAAAAATGAAACCAACTTCTCAAAGCAGTATTTCAAAGAAATACCAAGTAAGCATTAGTGTTTGTCTAAAAATCCATCCATCCATCCATCCATCCATCCATCCATCCATCCATCCATCCAATGCTAATGCTGCTGTTATTAAGATGTTTAAAGGTAAGAGCATTGTTCCTTACCACTTAAAAGACAGAAAGCATGAGAAGGAGCAGAGGAAGAGAGAGAGAAAGCACAGGTAACCAGTAATGGCATTACTTTAAACACATTACTTCCAAGCTCTGGTTTATACTTCAAGGAGCAAAGATTTTAACTAAAATCTCCATCATAAAACACAGACAGCTCTAACTAACAAACAGACAAGCCACTAATAAAATCTCATTATTATATTTATGAGGCATGTTTGCAATTCAAGATATACTTACCTGGAATTAAGCTCCACTGAATAGAGCAATGCTTATTTCTGACTGCACAACTTGTAATGCACATTGAAGCCTATCAAAGGATCTTCAACCTGCTGAAATGCAACTTTTAGTTTTAATTTAGAAGATAAACAAGCTTTCAAGGAATGCTGCCACTTGAATTGCTAGAGTGAGGTAGGAACCTCATTATAAAAAGGAAAGGAAAGGCATGGCATACCCAACCATTGCTTGATTAGTTCTCTCATTGTTTGGCTTCCTATATGCCAGTTTGCTCCAACCTGGACAGGTCCAGATGTGTTGGACCCCAACCCACCCTAGCTAGCATAGCTACTGAGCGTATAGACGGGTGTGATAGAGTCCAACACATGCAGAGGACACCAGGCTGAGGAAGACTGCTACATGGTAGCAAACGACAGTAAAAGTTTCAAAGCCTCATTATCACCACATCGCTTTCCAAAACAAGGATGACATATCAATTACTTTTTGACGCTCTGGCAGATGACACTGCTTTTGCTCTGGAAAAAAGTCCCACAGCTTTGTTTTTCTATGTCTTTCCTCCACTACCCCACTGCTCTTGCCATTTCTGAACTGTTTCAGGTGTTGCCACATTGAAATCTGGAGATTCTTTCAGTGTGTGTAGATGTTTCTTTGGCCATCTTAAAATTTTTCCTTCCCTCAGCGCTATGAATCTTGAAATGTAAAATGCTGGTGCCAGAACGGGTAATACTCATGTTTGAAAGCCTTTGTGAAAGTGAACATGACTAGAACAGAACAAAGTCAAAATCAGCACTGCTTAGGATAATTTTTCTTCCTCAAGCTAGAGACAAAAAGGAAAAGCACACATATCAACTGGAATCCTGTCAGTTAATCCTGAATAGAGGAGATCCACTGAATTAATTTGTGGTTCAACATACAGGTAACTCCAACTGATTCAATGGTTTTACTCTGGTCTGAAGTGACAATAGGATTTCAGCCAATGTGTTGGCATAAAGGGAGCACATAGATTTAACATTTAAGCTTTAAATCAACACTTGCCTCACTGAAGACCTGGAAATGGCAAGAGGGCAAGAACAAGACCTTTCATTCCTTTTCTCAAGAAAAAACCCCAGCAGTATGAGCAGACGCAGGCAAGAACTAATCACAGATATGTGTATTTTACAACCAGATGTCTCCATTTAACATATAAAAGAAGAGCAAGACATGTGCTCCTCAAGGGTTCAGATTTCATAGTACAAGGGAGGGGCCACACAGGTAACCCCAGCAGCTCTGCAAGGCTGTACAGTGGAACAGTATGAGATATGTCCAAAGGAGAGCCAGAGAATACTGTATGTATTGCAGAAAATTTCAGTGACATATCTTACAGAGGAAAGTGCTGCACATACATACTTATGCTATAGTTGCCTTCTATATGATTGCTGGACTGGTAAAGCAGGATTTGTAGGTCTGATGTGGCTCCCAAACTTCTTAATCCTGCTTATTAACCTTTAGTTCTGAACAGATGCATGTGATTGTCTCCCTCTCTTCTCTCAAGATTGTGAAAATAATAGTATAGTTCCTCTAAAAATTTACTGACTTCATTTGCTCTTTGAGTACGTTTTTAGCTGTTTCTCAGCTGAAGGAAGGAAAATGGTGCCTCATTTCAAAAAATCTGGCAGCATTTACAATTATTTTGGAAACAACAGCTAATGAAATTAGGCAAATGAAATGATTAAAATTATGTTTAGAGAGAGAGAGAAAGAAAGGGAGTGCCACAGGACATTTTCTTCCTGTATTATATTTTATTAGACCTAGGAACACATGCTGTATTTAGCTGAATGTGCCATTTGCCCTGTTCTAATGATAATTTCAGGAAGAGAGACAAGAATACAGCATAGTGAAAAGAAAACTGTCTACAATTCACAATGCTATTTAGAGTACAAGTAGGGAAACTGTAGGTTTCCAAATGTTGCCAGACTTCAGTTTGCATTATCCTTAGCCGTTATGGCCAAAGGCCATGGAAGATGGCAACTGAGCAACCGGAAGGTCATCCCCTCACACATAATATATTAATTAAAGCTTGTAAATGTTATTTTTTTACTAAAACTCCTGCCCATGCTGGGAGTTTTAGGCTATGAGTTATAGTCTAAAAAGTTAATTTTCCATGCTCTTCTTATTCACAAGAAGAGAAATAGTATCTTTGGAACAGGGTGGTATAGAAATCTAACAGAATAAAATAATTTTGGCATTCTCTTTGTTTGTTTGTTTCAGCTTTAAAAAGGGGGGGAAACTAAATGAATACTGAAATCTGACACCAAATTAGGACACTCCAGAGGACAGGATCAGAATTCAAAATGACCTTAGCATATTAGAGAGCTAGGCTTAAACTAACAAAATGAATTTCAACAGGGAAAAATGTAAGGTAGGACATTTAGGCAGAAAAAAAAGTTAAATGCACAGATATAGGATGGGTCACCTGGCTTGACCACAGTACATGTGAAAGTGATCTAGGAATCTTAATAGATCACAAGCTGAACATGAGTCAATAGTGAGATGCAGCAACTAAAAAAGCCAATGCAATTCTAGGCCGTACCAATAGGAGTATAGTGTCTAGACAGATGGAAGTAATAGTCCTACTCTATTCTGCTTAGGTCAGACTTCACTTGGAAATTTGGGCACAAGAGTTCAAGAAGGATAGTGACAAGTTGGAACGTGTCCAGAGGAAAGTTATCAGAATGGTAAAGGGTCTGGAAACCATGTCCTATGAGGAGCAGCTTAGGGAGCCCTGGTTTGTTTAGCCTGGAAAAGAGAGAGTTAAGAGGTTACATGATAGCCATGTATAAATATTTGAATGGATGTCATATTGAAGATGGAATAAGCTTGTTTTCTGCTGTCTCAGAGACTAGGGCACAGAGTAACAAATTCAAAATACAAGAAAAGAGATCCCACCTAAGCATTAGTAAGAACTTTCTGACAGTAAGAGCTGTTCAACAGTGGAATACACTGCTTCAGAGTGTGGTGGAGTCTCCTTTTTTGGAGGTTTTCAAAGTCTGGATGGTCATCTTTGGGAGTGCTTTGCATATTCCTGCATGGTAAGGGGTTGGACTGGAGGGCCCTTGTGGTCTCTTCCAGCTCTATGATTCTGTCATCTCTACCACCCCAAAGTAATGATAGTTTATATTTTATTTGTGCGCACAGCTTCATTTTTATGAGATGGTTCAGATGGGAAGCACTGTCAACACAGAGCAGAAAGGGAAAAATGCAGTAGCTGCATGATTCTAGCTTCTGATCAAGGCTTGATGACCACATAGTTCAAGATATATTTCAATTATATACAGTTCTCCTTCTACATTTGCAGGTTTGACCTTCGCAAATTTGATTATTTGTGGGGTGCCTGCTTTCCTCCCCATTTCCCTCCCCATTCCCTGGCTTTTTGGTCAGGCGTGCTGCCTTCCTTCTCTGTGCCCGAGCAAAAGGCAAACGAATGGGAAAGGAAAAGTTTGGTGTGGATGCAGGCCTTTTCCCCTCCATTCTCCTGCCTCTCCCCCACAGTGGGCAGAAAGTGACAGGGCATGCAGGTGAACAGAGGCAGGGGAGTGTTTTCCTTTCCATTTGCTTGCCTGTCGCTGGTAGGAAAAAGGAAGGTCATGCAGGTAGGCGAGCGGAGTGGCAGGCAAACAGAGGTCATGCAGGCATGGGCAGGCAAACAGAGAAAGGGGGAGGATTTTCTCTTCCGTTCATTTGCCAGTCACACAGGGGCCAAAGGAAGGTGAATGGAGGACGGAGCCCTGGAAGAGAATGGGTAGGGGAGCACTCACTGGGGGGGGAGTTGTGATTTTTTTGAGTTTCGTGGGGGGTCTGTGCCCTGAACCCTGGCAAAAGTCAAGGGGCTATTATCCATGACAAAATACTATTTGCATTTGAAAAGAAAATGCTTCAGCAATGTCAAACAGCCAGTGTTCAATTAGGGTTGCCTGATGGCTGAGTTGCATTATCTCCACAAGTATCATCCAGCTTGGCAAAGGCAGACCAAGAGAATATCTGTTTTTCTCTAAAACTCTATCTCCCTCCTGTCCCCCCCAAAAAAAACACCCCAGTGTGGAGAGAAGGTAGTGGATTCTAAACTTGGCTGCATTACAGATTAGGAGCCTATAAAAGGAAACTCAGCCCTGAAGCCAGGAACACACACAAGTCTTCCATGCCTTACACAAATATTAAGACATAGAGTTAACTGCTGACAAAATATTGCCCAAACTAAAGTTTGGCAAAATTACTTTTTTGGACTACAAAACCAAGACTCTACCTCTTTTTCTGATCAAATTCTGATTTTTCTGGCAAAAACTTTCACTATGTAAGATTATGTTTGGTTTTATGGAAAGTCCTCACATTTTACGATTTTTCCCTAGTTTAGGCTTTTAAGAGTTAGTATCCTTTTAGCCTCCTTTCTTATCCTAAGTTTTTTTTAAAAAAAAATAATTCAAATGTTTATAAGGAGCATATGCCTATAATGAAAAACAACAAAAAATCTATCTTTACTTTGTTCTGACCCTAAAGGATTGTGTGATTAATCATACTGATTCTCAAGTCTTAAGGGGGATTTTTTCCCCCTTGTAAAACAATCATTTACTTAAAATCTCAGCTTCAAGAAGTCAGGAAGATTAACCCCCATCCCAAAGAAAGGATATTTTAGTTCTCCATTTTCTATTGTAGAGTCCAGGCAGAAGTAGACTCACAATGCAGATAATCTGTGGCATTGTCACCTCCACAGTTTCAGATAATTTCCTTAATTTTAGCCAGCTGCTATGCATAACAAAATTTCTGGGGAAATCTATTGACATTTGGATACTTTTATTGTCCAGGTCTATATGATTTATGGAGGCAGGGTGTGTGTGTGTGAGGGAAGGTCCCATGCCATTTTTTGTGCAGTGTGTCAGCAAGTGGAATCACATTAATCAGGCTGGCCTCATTCAGTGGAAAATCAAAATTTTCATCCCTGTAGGAATGTAAGAATTCTAATTTAAAATGTCAACCCTAGTCTTAATCCACAATGGTAACCCACATGTTAACCCTCAATGCATTGGGATGCTCAATGGGGGTTAGAAAATACCCCACAACTCCCATTTTTTAAAATTCTCACACATGAGGATTAACCCCTACATGATCTAACTCTATAGCCAGACCAAGAGGCTGAAAGTAATCTCTTGTGCAGCATACATCCAGCTGATTATTCATCTGCGCTGACAGTTACTGGATACAACCAAAGTCCTATCAAGTCTAGCCTATTATTCCCATAGTAGCCAATCAGACACCCATGGGAAGGCCACAAACATAATATGAGTGTAAGAGTACCCTTCAGTTTGGTTCCCTAGCAACTGGCATTTAGAGGTACACTGCTTCTCATAATGGGGGCAATATGCACATATCATGTTATCACTAGTAGATGTCAATAGTTTTATCCTCCATGAATTTGTCTAATCCCCTTTTAAAACCATTAAATTGGCAACCGTCACACCTTCCTGTGGTCACAAATTCCACAGGTTTGTGCTGTGTGAAGAAGAAATGGTTCCTAAATATCTCACTGTTTAACTTTGGGTGTTTCTGCACTACTTAGTTAATAGTGCTATTAGTCCACTTTAAACATCTTATGGAATCCTGAGATTTGCAGTTTGGGGAGGGGCATTTAGAATTCTCAGCCAGAGAGCTCTCTGGCCTCAGTAAACTACAAACCCTAAAATTCCAAAGGATGTTGAAAGTGGAATAACAGCTTTATAACAGTGTAGGGCAGCAAGGACCTTTGCAGAATTTCCTTCCTTAGTAGCGTATGCCAGGCATCTGATCTCACCTCTGTTAGCCTCCTTGTACCTGGAGCCCCATCTTTCATCCCAAGAACCACTGCTGCTCTTGCTTTTCTGCATCATCAAACTTCCCACGTCTTTGCTTTCCCTTTGGTTCTATTCTGCAAGTCCCAACTTGCTTCCCTTCAGATTTGCTTTGCTGCTTGGACTTAATCTACACCTTGCCTTTCCAGTTCTGAGAAGCCAGCTCAACTACTTCTGGATTTTGTTCTGGCATTAGACTTCCCCATCTGATCTTGCATTAACTGACTCTATGTACACAACGGTTACTTGGTTTGTGTGCTTGCAACAGAACAAATTCTGCCAGGGGAGTTTGATTGGCCATCCTCTTCTGGTAACAAGGTCTTCCTCAGAATATACCATAGGCCACTCGAATCTGGTTATTGCTGGGAGAATCACAACAATGAACCTTTTACTGGTCTCTGCTTTGGCCATCCTGCTGGGCTTTCTTCAGTTCCATGTGTCCACTAATCAGAAACCTCACAAACAACCAAACCCTATTTTAATAGTCCTTTCCTGTTATTTCAACCCAAGTTGTGAATGTTTGCTCAACTGAAACACTTTTCTTTTTAACAACAGCTTCATCTTAGTTTCTTTTCTCCGACAAAACAGGTGCTTGCCTGCTTAATATATAGCTTGTGAATGCCACATCTGTGACCTTTCATGCCCCCACACACCCACATGGAAAAACTGGGCAATGTTTTTGCATGTTAAGTGTCTGGTCAATTAGCATTCACATGTCATAAGTCTTTGCTGAGCTGTTTGGCTAAAAGGTGGCCAATGCTGGAGAAAAGTTATCTGTTGTGGGGGTGGGAAAGGGAAATCCTGTGGAGTTTGGTCAGGACACTTGTATGTGTTTGCAGTGGTCAGAGTTTCCTGGCCTAAGTGCACAATTCCGAGAAACAAAAATGTTGATGTTTCTCTTAAATGGCTAAGGATTGCTTATTACATTCCATGTTTGGGTAAAGATAGCCAAATAAAATATTGTACGCATAATAAGTCAGTTTGAAGTGTGCATCTGTGTAGAAATAGCCATGTTCCTCTTTCAAGTATGTAGAAACCTCAAGGAGGAAAAGATTGGATGTATTTTTAAATACTTCTTTTGTATGTATCTAACATAAGTAAACAAAGGCAAGTCCACACAACAGTTTTGATGAGGAACAGTGGATTTTTTTCCCAATGAATTATGACATGTTGACTGATCACACCAGTAAAAACTTTTATGTTACTTGTTTTTCAAAAAGGAAAGGAAGGCAGCCCTTTGGATACACATCACAGGCCCTAAAATACAATGGGTAAGCCAAATTCCAGAATGTATCTAACCAACTCTGTACTAGGGATGCTTCTTAATGCAGAAATTATCAATTCAAAAGCTCTTCTAAACAAACATATGACTAAATTTTAAAAAGCCTTCAATAGGCTCCTTTAGGTTTCCTCCAGCTCAGTGCCCGCCAAAGGTATTCAACACTGAATTGTTATCATGAACAGCTATCATGTCTGGGTATAATCAAAATTCTAATCCAACACATCTTAAGGGCACCAGTACGAGGGAATGCCAAGCTATCCAAATAAGCTTCTCTGTGACAAGAATTATACAGATTAAATTGAAACAATGCTCCTTCTATTTCTCTCAGTCCAAATTCCACGTGAACTTTATACTGGATTAAGAAACATATATCGTAATAAGTAATTTACAACAAGTAAAGTGTGGAAGCATATGCTTCAACTGTCCCAATTCGGCAGAGACAGTCTCAATTAATCCTCTGCCATTCTACTTTTTCAGCTGCTTTTCAAATGTCCCAGTTCCTCTCTCCTCTTCCCCTTTCTCCTTTCATCCTCAGCTTACTTCAGTTGCTGTAAACTGAATTCAAAGTGCTAAAGTAGCTTGCACTCAACTCAGCAGGGAGGGAAAAGAGAGGAAGGGGTAGAATCTTGTCCTTCTCAGTAGGTTCAGCTGAAAACAAACTGCTACAGCTTCTTCTAGCTTGTCTTTTCTTACTCATTAATAGCCTTTGCCATCTTGACCAAACCCTGATGTTGCTTGGCCTTGTATGCCCTTCTTTTTGAGTGTGAAATGTTGGAGGGTATTGAACAGGCATAGCTCAGCTGTAGATCAACTAATTTGCTTGAAGAAGGTCCCTTGTGCAATCCCAGGCAACTTCAGGTAAAGCTGAGAAAGATGTTGGTCTGCTGCTATGGAGAACTGCCACCAGTCAGTGTAGATTAAGGCTGGTATACGAGTGCACATGGACTGTATGCAATCTCCCAAAGGCTCCTAGCTTTCCAAATTATTTAAAAACATTAAAAAATTGGAGGGAAAATTGCCTGTAAAACACCCCAACATGTTTTCTGATGATGACCTGCTTTTAAAATGTGTACCCCAAACAAACAAAGCCCCTTAGTTCAAGTGCCCCAAGCTGGCAGAAAACCATCTCCCAAAAACAGGAAGTAAAAAAAAAAGCAGGGGATTTTTAGTCACTTCCAGGTCACATTTTAGTTCAGTTTTTGGCTGAAAATGCAAAAGTGCATCCCCATGAGACAAAAATTGGTGTGGCAATTGCCCACCTTAGAGCTGACAATACTAAGTAAGCAATTGCCAGTGGCCTGGCTCAGTTTAAAGCAGCCTCCTTCAATGAATACCCTGCAGATTTAATTTTGGATTATTCAAAGAGGAACATTCTTCTTGTACTGTAAACTTCATAATTTCTCTTACAGCAACATTCAGATACCAACCACTTGAGAAAGCAGAAAGTTCTTGCTCTCTCCCTAAATACCAAGATTTGGAAAAGAAAACAAAATTCTTTCATGCTTTTTTCTTGTCAACACTATGGCCTGCCAGTGGTTGATTCTCAGATTCCTAATCAGTTCTCACTCAGCTCAACACCAGTACAAAAGTTTTCACTTATTGTTTGGCAGTGGCTAAGCTTACCAAAGAGCTCACAGCAAGAAAGTGTTCACCAGAAAAGCTAAGGTCTGCTATGTTAAAAGAGTAAGTGTTACATTCACTAATCTTTAGTGTTGACAGAGAAAAGTCTAGGAGCAGATGCTTTTCAAAAGGTTATTATCCTCTTATTCCATACTAAGATTTAGCAAGTTATTTTTATATTGTTTTAAGACGCTGCCTGTTATCACTGACATGAAAAACAACTTGCCTAAAGCTATTTTTCAGGCTAACATAATTACAGTGGTACGAAGAAGAATATTTTATGCCTAAGGGAAATGCATGAAGCAACTTCAGTTAGGAGATAACCTTATGCATAGCTGTTAACTAGGGTTGCAACACAGAATTAATTCAGTTCTGTAAAGTAATGGCCAATGTGTAAGTTCATTTCACACACTGTTGTGTTTAAAAGTACAGCTGGTCCTCCACATTTGTGGGTTTGACTTTCATGGATTTGATTATTTGCAAGTTTCTCCAACTCCTGTCTCCCTCCACCTCAGATGTTTCATTTCCAGGGGAACCTTCCCTCTCAGAGGCTTCAATCAAGCCATACAGCCCTTTAAAAAACCGCCTCTTGTCCTTCTTCTCCTCCACCAGTTGCTGCCTGGCCAGCTAAGGCTGCTTGCAGCCCAATTTCTCAACACCACAAACCATCTCCTGATGCCCCTCACACACTCATGGAGGGAGATTGGTGTCAGAGAGGAAGAATAGGGCCACCATGCTGACACATCCCCTTTTCCTCTCCTTTCCCTGACCTAGTTTTGACCCCGGGTGCCTGTTCTCCCCATCATGTGATGGCACTCTTCTCAGACACACACACACAAACACGCACTTCAGTATTTGCATTTTTTTTCACGTTTGCAAGGATCCTGCACCCTAACCCAAGCGAATGATGAGGGCTGACTAGACATACCTTGTGACCAGCCTATCAGCATGCCATCAACTGACAGCCCAGGTGAGTGTGCAGATAATGCTGTTAATACTGTGTGCATATAGGGCCTTTTCACACTACGCTATTATAGTGCTATTATTCTACTTCCAACATCTTGTGGAATTCTGGTTTTGTAGTTTACTGAAGCCAAAGAGCTCTCTGGCTGAGAATTCTAAATACCCCTCCCTCAACTGCAAACCCTAGGATTTCATAAGATGTTGAAAGTAGAAAAATAGCACTATATCCGTGTATTGGGGAAAGCCCCATAGACTGAGACATGTAGTAAATGCACTTAGATATAATGGGACACCCACATAACACTTACACAGGTGCTTTCCCAGCAACCCAGAGCACCCAATAAACTGAATCTTAACTGTGGCAAACTAATACTTGTTCTTAGGAGAAGCAACTGAAACCATTTCCTCTATATCACCATTCCCTGTTCATCCTATGGACACTATGAGAAGGTCCAGATGAAATGGGAAGGCATAGTTTCCTGAAAAGCTGAAATGCATGCTCACCTCACTCTCTTCACCAACTTTTGTAGATGTGAGAGTGTTCAAGCATTTTGCATCTAAGTAATTTCAGTTCCTCATGAAATCAGAATGCAGGGAATTCTGCTTCGTTTTAACTATGGTTTGAGAACAAGCTAGGATTTAAAACCACTATTTGATTGTGAGTAGTTTTTAGGAATCATGATTTAAACAAACCATATTTCATTGAAGTTGGATATTAATAAATGTGTTAATTCAAAATTGGGAACACAGTGTCCTCCCTTTTCTGGGCGTGAAAGAGAAGGAAAGCCAAGGGGGAGAGTGTGAACTTGAGGGCCCATCATGCATCACTTTCATAGCAGGAAGTCATGGTTTTCCATTAAGTTAGAACTGCATTTTCTTAAATAACTGGTTCCACTGTCAAACTGCTCTTACCAAAGCTTGGAAAAATTACTTTTTGAACTACATCTCCCTGAATTTCCCAGCAGCCATGGTAGTTGGGAGATTCTAATAACTGTGTTCCAAGCTTTGATCTGACGTAGAAGCTCCTTTTTCCAGTCTTTTCAAATAATGTTCTGGTGACTCAAAGGAAGATGTGCTACCTGCCTGGAAGTATTGCTACCAACCCCAGCAAACAAGACAGTGGTTCTGAACTGGATCTCTAAAACAGCAGGGAACATTTCCTTAAAAGGTTTGTTTACTTTTATTTATCTTCAGGATTAACTTCAGTGTGTAAAGGAAAACATGTCTCTTACGTAATGTAAGTGAAATAAAGTTTTATCATTATCTTCCATATAATAAAATCCCAGAAGAAGGTTTTATGCCTTTTGCATCCACTAGTTTTCTCATTGTGTCAGCACTACCTCATGCATCTGCGCTGCATAAAACTCGTCATTCAATAACAGTTAATAAAATAAGATCCTTTTCATAGTTAATTAGGAAATATTCTAAACACTTCAACCCCAATCACATAAAAACCTAAACACATGGTGAAAGTTTATGCACCAGGAGTACTTTGATTGGTTAAGAAATACTCTAATTGATATGAAGAGCCTAGTAGGGTTTTTCCATCACCTTTCAAGTTGACATAATATTCACCAAATAATAATGCTGAGTTTTATTCAACAAGCTCTTTCCCTCAGCAGAAACATTTCCTCAAGCCATTCTATTATGTAGTTGAGCACCCTCTAAATGCTGCTCCTGAAGACTGGGTGACTCTTCCAAACACCATGAGTGACGGTAGAGGGGTATATATGCGTAAGGGGGAATAATAAAAAATGGGGTTCACTGGCACGTGTTTACTAATTATCAAATACAACGCCATATTCCTGACTCTACATACTAAAGTATTTGACTCACAAAAATATTATTTTTTGTCTTTAATTTTCTCATAAATGCAGTATATTTTCCAAAACAGAGGTCCTGTGGCATTAGCGATTTTTAATCACATGAGAGTTATATCAATGTGGACCAGGTATAGTGAAAAGTAAGAATCTACCATTTCAAGTATAAAAGATAAGTGGGGGTGGTTTGGTCTGAAAATCTCCCATACATTTCAATAGCAGGGTGGGCAATCTGATCTCCAGGGGCTGGATACAGCCGTATCTGGATCTTGGGGCAATGAATCCTCCCACACTCTTCTTTAAAAACATTTTAATTTCTTTCTATTTCAAAAAACCAAGGCCTGTGGATGGCATGGATGCAATTTTGCCATGTCTGTTGTTGGTGCCTTCAAGTCATTTCTGACTCATAGAGACCCAAGGCAAGCCTATCACAGGATTTTTAGGGGCTGACAAAGTGTGACACACCCAAGGTCACCCAGTGGGTTTTGACGGCCAAGCGGGGAACTTAACCCTGCTCTCCAGGGTTGTCGTCCAACACTCAATGACGGCTATACCATGATGGCTCTTTTCTGCCAGGACTGCTCCCTGCAAACTGTTCTTGGCCCAATTGCGATCTTTTTCTAAAAGAAGTGATCAGAACCTCTCCAGCCGTGAAACAGAGGTTAAAAAAAATGGCAAAATTATAGCTTTCAAGTCCCCTACAGAGCACAGGAGGCATGTTGAATTAAAAAAATAGTCACATTTTCCCCAGTTTTGGCAAGGTACCTTGGGGCCACTGAGGCCACAGAAAACACATCCCAAATTTTCCCCATCCTTGCTTAATGAGAACCCATGATAGATTTAAAAAGTATCTATGGTACATTATTGGATTAGCTAGATGTGGTATTTTACTAAATATTGATAATAAATTATTGCCATGGTTCATGATTAGTTTATTGATATATTTTATATCTGTTATATCTGCTTCATATTTATGAATATGGAACTTGTGCTAGGAGAAAGATGAAATATAAATAAAATGAAATCAAATAAAAATTTTAAAAAACTTAAATATAGCAACACTTGAGAACTCCTGATGGACTCAAAAAGCAATTAAAATATTTTCAACAAACAAAGGCCCTTTCCACACGGGGGGGCGTGAAAAGTGGGGAAACGGGGCGGCGCACGCGGGAACGGAGCTTACCTCGATCCGTCGCCGCGGGGAGCAGCGCGCGTTCGCCGCTCCACACGGCATCGGCATCCAGCAGCACCCAAAATGGCGGCTGGTGGCTTCCGGTGGCTCTCCGCCAATCGGAGAAGCACGCCAGCTGGAAGCTCGCCCCTGGGCAGCTCTGCAGGGATGTGCTTGCGTGCTCCTGCAATTCCCCACAGGGTGCTGCGATGGGCTAGCGCGCGTGTTTCATAAAGACCACATGAAATGTGGTCTTTACAAAACACGCGGCGCTGCGGCCGCGCGAGGGCGGTTTGAGGTGGGGAAACTCCACATTTCTAACCACCCTAGCGCACTCCACAGTGTAGACGACCTCTGGGCGAGGTCGTCCTACCCGTGTTACCCCGTGTTTTTGCCCCCGTGTGGAAAGGGCCAAAGAGCCAAACCATTTCATTTGTTACTGCAAATTTAGTATATTGCAATATCGATTTTTAATTTTGTATATATACTTTATTTTATTTTTATATTTTACTACTGTATATACGCAGTGTTGCCTGGGATTTTATTTTCTCATAGGTAATACTTGTTAGAAAGATTTGAGAACTTGTGCCTCTAATTCCCCAAACTGTCTTGTCCAGTACCTGTAACTTTTCCCCATATTCTCCAATCCAATCTGTATTCAGAGTCATTAACATACAGAGGCAAGGTTCCTGGGGGAATATACTGCTCTCCTCCTTGTTGGTAGGCCTTATCTCCATAGCAACCAGCCTATTTAAGATGGACACTATTGACTGAGGCCCAAGAGCTCTCTGGCTGAGAATTCTAAAGACCTCTCCCTAAACTGCAAACCCCAGGATTCCATACAATCTTCTTAGGCAGCCAATCATATGAGGTCTTCTCACCTGACACAGACAAACAAACAAACTTTGACTTTTATATATTAGTAGATTATATTTAAACTGACTGTATTTTTGAGAGATTTGTCCTTTATTGGGGCTTTTTAAAAAAAGGAAAAGCAGGGTACCAACTTGAAATGAAATCATTAAGATAACACACAATTAGTTAGAAAGAGGTCTCCAAATGAAAACATGAAAATATAATTGTTGCATATATTCTTACCCTTCTGTCTTGAATATGGTCCTAAAACAGTGCCTCAGGCTCTTGTAACTGGATGGATCAGTTTTTCCTCTTTGAATCTGGAACCTATAAAAATAGTGTACAGTAAGTCAAAAGCCGTACCAGGTTTTAAAGGATGAGTTCTACATCACAGATTCTCTATCTATCTGTCTGTCTATAGTTAAAAGAGTATATGCAACGATTAAAAGAGCATATCAAATTGATATGTGTTAAAAACACTCAATGCACATTTTAACATTAGTATGTTAAAAATAATCTGGATGCGGCCTTCCAGAAGAGATTAGTTTTAAAGTGTTGTTTTGAACTCAAGACAGTATATTTTAGCTGTCAAATTTCTTCCTGAAGGTCATTCCATAGTCCGGAATGTTCTCTCATGTAAATTATTTAATACTTTCCTAGCACATAGCAGGGAATGGTACATGGCATATACTAAACAATGTTTTAAATACTATCTCTAAGAGCTAACAGAGAATTTCCTATGATTTAGTAAAAATATACTAGGCTATTACAAAAGGAAGTTTACGGCTCTTCTGAATGCCCCTTCATTGGCCCTCTTCTGTAGTCCAAATGAAAGTATTCTGGCACTTCTGGAGTCTTTGTCTAAGGTAACTTATTTTATTAGAGAAAGAACATTGTTATGAAGTTGACAGAACAGTGAACACTCTTCAGTAGCTTTATATTTCAGTAAGAACTTTAGCCAGTGTGGTGGAATGGTTTGACATTACAACCCTGGAGACCAGGGGTTGATTCCCGGATCAGGCATGGAAACCCACTGGGGCCATTTCTGCACTAGACTGTTTGCAAACCGCAGGATTCCACAGGATGTTGAAAGTAAAATAATAGCACTATAACGGTATAGTGCGGAAATGGTCTGGGTGACCTTGGATGCATCATACAGTTTCAGCCCAAAAAAATCCCATGATAGATTCATCGAGAGTCACCATCAGCTGGAAATGACTTGAAGGCAAACAACAACAAGAACTGTAGCATATTTTTCTTTCTTTGCAAATAACTTTTGTGAAACTTACTATTTTCACATGCTCCAGTGGCACTGCAATAAAGTACCACATCACACAGTGGAATGATCAAAATCTGAAACTTTTTAAATGGAAGACAAGAAAGGTGGCTCTCACTCTTAATTACATTAACTGAATTACTAAATTTACTTAATGAATATGAAGTGATTTCCACATACTATAGATAGCAATCAGATAATTTTCACTTTAATAATGTCAACTATGTTAAAGATGTTCATATGCCCATAATAAATGGTCAGGAGTTGCAGGGAGGTAAAGGCAGAAAGCCAAAAGATGAAGAACAGATGATGAATAGTGTAGATGTGTAAAATAAAATGGAGGAAAACGATGTTGACTTTAGCTATTATTGTAAGCCCCTTGCAGGTGTTCTGTTGACTACAATAAATATATGCAGGGAGTAGCCATGGATACTGAATGTGCTTGGGAATGCAGGGAACTCCAACCAGTATTATAATGATAGTATTCAGCTTTTCCTTCTTTCTCACATACTTCTTTCATGAAGCCTATAGAATACTCAGACTGGTGTTGACAATTGCACTTCTCTGCATAGAACCAAGTGTTCAGCTTGGACATTCTCCTGTAATCTGTGCATTACAGCAGTGTGGCTAGAAATGCTTTTTAACAGCTTAGGTTGGTACACCATTTCATAACCACAGCCATAGCCATAGCATCATGGAGTTGGAAAGAACCCCAAGTGCCACGTAGAGTTGGAAACAATCCCCTGACAATGAAAGAATCCTCTGCTAAAATATCCCTGAGAGATGAAGTCCTAATGAAAAAGGATAATCTTTGTCCTTTTCTGCAGGAGGCTCTCATCCCAGCATGGGGATGGGGGAGGAACGGGACCTCAACAATGCTTCCGCAAGACATTGTCACAGTCCTGTCCTTCTCCTGTTGCCAGCCAGTGTGATTGTGGAGTAAATCATTGACAGGTATTCCTGATCAATGACCTTAGATCATGCAACCATCCCATACTTACCTGCCCTGCAGAAGGCTCAGAAGTGCAATGGAGGCACTCCCTGCCCTAGTGCTGCATGGCAAAGTGCCTAGTTGTGCTATGGAAGGAAGACGCATGTCCATTGCGCTCCCTTCAGCAGGAAGCAGGTCTGGTATGGAGGGGAGCTTTCTTGTCAAGCTCCCTTCACTGGAGGAAAATGCAAGAAGGTAAGGTGTGGAAAGGGCCTTTGTTTCAGTGATCCATAGACAAGTGATTTCTAGGATGGACTACTGCAATATGCTTGATGTAGGGCTGCCAAATTAGCTTGGAAACTTCATCTAGTTTACAGTGTAGTTATCCAGGTACTGGCAAGTACAAGGTGGTCTCATCATGTGAGATATACTGAACCTGTTGCAGGGATTGATGGTTTTCCAAGTTTAATTTAAAGTGTTGATTTTAACCTTTGAAGCTTAAATGGTTTTGGAGTCAAATTATTTTAAGGACTTCATTCACATCTGTCCACTTGTGCTCTGAGGTCATCTGCTGAAGTCCTGCTCACACACCTATCCCTGAGAAGAAACTAGACTGGAAGGTACAGGGAGAGAGTTTTTTAGGCAATGGCTCAACACCCGTGACACTCACTACTAATGGAAGTTGACCAGGATTCACCTTTGAATGTCTTTAGAAGATCCCTAAATATGTGTTTATTTTTGGTAACTTTGACTCAGACTGGGTTTTACTGGGATGTCATTATTTTAGCTTATTACATTCAATTTTTGCATTTGGCTTATTTTATTGGTCTAACTATTGGTTCTTCATTTCTCTCTTAAGCCTGATTCAGGGGAATGCATTGCCCTCAAAGGTGGCCTGCCCACACTAAAATAATAAAACAAAATAATGTTACATATTTAATGAAGGGGAAATAAAGGAAAAATGTAAAATAGGTTTTATAGATTATGAGAGGGATAGAAGGGAAGGAAGGGCACCATCAGCTTTGCAGAAAAGCCACCTCCACCAGACTTCTCCTATGTCACCTAGAAGAAGCTGTTCTATTAAACTACAGCAGAGGAAGAGCGCAAGGTTTCTTTACTGTCTCAGCTGAGAAACTGGTGACTTTTGGGTCCTTCTCTCTCTTCGTTGTTGTCTATTCCAGTGGGTTCATGATAAGAACTTTATAACTAAAGACTAAAATCTGAGCCTGCCACCCAAACTTTTTTCTGCTATGACCTATAGTGTCTATGAGTGCTTGTAGAAGGAAGGTGGTAGGTCGGTTGTAGATGGAGCCAAGGGATTGTAATATGAGGAGCACAAGTCATGTTTGTGAACCAAAAATGGTTGGGGGAAGGGATGGGAGATGTACACATCTACATTCAAAAGCAGTCATTTGAATCCACTGTACCAGAAAAAGGGAAATTGCAGGAAATGATTTTGCAATTATTGGTGCAGTGCAAGAGGAAGGAACCCACAGAACAACACAAAAGCACTCCATTGGGGGAAATTTCTTATGTATTTCAGCACCAGCCTCTACTGAGAAAGGCAAATGGAGGTAGAATAAGTTTCAGGTCATGCCTGCAAACAAAAGGTGATGGTGATGGTGGACACCAATTTTTGAGCCAAACTGATAGTTGCTCATTTGCTTGGAAGATGAGCTCAATCCCTCATCATATCTGAATCCTTATGACTGCTAAGAGCATTCTGTGCATAGAAGCAGAATAGTGGAAGACAGAATAAGACTGACATAATGGCATTGTGCCCACTGAAGGCTTTTTGGGGTGGGTAGATGGACAGTGTGGGTGCTACTCTATTGTCTCTCAACATAGAGTCACAACTGCACATTTCTTTTTGTGTCCTTTTGTCTCTTTCCTTTTATATCAGAGGTCAGAATCATGAGGCCGACCAGATGTTGTTGTTGGACTCTAACTCCCACCGTTCCTCACTAGCAGCTGTGTTGGCTAAGGCTGATGGGAGTTGTATTCCAATAACATCTGGAGGGCTGCATGAATCTCATGCCTCTTTTAGACTGTATGGTGAGGGCACTCCTATTTTTTCTCTGAAAGTTGCTCTAGCAGTCATTTTTTCACTGATTGGGGCTAAAAAGTTTTTCAAATCAATAAACAAGAGGAAAGCTTTTTAGATTATTATTTATGGCTTGTTTAACAATGTTACAAAGGGTACAATATAGAACACATTCCTTTCCTTAGGTATTTTGGATCTGTTCTTTTCGTAGTAAATCAGTTTTACAGTTTTAATAGCAACCTTAAACTACATGCCAATTAGGAGCTGTAATATAGATCTGTGAACTGAGCTCTTTGATATAAACCTGTTAGGCTAATAAAATTAAGCGTAACTTGTTAATGAACTAGCTAATTAATTGCCAGTACTTGTTATAAGAAAGCTTATGCACAAACAAAAAAAAAATCATTTGAAGCAAGTGACAATGTAGCAGACATAGGTAGAATGAGTAGTGTTAATTTAACTAAGGATCACAGAACTTGCTTCTAAAATATGTTCTGTTCAGTGAAAGATAACCATAAACTGAATTTGCAAAGTAATATTGAAAAAATGGACAAATGTTTATAAATTTATGCTTACGTCGTGTGAGAAATACGCCATTTTGATTTTAATCTTATATTCCTAAAGCAAGAGAACTAATGTGAATCCAACACTGAAAGGCTTTTCTTAATTTCCCCCCTCTCCCCAGTTGCCAACAACACTCCATTTTGTTAGACCAAAATGCCAATATCTCTGTCATATGGCCGGTTTCCCCTGCAGAACAATGCATAGGGCAGCAGGACACTTAAGGTTAAGGTTAATTCCTTATTGGATTAGTTTGCCAATCAGCCTCAAATACCTTGAGGTCTGAAGAGTGACACCCTAGGGACCCAGGAAAAATGAGCCATTGTAAGATGCAGAAAGGCACTGATGCATTGAGGCATATTTAACAGGAGCTTTGCATGTGGCAGCGAACCAGCATGGGGAACATGAGGGGCAGGGAAGTGTTACAAAACATTCCTTGAGAAGCAACTCCATACTCCAGTAGGCACCCAGAAGGACCAAGATTGGGCAATTACAGATTGGGATCAAAATTTAAATTAAGCCTTTAGGATGCAGTTCTATGTTCACTTATCTAAGGGGTTAACCTGGGGTTAATACTGGGCCAACCTGTACACCATCTGTTGGGTAAAGCTCTAAGATCAGATCCTCCAATGAATCCAAATCACTGCCAATGAGAGCCTGGCAGGGCAGAAGAGAGAGATGATCAGCAATTCTCTACTTTTTTTTCTTCCCTCTGGACCATTAAACCAACCAACCAACCTCTCTTTCCTATTAGTTACAACCAGACAGAACTAACCTATGCTGGTTCCAGGTTTGGTGTCAATCAGCATGTGATCTGTAGGCATCTCTGGGGGCCAGAAGAACTGTAGATCCTATCCCTCTCACAGGGTGATTCTCCTGATATGCTTCCTTTCTCTTATTTCTGACACTGGAGTTCTGACACTGGAGAAGAATAAGCCTCACAGGTTTTCACAGTGGCCAGGCTGTAGTATTAGACTTTTCTTTGTCCACAATGAGGCAGACTGAAGAAATCCTATGAGCCTTGTGACCTCCTTCCAGTACCGCAAGAGTGAACCATTAATGAATTAAATCTTGTTGACATATTTCTTGCACTTCTGACAGTACAGAAATTGCTGTTTCGTCACTCTTCCTGATTTTCTGTTGATACTGTCCATTAACTCCATCAGGTTGTTCCCCATCTATGACAGCACAGTGAAAATGTTAAAACCAAAAGACTTGGAAGCAAAAAGTGAAAGAACTGAAGTCACCCTTATCTGAGGTTGAACTTTCTGGGTCTGCCTGGCTTGAGCCCTTCACAGTGTTTTAAAGAAGAATCAAGCCAGGTTAAGAGTGGTATATAGTTAAATATTCCCTTTTGAGTATCCTCCTATTTATTTCTTAATCATTGATTCCTCTTTGAAACTTCAGTGGTTCAAGACCACAGGCATATAAGTTATTGACTGATTCAAATTTAATGAATTTCTGTAATGTCCTTACAAGAGTAAGCGTGGTATAGTGGTTGAGTGTCAGACGACAACTCTGGAGACTGGCGTTCCAATTCTTGCTCAGTCCACTGGTAACCTTGGGCAAATTCCATTCTCTTAGCCACAAAGAAAAGCAAAGGCAACCTCCTTCTGAATAAATTTTGCCAGGAAAACCCCACGATAGGTTCACCTTAGGGCTGGCATAAGTTGGAAACAACTTGAAGGCACATGACAACAAATGTCCTTACACAGTATTCTCAGAGCATCTTAGAAGAATACATACCAAACAACAAAATCATAACATCATGATGCCAGTAGGAGAGGGGTCATAGCTGCACACACTTTGCATGAAAAAGCTCCCCTGTTCAATCTCTGGTACCGCTAGAAAGGGCTGCAAAATATTTGTATGAAATGCTGGAGAGCAGCTATCCTAAGTTTGATGAACCAATGATCTATTAATTTGCTTATTTATCATTAGCTACATCTGTATCATACCTTCCTCTAGGGAGTTCAGAATGGAATATTTGGCTTTCTCCTTCTTGCTGTATTCTGACAAAAAACAAACAAACTCCTATGAGGTAGATCAGGCTTAAGAGAGAAAGACTGGATCCAAGGTCACCCAGTGAGTTTCATGGGTCAGTTGGGACTGGAACTTGGGTATTCCAGTTCCACTCTGCCACTCAAACCACTACACAACTCTGGCTTTGACTTAGTATAAGGCAGTTTCTTAGGTTCTTACTATAAAAATGAATCAAGATAATAAAAGCATGGTTGATCATTGCTAATATTTATTTAGGTTGCAAAACACCAGCAATTGAGACCTCCTTGTTTTATATGATGCTGTTCTTATCCTTTTTTTGAGATCTTGGGATCTTAAAGTCTAGAAAATTTTTTTTAAAAGAAAAAAAATTATGAATTTTCCTAACAGCATAACCCCAGGAATACTCAAGGGCTGGACTTTTAGTATTTCATGTGGTTAGATTAAGATAAAACCAGGTAATAATTTAAGCTATCAAATTTAGCATGACCAGTGTTTTTTGTTCAGGATTAAGATATTTGCTAAATATCCACATAGCATTTTTCATTACTTTTTGCTAAGAGTCCATTAGGATTCAGTTATTACAAAATGAACACTGATAACTTATTCCACCATCTGGAACAGTATTTGTAGGCTGTTTATATTACTTACCAAGGATAATTAGTAAATTGAGAGTATAATTCTGCAGTTTATTTGAAGGGTAAATCTTTCAAATCACATAAACCGTTGAAAATATGAACATTAGAACTCAAAACAAATGCCTAATTATTTTAAGCCAGAGGTATAAATTCTGCCAATACAGGGATTTATATTTTAACTATTGTAATACTGCAATAATATTTTAAGTATGAGCCTAAAAAAGAACATAGGAAGGCAGTACAGAAACAGGAAATGATCTCCTTTCTAGCAGATCTTTCAATAAGTTTACCCCCTAATTGATTTCTGGTGTACTTCTTTACTTCTGATACACTATTTTATACTCTTATTTTGTTTGGGTCTTTAAACTGCATACAGCTAAACTAAAATTCAGCATTTACATGAATTGAAATGTACTTCTTTTCTTTTGTTATATGGGCAAGGGCACCTTCTCTTAAATACAAAGTTTTTGGAATTAAAGACAGAGGATGGTTTGAGCAGGAGAAAAGATGTAGTCGCTTCATAGTTACTCAAGACATGCAATATGTCATTCACTCAGCACAAATATTTATATAATTATCTTCTTACTGAATCAAACCCTCAGGAATAGCATGTCATAAGTACTTCTTTTATCAAATTGAATACAGGGTGTGTCACATATTTAAATCTTCCGTAATGTCAAGAATTTAGTGAAGAAGCATTAAAACATGAAAATGTATACCTGAAGTTTGAAAAGTTTCATTCCACCTGATTATACCACTTGAGATTGCATGTGGAAGCTTACAGGATTCAATATTCTTGAGTATAAAAACTTTCCTTACACATAGAAATCTATATGTCAAGGAGAGAAGAGTTCAGTTTACCATTTTCCCTGGCATGGAAGTTTGTGTATGGGAATTCCTTTGTCCAACAACAAAAGAAGAGCAGAAAATCACACGATCCCCATTGCAGAGTGAAGCGCTGCAATCCAGCAACCACGATGAACAAATGATATACCAAATATCTAGAACAGTGGTTCTCAACCTGTGGGTCCCCAGATGTTTTTGGACTTCAGCTCCCAGAAGCCCCAGCCACTATGGTCAATGCTCAGGGCTTCTGGGAGCTGAAGTCCCAAAACATCTGGGGACCCACAGGTTGAGAACCACTGATCTAGAATATCAAAATAGTCTGTTCTTTGGGAGAATCAGGCTTCTGCCTCACTGCAGGGAATAGAAGGCAAGTTTTGCTTTCAATTAGACTTCTCTGGATTGATGCCACCTTAGTTACTCACAGTAAGATAGTTAAACACTTAACTCTTACAAAAAAAACCACCCAAAACCCAACTCTATGCTGAACTCTAGTGTTATCTTCAACACAGAAGTAAAATATTTAATTTTTGCAACGGTTCTGCTGCCTGTTCAGTGGAAATTAAACAGAAGCCTATATCAAGTTACTGCTTTTCTTCTTTGCTTTGCCTCCTTATTGGGAAAAAACCGGTGAAAATTTTGTATTCTTTGTAATGAGAAAGAAAGCTGGAGGGAAAGTGCAATTAACCCACTGTTTCATTGTTCTTTATTGTCCAGTACCCCCTTCCTCAGCTGGTGCCCTCCAGACGCAATGGACTATAACTTGCATCCTCTGCTACCAGTATTGGTTGGTGGGTGTAACATAGCCCAACGTACCTGGAGGGTGCTATGATGGGGAAAGCTGATCCAGTAGAATGACTGAACTTTCTACGCTATCCCTTTATCACTCTGTTGGTATTCCCTATGCTGAAGTGTCAATTTATCATTAAGCTGCTACTAGCTAAGTGTAAACTTTAGAGGAGTAATAATTTCAGCAGTAATTAGGGCAAAGCATAACTAGAAAGGTAGGTTCAGTTATCTATGCACATCATTGTATACTTTAATGAAACTGCATGCATGAAGTAAATTCAGATTGGTTAATACACTGAAGAATGTAAGATGGTAGAGGAGCCACACACATTTATTCACTTGCACTCCTACTCATTCCAAAGGAAAGTTGTGAGAACCACCTCTTATGAAACTCCTGATCTTCTATGGACCTTGGTCAGCTTACTTGACATAGCTACAGCACCAGCAGTTACTAAAACTTTGTTCTGAACTAATGTGCCTATTTAACTACTGCAGTTTTGGTTGGTACCTATACATGTACTGAAATACAGTATTATTAATCCCTCTTCCTTTTACTTCATTCTTCCTCCCTCCCTGATATGTCTTATCATTATCCTTATCTTTATCTTATCTTATCATTATCTTAAATTGCTGGCCTGCTGGCAAGACACGTTAAGCATGAATATCAAATTAAACATTTTCTAAAGTGTCTTTAAATTGCACCAAAGGGACAATGGAAACATTGCTACACTGATGTAATATAATAACATTAGAGCTCAAGTGGATTATTGGAGGACTTTCACCTTTGTTGTCGGCAGGCTCTTATGCTTCAAAACATCCATCAATGTGTATAAATGAAATAAAGATGGTTTCCTCAAATAACAGATGTGCAATCAGCTTAAATTCTGCCTATCATGCAACTTCTAATGGTGAACAAACAATGGGAAGATTGGTATTTCTCTGGTCTGTGTCAGTTTTGCATCTTTTGGTTCATAAATCTGACAGGTTCTCTTTCTGCACACAAAAAAATTGGTATTTGCAAACATATTGGGGAAGTATGTTTGATGAACCGCACTTTTAGATATAATTTTTTTAAAGAACATATTTCTAAATATATTTTATTCCAAAATATGCAACTGCAGTTGCATTCCAAAATATCACAAAGTGCAAAATCCAAAGCATAGCTACTTTCTGACCTTTCTGACCAGGATGTATGGAATAGGTGTATTAGTTTGAAAATGTAGACTAAATGAAATTCCTAAACCTCTCTTCCTATGTAGTTGTATTCTAAATTTTAAAAAGATTTTGAAATGTGCAGATATTATCTATTTCAAACCACAAAATAAAATGGATACTTTAAGACACACAGAGAGAGAGGGAGAGAGAGAGAGAGAGAGGGAAAGCTCTGGTTTTATTTTTTTTGCTAGGAATGTTGGAGGATAGGTACTGTATTAGTCTATTGCAGAAAAAAAAGGAATGTTTTTATTTTATGTATTGGATTTATACCCTGCCTTTCTCCTAAAACAGGCCTTGAGGGGGCCAAGATGTGATCTGGTATCATCTTAAACACATTTATTAAGATTTATCAGTTGCATGGAATGTTATCTTTACTTGGTAGATATGTATACATATCAGAACAGAAATAAAAAGGCTCATAGTGAGTACCAAAAATAATGACTGTGACAATTGCATGAAAGTGTAAATAATGACCATTCACAAAGGAGCGTCAACCGCAGTGTAAGCATTGTGACACTGATTAGCATGAAGTCTGAAAGAAATCATGAAATCAATTTAATATTTAGGCTGCCACTTTAAAGTGGGCCAAAGGCCAGTTGGGTGTATTATTGGATACAGTATGCAATACAGTGCTGCTCTATGAAAGGAGAGGAGGCCCACCATCAAGTGACATGTGTATCACAACAAAATCCTCTGCTACTCCAGGGGAAAGACTTAGAATAAGTTGCCAGAGGAGGACTTCACAGAGCATCTGTCAAGGCAGACTGTGGGAGGCCTTCTTGTTCCTCAACAAATAGCCAAGGGTGGGAGGACACTACACAAGCCTGAAAGTGTTGTTGTTGTTGTTGTTATTGTTGTTGTTATTTTCCTTCCCAGTGGATGGGAAATGGGAGGGATAAACTTTAAAAAGGAAAGAGAAAAGAAAATGAAATGAAAAACAAAACACCATCCGCTTTTCACTGTGGCTGAAGCAAATGCCAGTAGGGTGTCGGAAGCTGTGGTTCCTTCGTCATAGACTGCCCCCTCCCTGATTACTCCATAAGTAAGGTACATAAAAAAATACAGTAGCTTTCCAAAGACAGAACTAAGGACTGTGTTTGAAAATAATTAAAAGACACTTAGAATTCTTGGCAAAGTCACAGATACATAAATTAAACCTGCCCAGAAGCAGGTTTAACTTGTCCATGGAACACTCGCATAGTGATCTGCTACAGTAATTACACTAATGGTTAACAAAAATAACTAATTATAGCTGTCTCACTGGTGCATGACACGCAAATACTTTAACACCTCTTTCAAAAAGAGTCACAGCACAGCATAGCTCTAGCCATAAATATTGTTGATATTCTAATTTGCAAGTAGCATTTTTCAGAACTAAGTCATCCCCTCAGTGAACATTACCACTGTTTTATTCCAAATTAAATATGTCAGTCAAGCTGTTTGCAGTGCTGTTATACAAACATTTTATTTTAATGAGAAAATGAGAACATTGCACAGCATTCAGTCAATCTGGCATGGAGTGTGGATGGTACTGGATTGGGCCTTAGCAGAACGCTCCTTTATTATTCATTGCCTTTATACAGCTTATCCCCTTGGCCCCTATTGCTTTCTCATACATTTTTAACCATGAAAATCAGAATTAATAGTTTTCAGTCATATTCATACAAGGCAATTGACCTATAGAAGTACTAGATACATCAAGCTGTGATTGAGGTCACTAAGAGTCATGGGTAGTATGGGACTAAAGCTGAGATAAAAGTTTCACTATGCAAACTTCAAATGTAGAGAAAGGGGGTGAAAAGGTGAAGGTTTTGAAAGTTTGGGGTATGTATGACGGTATTAGTGACAGCAGTGTTCTTTACCCCAGAGTTTTCCAGACTTTTCATGTTGGTGACACACTTTTTAGACATGCATCATTTCACAACATAGTAATTCAATAAGTAATTCAGTAAGTGGAGACAGCCCCTCCACCTGACCCTGGCCTGCCGCCGCCCTCACTGGGATCTTCCTCATTCCAGGGCAGTGGCAGTGAGAGAGGCAGCTCCTCCACCCAGGCCTGGCCTGGTGCCACCCTTGCTGGGGTCTTCGGCCCGGGACGGTGGCAGAGGCAGCCGCTACACCCAAGCCTGGCCTGCCACAGTGGTGAGAGAGGCAGCACCCCCAGTTGTTACATTCATGCGACACACCTACACACTGCAGCCGACACACTAACCTGTTGTGACACGCTATTTGGAAAACTCTGCTTTATCCCCTTCCCTCGTTAAAAATGTGTTTTAGCTCTTTGGCAAAAAATGCGTTTAAGCTCTTTGGCCATTTTTTTCTGACATATGCCTCCTTGGAGTGACATTATATCATGTTGCATTTGATGGATGCATTTGGTGAAGCAGACTGAGAGCCCATCCGGATTGGTCAAATGTATCAAGAGATGATGGTTTTCACTCCTTGTAATTATAGCTTTTGTTTCCAAGATCCAGATGATGCATTGGTAATTCTGAGACATTTCAGGCTTTCTTCTCCTTCCCTGAGTCTTTTTGTTCCTAACAGCACAGTGTTTGTTTTTTTGCTCCCCTTTAAACTTTCTAGTCTGCCAGCTTTCTCCTTTTCATTTCATTTGTTCCTCTCATGCACATTTTAATTGCATCTGCAGTGCTCTCTGTGTTCATGCATGCATGTCTACATGCACATGTGCCCACAGGAGCAGAGGGAAGAAGAAAAGAAGATGGGGAAAGACACTCTCTCTCTTCTCACTGTTTTGCAAAACTGCTCTGTGAGTGGAGGCGGGGAGAGGTGGTAAAAAGCAGAAAAGGTGCTGGGATTCTCTTCTTGTGTGTATGTGTGCAGGGTGATCTCATTCAGCAAAGTAACAAAGCAAACCAGACCATGCGTTTTATTCATTTTTTTAAAATAAAAACAAAAGAGTGTATGGACGTGGAAATGGGAAGAAGTGGCCCAAAGTCACATTAAGTGTAGCTGATCAAATCAGCACCAGTTGCCAATATGAATGAGCCCTTAGTCTATGGAAGTTTATGCTACAAACTCCTTTCTTTTCGTCAGTCTCAGAGGTGCTACAGGATTCCTTTGGGTTTTTTTTTTTAAATGATGATACAGACCAACATAGCTATGTCCTTGAATACTATCATATCATAGTATATCTCTGTAGGTGAACATTGTGAGTGGGACAGTCACTGAGAGGCAACAATTAAGAACTTACACATATACACACGCACACTCAGACAAATCTTTCATAGAATTATAGAGTTGGAAGAGACCCCAGGGGCCATGAGTCCAACCCCCTGCTATGCAGGAACACCCATCAAAGCATTCCCAACAGATGGCCATCCAGCCTCTGCTTAAAAACCTCCAAAGAGGGAGACTCCACTACACCCCGAGGCAGCATATTCCACTGCCAGACAGCTCTGATCATCAGGAAGTTCTTCCTGAGGGTCAAGTGGAATCTCCTTTCCTGCAGCTTGAATCCATTGCTCCTTGTCCTGGTCTCTGGAGCAGCAGAGAACAAGCCCGCTCCCTCCTCAACATGGCATCCCTTCAAATATTTAAACATGGCTATCATGTCCCCTCTTAACCTTCTCTACTGCAGACTAACCATATCCTAAACTGCAGGGGATCCAGCAACTATAGCTGCAATGCAAGGAATTCAGGTAAGTACGCTATGCCCTGTTCCTTACTGATAAGTAAAAAAAAAAATATTATGTAGCAATAGGATAAAAACACTTCTCCAGTCTCATATGTGGTGACTCATTAGATCCTAAAACATGGTCACTTCAAAGGAAGCATTTGCTTCTTCGCTGTGGCAAGCTCTGATGTCCCCTTACCCTAGAGGAGCCAGGGCTCAAGTCCTTTCCCTGAAAATGGTTAAAAGAACATGATTCCTTCAGAGATACCTTCATAAATTATACCACTGGACAGTTGCTGATTTAGACTTTTAAAGATACCTTCCCAAATGGAATGCTCATAACATCATTATACATTATCAAACAAAGTTACTAGATTGTATATTATCAATATGCCAAAGATGTAATTTTTTTCACAGCCCTTTGGAAGATACAAAGCTATTGTTCACTGATGACAACAATAAGGTTTAATTGAACTATTTTAATTCTTCCTTCTCAAGCCAGATTACACAATACAAACATGAAAAGGATGAATGCATGCAGACTATCATTTAACACAGTGTAATTAAAATTCTACTTCATATATTAGGAATATTGAGCTCTTTGAGGGCTGTTTAAAAGTAGTCAGGCATACAGTTAAAATAGGATCATAAAGGAAGAACCACTGTCTTCTTTGTCAACCTGATATATTCTTCCAGTGGCCATGTGCTCCTAATTAATTCTGTCACCATCAAATCAGGAAACACTTGCTTAAATTGTACAGACTTTCACTGCTTGTTACTTCTCATGCCATTGATTTTGTATTTGTAGAATTACATGTAACCAATCATTATGTATGCCTCTCTGAAATGTTCTGACAAAAAAGTCTCTCCCTCTCTCTCCTCACCTATTTATAGGGTTACCATAAGTTGAAGTCAACTTGATGGCAAAAAACAACAGCAAACGGCCAACTACATGCATATATTTCAAAAAGACTGTTTTATAAAATTTTGCTTTCCATTATGGCACAGCACTTTTCTTTTTGACTAGTAAGGCCACGGAAATGGCTGCTGCTATGTAAACTTCCAGCAAATGGTTTGACGTTTTATTTTATTACTCTTGCCATGTGGAATTAAAATGTGCCTTTTCTGTTTTCATTAGTATTCTGGGGAAGGAGTGTGTGTAAGATTAACCTTCTACACGCTGGTACATTGCCATATTATGTTTTAATGGAGAGAGAAGGGAAAAAAATATTGGCAGACTGCAAAATCATTCCCATTAAATTAACTCCATGGTGGCACAAAAGTCGAAATACCCAAACATTTTCTTCATGCCCCTCAAAGCAGCAAATGTTTACAAAAATAACATCTCAAACTAAACAGTAAATTGCCCCACTACAATTCAAATACATGTCTCCAATTCAGCAGCAGAACAACAAAGATTATAGTCATTCTACTCTTAGATAAAATGTGCGGCTAAAATCTGCTTTACAATATCAGGCTATCACTTCTCAGTCTTTGGCTAAGATCAACTGTAGAAAATATCAGATTATATCCTTGGTTGCATCAGCATCTTGAAAAACAGATCTGTATTTCATTGAAAAAATAATAATCCTTGTTTGATATGGCTGGCTATAACAAATATTGCCAAGCCACAAAGAGCACTATTAAAGTTTGAAACAAAATTCACTATAAGCTAGGAAATGTAGAATTAATAGTTAAAGTTCTATTCCAATCCACCCAGCTGTGCCCCAATATTAAACATACATGGTTTTCATTATCAGCTAGAAGTGAGAGACCTTTTTTAGTACTTCCCTTCACAAAAGCACAAGGGCAATGAGGAAGCATGTTCAAACTGAAGATCTTTACTTTCCATTTCTGCAATTTGGTAAGGCCAAAGCAACTTGAGAGTAAGTTCTAGGCATCTTCTTATTTTAAACTTATGATAATGTGCAGCACAATTCCATGCATCATTACTTCGAAGGAAGTCCCACTGAATATAAGGGGTCTACAGAACTTGAGAGAGCCAGCATAAGCACTGGATTATGACCCTATAGACCAGGGTTTGATTCCCCACTCAGCCATGGAAACCCACTTTAAGGCACAAAACAACAACAACAAAACAAACAGAACTTGAAGAAGTTGGGTTTCTGAACTACTATTCCCAGAAGCCATGCAGACAGGGGAACTGAGAAGTGTAATCTAAAAAATTATAACTTTTCCAAACTCTGATTCTCATGAAAGTGTACATAGTATTTTGGCTCCATTCTCTACAGTTGATGAAAAGATATTTGATCAACTAGATGATGGGCATCTAGTTTTCAATAAATAAATATTAATTAATTCCCTTAGATAGCTATTCTACACTATTCTAGTTAAAATTATGTCTCACTAATGGAACTTGTACCCAGGTGGGTGGATGGAGGATTGGAGCCTAAAATCTAAATCCAATAGTTAGTTGGGACTAACAGTTGGATTTAGGCCAGCTAACCAATATAGTAGTCTTAACCATGTAAGACTTATAACTGTGCAGGGATGTGTATCCAGTTGTAACTGTGCAGGAAGAACTGCATACATTTTTTTTGAAATAAATACAGCAAATAATATCTTTATACAAAGACGCTGCATGTTGTACAATTGCAGATTTTGTACAAGTTTTTCCTTTTGCCAATTTTTAGTTTTTAAAATATTTCTTGAAAGAGAAATCTCCTCTTCCTCATCCTTGATCCAGATACAGGATTATTTGTGAAATCTACCAACATTTGGCTTTAGCTTTTTATGGCCAAGTTATAAACCTCTGAAAACAGGACTGCATCACACAATGGAAACACTAACAGACTCCTGACAAGAACAGTGCTAAGAGCCGTGCTAACTTGCACCTTTATGACACACCATGTGCTTTCCTAACTGTGGAAGAAAGAAAGAAAAAGTGTGGGGAGAGATGTCAAGATAATACAGACAAAAAAAAGTGGGAGGAGACACCGTTATTTTGAAGAGAAATTTTTAAAAAGCTTCTTCAGAATTAGCATAAAACAATGAAAAAGGTTTTAAAGGGCTTTTTTTTTTAAAAAAACAAACCTCTCAGCCTAACAAGTCTATAAAAGCAATACGCAAATCATTCATTATAACGAGTCATAACAATGATTTGTGCTAGCCCAAGTT
The DNA here is from genome assembly GCA_948472985.1 of Iguana delicatissima. Taxonomy (NCBI): domain Eukaryota; kingdom Metazoa; phylum Chordata; class Lepidosauria; order Squamata; family Iguanidae; genus Iguana; species Iguana delicatissima. The sequence continues at coordinate 132,153 of CAOKZL010001958.1, read as the reverse complement.
TTTATTTTATGCCCCTCTGTTTTTCCTTAAAGACAGGAGGATAGACAAAGACTGGAAAGTTTGGGTCATATGGATCACGGCTCCACTGCTATGTCTGGAATTTTCTTATAAATATCCTATTGCTCTGAAGTTCACAGGCCTGACTGACACAGCAGGGACAATCTCATTTGTACTTTTATAGTTGGAGAGGGATTTGCAAGAGTTAACGCAATTTTCCATAATATGTCTTACTGACTTCAGGATTAAAAGGAGAGTTCCCCCTCCCCCCTTTTTTTATTTTCACCAGCGTCTGAAATGCTGTTAAATCTAAAGGAAACAGGGTCTTTCTTTGAGCTTTAACAAGATTTTTCAATGTGCTGATAATTTTAAAGCTACAGAGCAACATGATTTTGTTGTTGTTGTTAAAAAGAAAAGCATTCTAGCCAAAGGTTTGTGGACTGCAGACACTGTTGTAATCTACGAGGCATATACTTTGCAACAGATTTTACTACCTGTTTTGTAGCTTTGTTTCTTTAACAGAAATGAAAAAGCTTATTGGGGGAAGGGGAGTAATCCAGTTAAATAACTGTCTCCAACCTCATGAAAATCTTTAGATCAAAGAAACATCTTAGCACACTGTTCACAACTTTTAATACTTCTTTCGCCCCTGGAATTCAAAAAGTGTTATTTTAACCATCAGCTGGAATTCAGGACAGTTTCCTCCTCTCTCCTAGAGTCGAAAGCTTTTTCAAGTCTCTTAAAATTCTTCTTCAGTGAACACTCATCTTGTTCATCTGTGTCTTATAATTCCTCCGTTTTCTTCTATAAGCAATTATGTTAGTTAGCATTGAAGCCCCATTATTTCTTTTTCGGTTACATGGATCCCCGATAAACCTTATATCCTTATCTCTCCATTATGTTTTCTCCATTATTTATAGCATTACTTTTATCAGGGCAAGTTTGTAAAAACATATTTAATACTGTGTACCCAACCTGTAGTGTTGATATACTGGCTTGTCCATCAGTGCTGCTTAGTGACTGCCTCCATTGGGCAACCAGGCCAAAGTGACATCCAGTTTCTAAAATAAAATGTCTACAAATTTGATTAACAAAAATTGAAATGTATAAATACAACAAATGAAGACACCATGTGTTCATGAGAAAAGGCTCTTTCTTTTTCACGTGAACTGGTGAGAAATGTTCAGTTATTCTTCCAAGCAGATGGAAAGGGCAGTTTCTAAACAGTTTCTAAAGGCTGATTCTAAACTCTGGTTTTATTGCCCCAGTTCTTGTTTAGTATGAACAACTGGTCAGCTATTATTAGGTCAAATGTTTCCATCCCTGATCTCATTAAAAATAAAGCCAGCTTGAATCCTGCTGTCAGCAGTTCTCAACTGGTGCTAATACAGAGGCTGTACTCAATAGTGAAGGACACATTGTCCAGAAGAATCATTGCATGCAAGCTGTCTGCTTCATGCAGTACACTTGGCAGGTTACACAAGTAGAGAGATCAACCATTCAACTTATATGCACAGCAAGGAAACGATGCCTCTCATGCGAAACATGATGAAGTATTTACCAAAAAGATTAACAAGGGAGCATTATTGATATATTCCTTACATTGTGAAAAGGAAAACATTCTATAGCAACTCAATTCATCAGCTTCAGGTGGGGAAAAAAAACAAAAACCCTCTCTATGTTGTTTGAAGATAACAACATAATATAATCATAGCCCAGCCTAGGCAGTGCGTTCCTACATTGTTTTTTTTAATTTGTGTATTTTATGAAAAATGTAAGGAAAGTTACTAAACATACATTTTGTGCTGCATTTGCTCATTATATCAAAGTGTTATCTTCCAGAAAAAAACTGTACACAACTAGCTAATATTCATGGATTCATTATTTTCCCCCTTAAGATGCCTTTAGTAAATGTGTACCCATGGAGTGACATGTGTCACAGAACTTAGCTACCAGTTTAACACCCTTGCATAAAACCTAGAAGGGAATTCTAAAATCACTTTAGAGTTATTATTTCTAGAATGGGCAGACACAAGTCTTTGAGGATTAATTTCATGCTGTGGGTTAAATTTCTCTCTCACGATAGGCCAACTGTTGCCTGAGGCTCTACAGATAATGAACCTGCCAAGGGATTAGCAAGGAAACACTTGTGTTATTATAAAGCATGTACACTTCCCTTTCTAACCAAGTTCATCCTATATGACATTAACAAATTACTTGCTATTCCTCTTTCCACGTTTAACACAAACCTAGGAATGACATGGAACCAATAAGACCTGAGATAAGATATTTGCAACATATAAATACCAATTCAATTTGGCTGGAAGGGCCAGACCTCCTTTACAGCTGAAATGGCACATATCCTGGAGAGCATAAAGAATCTTAGCTATATTAAATTAATCAACAGATTCTGATCTTAAAGCCTACTGCATGGATACTTTCAAAGTGTGGCCCAAACTTATTTTAGCATTTGCATAATACTCCAAATCTCAAAATATAGGAGATTGTCCAGTCCACACCGTAATGCACTGGCTATGATGCAGGAAGGATGATAGCACTATTGTTTTTTTTAATTTCTTTTACATTTACATGCCATCTTTTCTCCAATGAGCTCAAGATCATGTAGCCTACCTTACTGTCAGAACAACTGTGAAAGAGAGAGTAAGGCAATATGGCTAAAATCCTATTAGTAGTTCCAGCCCCAGTGAATGAAAGAAATTTGTCAAAATATTAAATCATTCAACAATTGATTCAACAGAACTTGTCCAGTTATGAACAATTGGATTTTATCCTGTACACATGCATATCTATAAATATGATCTTTATAGCATCAATAAGCACTTCAGATAAGTTTGTTCTGGATCCCAGAAGAGTATAGTTAGGCAGTGTTTGTGTGTGTTATGTTTTAGCCACATAGTTTCTCCTCTGAACTCAGATGGAGTACAAAGGTACAAAATCATCAATACATGTAGTGAGCTTATGTACTAATGTGCCTATTCTTATCCACACTAAATTTTTTAAAAATGGCCTAACTGTAAAACATGCAGCATTATACCTTCTCTATTTATCTCATATAAATTATTTTCAAATTTGGATATATAAGTCCAAATTCTGAAAAAAAGTTGCATTGTACTAATGCTGGTAAATTAATCAGATAGGTATATATTGGTTAGAGAGTAGCAAAGCATGACTAGTATAGCCCAAAATACAGAAATATAGAATGCCTTTCATGAATTATGCACTTGTGCCATTCTGTATATATCGCCAAGAGTCAAGATACAGCTCAGACAGGAAATGGTACAAAAACAGTGGTTGATTTTACCAGACTTTCGCTGCAATGTTTGTCTCTTAAGGCACTCACAATCTGTTTCAATATTTGAGAGATGTAAAAGAGACAGTGTTTAGACAGAGTAGAGGTGAGGAGCATGAATCCTGCCTCAGAGTCCATGCTGCCTTTGATAACTGTGACGAGCACCTAGACTCATGGTACAGCTGTCATCAGACGTGCACAACCAAATCTTGTCAAGAGCCTTTCTTCTTTCTTTCTTCTGCTAGAAAGGAAGCAGATTATCTGTGGAAAGACTGGATGAAGCATTATAGTACAAGGAAACACTGGTGTTCTTTTCTGGAAGTGGAGGTAGTTTCAAGCCTCCCCGAGACTTCATTTTGTGCCAAACACCGACACACGTTGCTGCTGTAAGATAAGCTTTACTGGTGGTAAATGCTGCAGAAGACAGCATAAAATAGAAAAGGGGACACGAGAACCATGTTTAAATATTTGAAGGGATGTCATGTTAAGGAGGGAGCAGGCTTGTTCTCTACCGCTCCAGAGACTAGGACAAGGAGCAATGGATTCAAGCTGCAGGAAAGGAGATTCCACTTGAACCTCAGGAAGAACTTCCTGACGATCAGAGCTGTCTGGCAGTGGAAAATGCTGCCTTGGAGTGTGGTGGGGTCTCCTTCTTTGGAGGTTTTTAAGCAGAGGCTGGATGGCCATCTGTTGGGAATGCTTTGATGGGTGTTCCTGCATAGCAGGGGGCTGGACTTGATGGCCCCTGGGGTCTCTTCCAACTCTATGATTCTATGATCCCAGACTTTCACTGATGGGCTCTTGGAGTCTCGCACAGCCAATAGTAGAACTGGACCCTCAAATAACCAACTCTACTCAGACAATCCCTGGCTGGCAATCCATTCACCATAGCTGGCTATGGAGCCCCTGGATTGGGGTGCACCCTGCTGGCCAAGACTGATAGAAGATGTTCCCAAAGGTTATATAATACAGAAACAAAGGCCCTTTCCACATGGGGTAATTAAAACAGTGTAGAGCGACTTCTAATGGAGGTCGTCTACACCGTGGAGTGCGCTGGGGCGTTTATAATTTTGAGGTTCTACACCTCAAACTGCCCTGAAGTGACCGGAAGTGGTGGCGCTGAGTGTTTTTTAAAAACCACTTTCCAAGTGGTTGTTATAAAACACTAGCGTGCAGCCCCGTTCCACCCCGTCACAGCGCCCCGGTGTAGATTTGCAGGCGTGCGCAAGTGCGTGCCTGCAGATCGGCCAGGGGACAGGCTTCCGGCGGGCGAGCTTCTCCGGTTGGTGGAGAGCCTCCGCCAGCCATAAGCTGCCACTTTGGATGCCGCAGGACAGTGCAGGAGTGTGGAGCGGCGAACTCGCGCTGCTCCTCGTGGCGACGGACTTACCCGGCTTCTGGTAAGCTCCGTTTCTGCGCGTTTTACCCCATTTCTCCCTCCACATGTGGAAAGGGCCAAAGAAAACCAAAGTGCGCAAGTGTAACCCATCTCCTTCACCCCAATATAACTTTGAGAACTGTACAGGAAGGTTAACAACACAGGAAAATTCATTCCTCCTGTTTGTTCTCAGCCTTCATATCCTTTCCCAACTGCAACTGCAAAAATGTATCTAATGAAGTCTAATAAAGTCACTAACTCAAATTAACATTCTCTATGCTACTGGATAGCTGTTAATGTTTGACCATAATGTTAGCATAGACCCCGCAAAGGCTCTAGCTGGTGGCAGAAGCCCAATTCATTACAACTGGCATTCTCCAGCAGCTTGGAAAGCTGGCTCTGTAAACCTTAGGGGTGTTGCTAGTCTTCACGGCAGCAGAGGTGGTGCTGCCCTGGCAAGTTTGGGGGGTCTTAAATGGCCTCCTTGCCACTAGAAAGTTGCCCACCGCTAAGCTAGAGGCAATTCTATCTTAATTGGTTACAAGTGCCTGAAAATGAGTATCAGTATAAGTTAGTGGCATCCTAGACAATTGCTTCTCCAACAGAATGTGAGGTGCTATCTGTATCAGGTCTCCTATTGACCAACAAAGCACATGGTAAGAAACTTTAAGAAGAAATCATTTAAACATTGCTCTGTGGTTGAAATCACATGAGTGACTGATTCGCTCAGATTTGGCCTTTTAGCATCTTCTGTCAATGATTTGCAATAAACCACAAGTTCCACCTATGTAAGATATAATAGCTCACCGTGGGTGGATTACAATCAGGGTAAGGATTTAGTACATGCAATCTAAACTTGACTTTTTAATCTTTCATTAACAAAAGAAAGCATGACTCCTTAATATCACTCATTAAGTACAAATACTAACAGTAGAGATGTCATATGTGTTCATTATTAATATTTTAATCATTATATGAGACAGCCAGCATGGAGTAAGTAGTGGTTTGAGCTTTGTACTGGGACTCTAGTGACAAGGTTCGAATCCCACTTGGCCATGAAAACCCATAGAATGACCCTGAGCAAGTCACATTCTCTCAGCCTCCAAGGAAGGCAAAGACAAATCTTCTCTGAACAAATCTTGCCCAGATCTTGCCTGAAAACACTATGCATACAACCTTGCTTCTGTGGCTTAAGAAGAAACCAGAACTCTTTTATCCCCTTTGCTGTCTCTCAAAGGATTAAGTGGCCATTCTACTGTCACTATCCTAAAGAGTTTAAAACTTCAGTACTTGACGAAGTATCTCTCCCTATATATCCCTGCCTGTAGTTTGAGGCTGGCTGGAAGGGCTCTCCTCTGTGTCCCACCAGCAAGGGAAAAAACACTGTGGGAGAGAGCTTTCTCAGTTGTGGTCTCTGTGGAACACTGTCCCCTTGCCTTAGAAGGCTGATTGGCACAAATGCTGGTGTCATTCTGGCACCAAAGAGAAACCTGGGCCCCACTTGAATTCATCCAGTTCTGCATGTATATATGGGTTCAGTTGTCTTAATCTGTTCTAAATGCTTTTAAATGATCTTGTTTTAATTTATCAAATTGTATAGTACATTTTTAGTTTGCTTAAATAATTTTTATTGCTTTAAATTGAATTTATTGTATGCTACCATAATATTTCAGTGATATAAGGATTTAAATAAACCACTCTTCTTTTTTCACTCTTGTGTGTAAAAACAAGTAATTTGAATATTTTCCTCCTTGCTATGTGACATCATAAGAGAGGATTTTGTGTTTTTTTTTTAACTTTTTGCCCTTTGGAGTGGTGCTTTTTCTTTGCAACAAAATTTTGCTTTTGCACAGAAAACATGCTTTTTGCAGAGGAACCATATGCTGAACACACAAAACCAAGGGTTTTTCTCCTCCCAAAAATCCTGAAGTATGGAAAATCTCACAGCAGTTGGGTATTTTCCTGGCGTGTCTTGTCAGTGTTCTCTACTTTGTGTGGGTGCTGTGCTTCTCAATGTGAAAGGGCACTAGCTTTGAGTAGCAAGATCTTGCACAAACTATGCAAACAGCTGACCCTGAAAAGAAAATAAGCACTCTTTTTCTTGCCTTCTCTCCGGAAGCAAGATGTCTCATGGGGCTTGAATATTGCTCATTGAGGCAACTGTTTTGGTGGAACAGCCTGAATCAAGAAGAACAAGAAGTTTATTGAGTATTCTTCATATCCCTTGTAACATTTAAAACATCATCTCTTGTTATCACCATTAGCCCAGTTCCTGATATTCCCTTCCTGCAAATGTCAGATCTTTCTCAGTAAAGATACATACAAATAATTCATTCAGCTCCTCTGGAATTTCCTTATCCACCATTAATATTTCTTTAGTATCTTACTATGCAACTGCTTCTCCTCCTTCTGATATATTTAAAGAATTAAATATAAGGAATAATTATTGGTCTAACTTTTATTAATGGTATGTTTCTCAAAATAATTGTTTTCCGCATCCCTTATTGCCTGCTTGCATTTCTGTTTGCAAGTATGTGCTCATTTTGTTCTTGCTTGCGCAAGATTTTCATTTTCTGAAGGGAAGCCTTCTTTTCCTTGCCATTAGTCATTAACCATGTAGGACTTGTGGCACATTCTAGTTAAAGTTCTATTATTGTGGTTTTGAATAATTCCCCAGTATTCTAGTAGAGAATTTTTACCTTCTTGACTTTCCCTTTCAAATTTCTTTTCACCGATCCCCTCACTTTGAAAAATTTCCTCTTCTGAAGACAAATGTGACTGTGTTGGAGTTTTCTGCTTATCTGTAAATCCAGTTATATATCCAGTTTGCATCTGAGCAATTTAGTAGTAAGCATAGATGGTCTACCAGATAAAAAGGTTATTTAATACCTGATCCCTTCCTTAGTTACAACGCCATGCTCTTTACCATCCTTTTATTGCTGCCATACTTTACCAATGGTTCTCATTTCTGTACTCCAGATGTCCACTGTTTCAGATATGATTGCATCCTCCGTCCTTGTCAATATTTGGATCATCATTCAGTTTCCCTTTGGCTGCAATAGCTAAGCTGTATCTAGCCTACATGTCCTCTCCTGTTATGGACTTAACAGATGTATTTCCCAGTCAGTTTTGTCTCTTGGTTTGAATGACATGAAACCAGTCTTGCCCTCTTTAATAGCCCCCAGCTTGTGAATTATCTTGTGCTGATTCTGCAAATATGACCTCAGGATAGTTGCCCTTAAACCATACAGTTTATGGCCTAGATTATGACACTGAGCCTTAATAGGGTAACCTTTTACAATGGCACCAAATGAAAACGATCAAAGCATAAATAGTCACAAAAACCTTGTTAACAAAGGCCTTCTCTGAAACAGTGCCACTGTGCTCAGTATAGGTCAGTAATAAATCCCCTTTGCCCAATGTTTGGTATTATTTTTAAAATGATAATCTATAGCCATCTTTGATAGTGCAGAGGCAGCCTTCACTTGATATGAAATACTGCTTCTTTCAGTATTAAAGCAATACCAGACAATGACATCTCTCCAGGAGGCAAACTACCTTTGAGACTGCTATGTCTTCCCCTGTTAGGAGACTCTCTCCACACCCAACCTCTGAAATGTCAAAGGGGATATATTACAAATGATCTTGTCTTCAGTATAATTTAAAGCCTGCTGCCATGCTGAATGGAAAACACAGGGAGCAAAGTCTTGTCCAAATACAGAGTCAATGGGCAAGTGTCAGAAGGCAAAGGCAGCTCCAGGTAATCTGATCCTTCTACACACCATAATCTCCATTTTATTCTGCCTAATGAGGCAGGAGTTAAAACAGTTGACCTGATGAAAGTCAGATGGCAGCCCTGGAGGAGCAAACCCCCTGCTGTAGTCTTGTCCCTGACACCCTTTGTTACCTCCAAGTGAGCTGAGACCAGGCTGTGAACCATGTAAATAGGAGGTTTTTAGGTTAATGAAAAGCTGCAACATCATTTCAGAACCTGGGTTGAAAAGTTATGTCTTCTTAACCTGCAGAAATGTCCCAGCATCTCAGACATGATAACTTTTTAACAAGTTCTGATTATCTGAATCATGGAATTAAAGGAGCAGCAATCAAGAAATAGTTTCTTTTCCTGTAGTGCTTCTTCATCTTTTCACCAACAGCCAGGGCACTTTTCAAACATGTAGGTATAGAGGGTATTTAATATTTCTCAAAAATTCTTTTAATACTACCGTATTCATTTATTCTTTTATTAGCTATCTGTCAAGGACTTTCTTTCAGCATAAAAATACATTCATACAACACCATATTTTAATCATTTTATTGTTGTATGACAAGTAGACTGTTTAACACCCCCACATAGTTTTAATCCCTCAAGTGTACACAGAAAGGAAAATGAGGTAAGATACTTTTAAAGGATTCTCCCCCATGCATTTGAAAAAAGCCAGCTAAATATATAGGGGATATAGGAGGTGCAGGGATCCCTTTCAAGGGCTTTAAAGGTCTGCTTCCCCCCCTCTGAAACAGTTGGTCAAAATAAAAATGAGGGGAAAGAATTTAAAGGAGACAAGTGGAATAGCAAATAGAGACACTGCCCATAAACTCATGGTCAAAAGACCATTTGCCAGCATAGGAAAATTACCAGGATGATTTAGAACAGAAGACATAGCATCCAGTTAACTCACTTGTCCTTTTTAACTATTAATGTGTACAGCAATATCTCTGTTAGTGACCACAGAATTGCTGCATAATTATTAGCTTTTTTTCTTGGGTAAAGTACAATAGTGATTTTTAGATGCCCAAACACCTTAAGACACTGTTTTACTGTAGCCTGGTGTTTGTCTTCAGCTTTCAGAGTATGTGATGTACTGGCCAGCTCATGAGCTGAATCCTCTTGAGAAAAATGGGTTTATTGAAGATATATTTTACTATCTGTAATAAAGCAGATGTATGTAACATTTTGTGTGGTATACTGTGATAAAATGTGTGCCTTGAGCAATTGCAGATTTGTTGTACTTAAAATGTGCACAGGTAAAATACACATATTCTAAAAATACATAGAAATATACTTTGGTCAACAGAGGAAATTTTCAGACTTAAATAGTATAGATAAAAGAATTAGAAAATTCATTAAAAATTTGCACAAATTTCTGTGTAGGAAGAAAAAAAGAAGTGGCAAACCATGCCATGAGGCAAACAGAAGAAAAAAAAATGAAAGGAGATTCAGAGAATTTTGGTTGAGAATGAATTTTCAAATGGCTCTCACACACACACAAACACACACACACATTAATGTTGGCAAGCAATGTTAAATAGCAGTTTTATTCCTAGTTCATATACAAAGTAACATAAAACAAGTTATCATGCTTTAGTCACTGAAGTATCTGCTCATTTTGGAAGGTTCTTTATGGATTTGCTTAGGAATGTACTTACTTACTTACTTACTTACTTAATTAATTAATTGTTAAGACTGACAGTTTTTTGGTGGATTTTTGCAGTCACTTGCGAATGTACATAAGCTGTACGACAAATCTGACACACACCTGCATGTATTGTCCCATTTCTTTCTTACAACACATGTGTATGAGCTCCACTTGCTATGCACATGGATATCACAAAAGAACAGGAGCGACAACAGGAAAATATGCAGGCATGGGTTCACTTTTGCCAAACCACAGATGAATGTTACAGTTAGGTATTGGCATTTTAGTACAAAAAGGGACTAACCTACAAAGGTTGTGCTACATGGTCATTTCTCCCTTGCTCCACCCTCAGAAGAGGATGTTAACGTCCTTACTTCCCAGTTGTCAAGCTATTCATCAGAAATTCAAAATGTAGCATAAAGAATGAGATACATGAGCTCAGAGTAAATGAATATTCAATGCTTCATTTTGCATGTCACTCAGAAAGACGATAAGTTTCTTTGTGACTTAGCAAAAATCATAACTCTACTACAGGACCATGATCTATTTGTTATATACTTTATAGCCAGTGTGTAACATCTAATTCATATTTTATTTGTTACACGGGGGGGGGGTAGGCTTGGAATTAGGTGCTATTGTTATTTACAGCTTGGCAAGAATAGCAATTGATAGTTTGGCTTCTGTTTCTACAATGGTCTGATGGAGGTGTCTGTGTGTTTGCACTTGAGGCTGAATACAAAAACTCTGAGTCCTTTCAATAGCATGGTGCTTCCCAAGCATTCCTGAATAACACCTCCCCAAGCAGAAGGAGGTATCTGACCACGCTTTACTAGAAGGAAGTATCATTGTGGCTTTTATTGAGGAATGCCTAGATGTGGCTTGCTTCTGCTCCTATTTTAGATTTCAGGTTGTTAAAGATTGCTTTTTGTATACCATCAATACACAGCTAAGTGAACATTTGGGCTGCCATTTACCCTTTAAAAATACCTGCTCCACAACTCTTTCTTTCCTTAGCTGGGAGGCACAAGAGGCACAACATTTACAATTGTAGGGGAAGGAAGACGGCCTGGAGTTTAGTCAAGATGCCCCTTCTCTGTTGCAATAACCAATAATACATTGCTTAGCACAGTGGTTCTCAACCTGTGGGTCCACAGATGTTCATGGACTTCAGCTCCCAGAAGCCCTGAGCATTGACCATAGTGGCTGGGGCTTCTGGGAGCTGAAGTCCACGAACATCTGGGGACCCACAGGTTGAGAACCACTGGGTTAGCATAATATCTATCCTCTGTCAAAGAAAGAGAGATGTATCTAGCCACAGCCTCTCCACCTACATGCTATGGTGCTTTGGAAGCCAGTTCAGGAATCTTGGAATGATATAGCTGGAAAGCACTGCGAGAACCATGTAGACCAACCCCATACCATGCAGGAATTGAATCTTTGTTGTAAGCCTGGAAGCCCTATCTATATGCGGGGAGAAAGGAGGAAGAAAATGCTATATCAGCTTCCCTGGTGTGCTCTAAATGTGATGCCGTACAAATTCCATAACCCAATGGCTATTCTCTCTAGAATTAATAGGCATTTTAATCTAATACATCTAGAACGGTCTAGGCTGGGGATGCTGCCTACACAAATAAATACATACACACAGTCCATTGTGAAAGCCAATGTAGTGTAGCGATTTGATTGTTGGATTAGGACTTTGGTAGACAAATCTCTGCTCAGCCACAGAAACTCTTTGAGTAAGCTCAGGCAAGTGACACTCTCTCAGCCTCATAGGAAGTCCACAGCAAACCCTCTCTGAATAAATATTGCCAGGAAACTTCCTGATAGGGTTGCCATAAATGAGAAACAACTTGAAGGCACATAACAACAAACTACATTATCCTTCATTTACCCATCAGTGGCACGCTGATCAGAGCAAGGCTAACAACCTGCTAAAATGCACCCAGATTTGCGAAAGATATTAATAAGGATGAAATTACAAGCTAGGAGAGGCTGCAGCAGTTTGTTTTTTCCTGAGCCTGCTGGGAAGGGCAAGATTCTATCCCCTCCTGTCCTTCTGCTACTAAATTAATTGAGTGCAAACTACCTGTGCACTTTGAATTCAGTCTGCAGCAACTGAAGTAAGCTAGGCGCAAAGGGGCAAAATGGAGAAGATAGAAACTAGAACATTTCAAAAACAGCAGAAAAAGTAAGATGACGGAAGATTCATCAGGAGTGTCCCTGCCAAATCAGAACAATTGGAGGTTATGGAGTTATCCGCTGATATGCGAAATGCAGTAACAATTTGGCACAAATATGGCACATGCCACATTAGATAACTTGAGATGCACTGACTTAGAATACAGGTTCCCAAAATGTTTTCCCCAGTTGTTGGTAGGAGTTAACACTCAGACGCCCAACCCAGCATGGCCAATGGTAAAGGATTCTGGGGACAACATCTGAGAGCTCATGTTTAAGAATTACTGTTTTTGAAGATAACAAATAGTAGAAAGAAATAGGTATGTAACATATGTATCAGAGATTATGTCTGGCTAAAATTGAAGGTCCGTTTGCACAATGGGCACATGTTTCCCAAAGGCTCACAACCAAAACAAGAAGGTCCTGGCATACTGCTGCACCTCAGCAAATTCTGCATGTTGCTTCTGCAGCTTGGCTAGTAGTCAGTAAGAGAAGCGATCAAGTGTCACATAGTTGTGTGTAAGCCTGAGCTTATTAAATCTTCTTTCTGGATTACAGACGCTTAAAACGAAAAGTAGAACAAATTGTTATTAATTTCTTTTTAAGTATGGGACAGAAACTAGCACTGCTGATAGCAACTTTTTGCATATTGATCAGGATTCCTTTACCTATACCAGAGTTTAACTAAATAAGCTGATTTGCATCATTTTCATGCAGTTCCTTAGAAGCAGAAATACAAAAAAAAAAAAAAAATTATATCCTTTGAGGAAGGAAAAGAAATACATGATGCTAACTTTCTTTGCAATAAAACATGTGTTTCTAAATTCTGCTCCATTATACCATACATGTTACTAAAAACAGCCTTGCAGTTCAACAGAAGACAGAACACATTAAATGATCCTATTTTTTTTAGCAGAATATATTCATAATTGTTTTCCAGTAAATAGTTTAATAACAAGAAAGTTTAACAACAGCAGAGATTTCCTCATCAAGTCCTTTTCTAAGCATTAGGCATGAAAAAAGATTTTGTGTATTAAACTCAGAAACAATCAGGTGAAAGGGGTGTGTGTCTCTCTCTGTGTGTGCATTTAAATAAAATTACCTTTCACATACTCCACCATTATTTTTGCAGGAACAGGGTCTGCAAAAATCTGAAAGTAATAGAAACACAGCTATTTGATGAGATAAACGAATTTATACTAAGCTTGCTTTTTCAAGATTCCCGTGGTGCAAACACTCCTAAGGGACAAAATATAACAAGAAAAAGATGGAGTCTGAACTCAAAGCAAACATAAAAGCTTTACTTACAAAAAAATCAATTACACAGTCCAATTTGTTTTTACCAGAAGGCAAAGAAAACCCGGTTAGCATGTTTCAGCATCCAAACACCTTCCCTAGATCTATACATGTTTCACCAAACATTACATGACGGCAATTTCTAAGAAACAAACTAGCAATTAGACCCACCTGTCCAAAGTGCCTGTATTCTGTTCACACTTCGTGCAGTATCTTAAAGTGACAGCATATTAAAATGTCAATACAATATTCGTGTACATTATATTTATATATGTAATGCAAAAACAACAAGAAGTGCAATTAAATTCACACCCAGAGTAAGAATGAAGTTCAGTTCATTCCACATGGGGGGGGGAAGGAAATCATTTTTAAAGTGTGTGTAACACACACACAAAATGAACTGCAAATTAATATAAAGCCACCAATAATGGAAGCACACTGTTTCAGTGTCATTTCTTAGGACAGTAAGTTGTCAGCAGCAGATAGCTATTCATCTACAAGAGTGGAATATAAGAAAATACTCTAAGGCATAAATACTACTGTTAATGTCAACTAGATCCACTGAATCAATGATAATGTGATCAGACTAGATGGATGTAAATTCCAGCCAGTAAATGGGTCTACTTTTGTTAAAACAATGGGATATGAACTAAGGAAAATGAAATGTGATTTTGCTTTGCTTTACACACCTCAGTGTGTAAAACCAAGGCATATATATACTATTATCAAGGGTGAGTTAAAGAGGGAACTTTGTATGTGAATTATTTTCAAAATGGTGCTTCTCACAATCCTTTGAGCACTGCTCTATAAAGTAAAGGAAATGTTTATGCGTTCATAAGGAGGACTATGATTGTCTGAGAAGTACTATCACTCTTTAAAACCAGTACTGAGGTCATATCATTATTAGTTCAATCTAGTAATGGCACTACTATAATATGGTTCTGGAATTTGTCTTGTGGCCAACACAACAAACACGACCTATTGCTTCAACTGGTTTGGCTTGTCTCTTGTGGAGTCATGAATATCTATCTATATGGAAATCCATATGATATCCACTCAGCTTTTATTCTATGGACATTCTGCACTACACTCTTATAGCGCGATTATTCCACTTTCAACATCTATGGAACCTGGGGTTTGCAGTTTCGGGAGGGGCCAGCCAGCCAGCCCCTCCCAAAACTGCAAACTCCAGGATTCCATAGGATGTTGAAAGTGGAATAATCGCGCTATAAGAGTGTAGTGCGGAAATGGCCTATGAATCCTGCCCAGAAAAATGTCAGCCTGCTCACATCCTCGATTTCTTGCCGATTATTACTTGTCTCAGGAGGCTCGGTACCCCATTTAATCAGCTGGATACAGGACCTGCCTCCTGTTGATGGAAAGTACACTCAACTGGTTTGGGGGGACCCCCTCTTCTCAGCAACAGCACTGACCCCACTCAGCAGGGTCTCTTTAATTTCTTTGGGGAGCTAAATTCATAGAATAGTAGGATCATAGAGCTGGAAGAGACCACAGGGGCCATCCAGTCCAACCCCCTGCCATGCAGCAACCCACATCAAAGCACTCCCAACAGATGGCCATCCAGCCTCTGCTTAAAAGCCTCCCAAAAAGGAGACTTCATGACACTCCGAGGCAGCATATTCCACTGCTGAACTGCTCTGACCATCAGGAAGTTCTTTCTGAGGTTTAGGTGGAATAGAGGAACTGTCATATAGAGAAGGCAGTGGAGGTTGATGGCTCCAATGTCCGTCTGGTGACAAATCTATTCTGGGGTTTATTCCAAACTTTAAAGGAGCTATCCTGGGTGTTGAACATTATTCTTAACATAGCTTCAACAACTTGCATAGCTTATTTCAAACTTAGATTAAAGCCGGGAGTGGATTCACAGCCCCACTGACACTGGAGTCACCGGCCTCAGGGTTTAGGAAAGGATGGGTAGGTGTCCTTCCATCAACCCAGATGTATGTACTTTATTGATCTTACCTAATACATATGCTAGATGAAAAAATCTGGGATCTGGAATATAAAAACAGAATCTTTTCCAAGTTCTAGGGATGTCATTACATGTAGGTAGTTACCTCCTGAAACACCAGTTGTAGACCTCTAGTTATTTTTTATTACTGCAACTTTTTCTTATTATAGCTATAATAGTATATCCACGGGTAAGTCTTGATAATGAGGCATGTTAAACAGGGTAATTAAAAATAGTTCTGGAATCACACTGCTCTGCCTATAAAGCGGGGCTTATATTGCTATACTTTTACTAGCCGCCACTTTCTAATTGTAGAGGGTTAAAACATTGTTACTGCTTCTTCAGAAATATTTTTGCATCCTCTGGAGAAATGAATAATAAAAATGGAACTTGCTCTTGCCAAAAACACACTGAAGATGGTATTTTTTTTACTTGTAAGCGGCTCACTGTGAGGATTCTTGTTTCTCAAAAGCCCCTCTAGGCCTAGAATACACAGCGCTACATCTGCTAGCAAAAACACGCAGAAAGCTCATAAAGTGAGATATTATCTGACTTTTTGTTTATTTACAGGATTGATTTGGCAACCATTAACTTAATACAGTTATTTTTAGGGCCTTATTTAAATACAGCATTAATGGCCAACTTTTATGAGAATTATTGGCAGCGCTACAGTTACACAGCACTTCAAGCATTTGTGGCTCTCTTTTGTACGAGTAATTTCTAATCACCAGTGAACTGAAACACACACACAGACACACACACACACATATATATCTGTAAAGAGGTAGGCCACTCCTCCTCTTCAGGGATATGTTAAACAGAGGCTGTACCCATAAATTATCTCACATTAAGTTTAGATGCATGGAAAAACATTAAATATAGGGGGCTTCGTATTATCTTTAAAACAAAGTGGTTCCTTGGTTACTTAATTCAGACATGTTCCATCACTGGTTAGAAATCAGGCATGACAGTGGTCTAACCCTGAATTTTGGTCCATGGGTAAGAAACTAGGCATGACCACAGCCTATTCTGATTGTGACTTAATGTTTTATACCGCTGAGAAATCATTAACATCTGTTAATAACCCACCCAGTCACTCTGTTAAAATGTTTTGAAATATTTCATGTGCACTGTAGATGTCTCCAACTTCATCCCATTTAACCTTTCCCAGCTGCTTCATCCTTATTTTAAATATTCCTGTAAAAATGTATACATAACAATATATTTTTTCAAAAAAATGCTTTTTATTCTGACTGTTCTTCCTTAGCTCCCAACATCTGCACGTTCCCCACCCCATCCCTATTTTTAAACATGTATTTTTCTTGTAAATATAAACCACAGTACTTTCCAGTATCTCTTTCCACTTCTAATATGATTTTATGATTTACTATTATACAGGATTTTAAAATACGCACACACTATATTCATATGTAGACAGAGATGGATTTTTCCCTACAAATCAACCCCATTTTTTACATGTATATTTCTTCATTCCAAAACCTCTTCGGGAAAAAGAAATATGTGAAGCTACAAAGGAGGAAAAGAAATATAAGAAAAACCATGCATTTAGGAAAAGGGTGGAAATTCATGTAGCAAATTCTCAATAGCTACTAGGAAGAAACCAATTAAAAAGCTTGTCATATTGGCAAATGATGGAAGAAGCACATTTTAAGTGGGCAAAGCATCTTTCATCCTATAGTTGTTTTCAATCCGTATTACTGGGTAGAAGCCCAAAGTAGACAACATATGGCTTTAAAATTAGTACCTCACAAGAGTGGGATCTGAAATTATGTTCTAGATTTTCCTTGATAAAATATTATGTATACTTGTTCTGTTGTAGCACAGGAGATTAAGAGAGTCATATGAAAAACAAGTGGGACTTGAGTCCCATTTTTTGGGGAAAAGGCAGAGTAAAAATTAGATGAACTCAATCAACAGATCTACATACAATACTCTGAAGGCATTACCAATGGAAACAAACTTCACCTCTTTGCCATATACAAATATTGCATCTTTGCAAGAGGCTAGATACCATTCCCTTTTCTACTCAAAGGGGATAACATTCATCCTCTCTTGCTAGTCCTACCATAAATGTCTAATATCTCAACATCAGCACCACATCTCTCCTCTTTCTCTCCAGGAAGGTTCCACCAACACCAACCATCCATCATCAGCAGATTTGTATGGATAAGAGGGGCCTTTTGGCCACACTGAGCCAAAGATATCTCACAGAGCTTGGGTTACAACTGCCAGAATCCCCTGCTTGCATCACCAGTTGTTAGAAAAAGTAGTATTTCCAAGATCTGATGCTGAAGCACATGGGGAATACATGTCCTGGGAGGACTGGAAATAGAGCAAGTGGGACACCAAAGTAGAGCCACATAAATGACAGCAAACAAATGGCAACCAGGCAGGTGACATCAGCCTGAAGGGCAGGTACATTGGAAGGCTGGAAAGAGAACCCTTGAGTTTGGAAAAGTTACTTTTCTGTACCACATCTCCAAAATATCCCAACTAGTATGACTCTTGTTGTTGGTCGGGATATTCTGGGACTTATGATACAAAAAGGTAATTACTCCGAATCATGAGAGAAGATAAGCAGACAAAGAACGATGAAGTAAGCTAATGGATAGCTAGTCTTAGAACAAAACTAGCATGCAAACATTCAGGACTGGCCAGTTGAAGACCATCTTCAACTACTTATATGTCATCTGTCTGGTCTCTTATTTCCCTGTACATCCATATTCTACATGGACAATAAAGCTGCTCATTGTCACTACAAAGTCTTGGGAATTTCATATCTTTTCCTGGAGGCATGGTGGCTGTGATGCTGTTGAATGCTGGTATAGTAACAATAGATTGCCACTGTTTGTTGTTGCACATTCAGTGATTGCCATTGTGGAAATGCAACTTTCACTTGTGCAAAGAGGTCCTGGATGCATGCAAGTGATGAAAATATCAAACTGGTCATGTATGAGTGGTTTGACACAATCAGATCCTAGGCATTGATTCTGCACTGAGAACAAAATACTGCTAGAAGAGTTGGGGTTAGAATGCTGAATGGAATGTGGCCAGTTTCTAAAGCAGCCCATTCTAATGCCCTGTGTGCAACGACTCCTTGTGTCCATTGCTTTTCTGTAGATTAATGTTCACTGAAGAACATGGAAGAAAAAACCAATAATTTTTCTTCCCTAATAGATGTCATATAAAGGTGCATTCATAACAGCGTCTCAACATATAGTGTACACAGTGCAAAAGTAAAATGTAGTGTTATATTGTGAAAGACAGTCTTTAAAAAATCTGTGCAGTTTCCACAATGAAGACTGCAACTTTCTAAAGCCTGTTCTTGTAACTGCAGCATGAAAAGCAGATTTAATCAACTGCAGCTTTTCCACTGCAAGGAAATACATCCCATATTTTAAGCAACATCCATTTCTGTCACAGCAGAGAGAGTACAGAAGAATGAGCAAACACATGGTACAGGTATGTGCTTTTTAAAAATGCTAGTTGCCAATGCAGATTATAGAAGGATTTGTCGGGTTCCTGACAAATCACCAATGGTTTTCCCATTGCCCTAAGTATTATGCTGATACAGGATTATACAATATAAGGAAGTAGCAGAAATGCAACTTAGAAACAGCATTTGTCCAGCACATGAGATGTTTGTTTAGAAGATTTAAACACTACCTTTCCGCAGAAATTAAAAGATGGTATTACTACAAATGAAAGAATATATTAATAAAATATAACAAATGACAATGTTATTCATGTTAAAATGTTTGTTAATATTATGATAATGTTAGAATATAATAAAGATGTTATTTATAAGACCTTCCAGGGTGCCTTTTTGAAACAAAATCAAATATATAAATAGTGTACAAAAAGCAATAATAATTAAGATTCACTGACTGAACTACTTCCATCAACAAAATGGAATTAGCTTCTCCATGCAGCTACCTATGTATCCTCAAAAATAACTCTAGAAGGCTGGAAACAATTCCCCCACTATAATCAGTTTTTCAGGCACTAGGGAGGTATGTAGGGTGGGAAGGGTGAGAGAAGAGAGTTGTGCTGTGTTAGCAGGCATTTGCTTGTCTGATACTGGATGTAGGCCAAAGTTATTAATGTTAAAATACAATAGATGAGAATGGACTTTATGTTATATTATTAAAACTATCACATAAATAATAATTGTATAAATAAATATAATAAATAACAATGTTATTAGAAGAAAGGAAGTTAAAAGAAAGAAAAATTAAAAGAAAGAAGAAAGAAAGTTGCTAAAAGAAAGAAGGAAAATACTTTCTATTTGAAGGAATTGCTATTCCTCAGTTATTCAAATTCCTCTGGTTCTCAGTCTCCCTTAAGCAGCCTCCTCATTCATGATTTTTTCTTAGTCATACCTGACTGAATACTAAAATGATCATCAAACTGTATCCCATATGACACTACTGAGAAGAGTTCAAATACTAAATCTCTCTCATACAGGAATGTATGTTGAGCAATTCAAAGGCCAAGACCCATTTGTACCTCCTCTTTCATGAATTTATTGGGGGAAAAACCCAGACCCAAAATCTTAACATGGAAGATATTTGTCAGGAAGTCACTTTTCTTCTGAAAAATAGGTGAAAACCTGACACCTATTTTTTCTGTTCCTTTCTGTATGCTTCAGAAAATTCAAAACACATTTTACGTGTGGTTTCTCAACCTATAACAGTTGGAAACTAGGGCCATTTTCACACTACACTGTTATACTGCTATTATTCCCTTTTCAACATCTAATGGAATCCTGGGGTTTGCAGTTTCGGGAGAGGCATTTAGAATTCTCAGCCAGAGAGCTCTTTGGCCTCAGTAAACTACAAACGCAAGGATTCCACAGGACGTTGAAAGGGGAATAATTGCACTATAACAGTGTAGTGCAGAAAGGCCCTAGGTTATCTATTTAAGAGTTCAGAGGCTGTCCTCTATTGATGAAAGTTTACACTTCACAAAGGCACACAAACTTGTCCACGGTTTTTCTGAATACAATTTCCCTATACAAAAACCCCATTTCTATATATTATACTTTAACACAGGGATGGGAATCATGAGATACTTGAAATTTGTTGGTTGCCAGCTTCCAGTATTTCTCACCACTGGTATGTTGGCAAGGACTGCTGAGAGCTGCAGTCTAACAACATCTAGTAGCCTCCATGATAATTCCTAGCAAGGAAACAAGAAATACAGTGGGGTTAAGAGGACAGGAATAGGCTCGAGAAACTATGATATGGATCACCCAGAGCAGAGAACATGTTTGATCCCATACTTTCTGTCTTCCAAGTGATCCTTTTACTGTCCCTAATGAATGGGAACAGTACTGTTCACTCCTGCGGTAAAGCCCTCCGCTTGGAAGTATCTGTTCTTTACTGATAAACATCTTTGGTTTGGGCTACAATCCTACAGTTGCAACAAGAGGTACCATTGCAAGCTGAAAAGACCAAAGAATTCATACGTTCCACATCATCTCTACTGATGATCTGGATTTTTTAAAAAAAACCACAATCACGCATTTAGCTTGCAATTTAATAGTATTCTTCAGTTGGGGCCAGGAATTAAATTGGAATGTACTATCTAAACTATCTGTTGATACACCCATATTAATTTCTAACAGATCCTAACTTGAGGTAAACACAAAGAGAATGCAATGCCAGCTAAATTACAGTAAACCTAACAATTTTTTTGTTATTTAAAAGTGGAGAAAAAAAATCTAAGAAAGCATCTTTCATCTTTTGTGGATGAACTGTTTCTGGGTTCATTTGACTTGTATGCCTTGCTGATTCATGAGATGTCCATTTAACTCTAAACATTTGTATGTACCAATTATATCTACCCTGTATTGTATCAATTATTGATTTTCCTTTCTTTAAATATGTATTGCATAAAGTTGCTAAAAAGGAATACAATTTTATTTAAAAAAGAAAACATCTTACAAAATTTTATTTACTCTGCCTAAGCAAGGGAACTGAAACTATGAAAGGTCTACATTGCGAAATGCCAGATTCTGAGTAGACTTCCATAGTATTGTACTTTTAAGCCCTGTATTCTGAGTGTTAAAAACAGAAAGGCTGCTAAGGAATCTCATAATGGAGTTTAATAGCACCCAATAAAGACCAATAATAGTAAAAAGACTTTAGGTTTAATGCAGGGATTATGAATTACCTTAATTATATAAAATAAACTATATTTAACTAAACCAACAAAATGCGACATTATTGTGGATCCAAGTAACGTTAGAAACAAAGGAAACTCAGCAATAATTATCCTTTACTTGAATTATCTTTAATTTTAGAATAGATTTAGAATAGAATTGAGCAGTGCTTACTTAACGTGAGAAATGCAAAGAATCAAAGAGAAATTAATTATATAAAAGGAAAAAAGTACTAAAAGCACTAAACAACAGCTGGAAAGAGATCAGAAACACATGTAGGAAACAGAATTGCTCTAATAAGACCAAAACACCAGAAATTAGGACACAAGAATAAACAGGAAAAGAATAGCCAGGAGAGAATGTGAGATTAATCTTTCACTAGCAATGGGCCTTTTCCACAGAATACATTCAGTGGTGTCTGTAGTTCATACAATCCAAGAGATTTTTGACCTAGAGTGTTGTTTTAGCTAATAGGCAGTAGCAAGCTGTGAAACCTTGAAAATAACAAGACATTCAAACTCACAAAAGTTAGGAATGTTTCTCTATGCCTTATGTGATGTGCTTGAATAGTACCAAGATAAGTGTTCCACTTGCTGGCTAAAATTACTTCACTACTGTGTCCTTCTGGTCTCCTTAAATTTTAATCCTCACAGTATCCTTCCATTCAAAATATCTTACATCTTAGTTTGCACCTTACTTTTGAGCCAAGCTACACATCCAGCAAATTCACATAAGGTAATTCTGACTTGATCTAATCACTTCATATCTCAAATCACTTCAGATTCTACAAGTGGGACGGCCTGTTTCAATACTCTCCTATGTTGATTTTTTTATAATCTGACACTTCCTTTATATAGGAAAATAGGAAGCTGTCTTATACTAAGCCAAACTATTGCCTTGTCTAGCTCAGTACTGTCTATACTGATTGGCAGCATTTCTCCAGGGCTTTAGGAATAGCTGAATGTGCCAAGGACTGAAGTTGGCTTAAACCCAAATAGTGCACTGGTGTGTGAAAGACCTTGTTCTCTTCCTTTTCGCCTTAAAGCCTTTGGAACCACCCAAAAACTAGCTTCAAAGATTTCCCTAGCCTTCTGAGTACATTTTGTGTGTGGAGGGGGGGGGCTTAGAGAACTCTATGGGAAAAAGAGATAACTTCTCAGTTCCACTGGATTCTACTACCGTTCTGTCAATGGAAGTTCTGCACAGAGTACTAGGAACTCCATAAAGCATCTGCTCTGCTAGCACAACTATTAGTTCCCCTGGAAGACTTAGCTAGTCTGTTTCCTTCCTTCTAGCCTTCTGTGTTTATATCTACAGGACCTTATCTACACAGAAAATGTGTCTGCAGAGCAGTGCGTACGTACAGTAATATTTGAAAGCAATATGGATATCCCAAACCAGATATTTAATCGTCATCTTAGCAGCAGCTACCAGGAATTTGAAGAGCAGCCTTCTAAAAAATTGGATCCCCAAATTCTATGAAATAAAGTAGAATACAAATATTTTAGTAAAAAGTAAAATTAAAATGAAGCAGAATTTTGGTTGGCACCAATATATTTGGGCTTCCAGCACACTGGCTTTGATCACATGAATCTGTAAATTCATTCAACATGAATATCTCCAGGTAGGGATGGAAGGATCAGTAAACTTCCAGATGACATTAGTTTTTTATGTTTTTATTCATCAGCCCTTTTCATCCCATTTCTGTATTAATTTGCATTTTTCCATATGCAAGTTTATATTATATTTTTGTGTGTTTTTCCCCAATATAAGATACATACCTAAATGTGTTCTAATCTAAAATTAAATGCATTTGATAAGGCATTTGCTAGACTTTGGAAACTCATTTTTTTAAAGAAAAAATAATATGAATGTTACTTATAAAAATTTAACATTAGAACATGTCATCATTAACATTGGCTGAAATCCTATTGGTGCCCTGCACATGTGTAATGTCTCCTATAAAAGCAGTTGTACATTTTTTTTCTGATACAGAACATCCATATTCAATTCAATATGATAGAAGCACAGCTGTGCATGCAGCACCATTGCACAAGGATGTATATGTGCACAGGTTGTGCATTCAGTTGCATATTTGCTGCCTCAGTTCATTTGTGCAATGCTGCCATTCAACATAAAGGCTGCCTAATGTAACTTATGTGTAACTCCACTCAGAGACAGCTGTGCTACACAACCCCACTGTAAGATTTTGGCCATTGCTTTTTATTTTGCAAGTAATGTGTTAGTATACAAACCCACTGTAAGATTTTGGCCATTGCTTTTTATTTTGCAAGTAATGTGTTAGTACATTTTACTAGTACATTTTTGTTGTTATTATCTGTTCCTATAAGAACATTTAAAAATGGATATTAACAGACCATAGAAAAATATTTTAGGGGTAATATGTAATCATTAGTCTCTGTACTAAGGAAATAACATGTTAAAAGTAAATGTGGAAAAGGACATGGCTATGTAGCAAAGCAATGCATTACCAGCAACATTATTATTCGAAGTGCATTGCTTCCAAGTTGTTTTTGGCAAGAGACCTAAAAATCTTACAAAGTGGAGAGACATTAGAAATTCAAAGAATAACTATGAATCATAAATTTTATGAAGACTAAGTATGAATTTGCACATTCCAATGACAACTTTGTCCATGTGATGCAGAGGAGAATTTCCAAATATTGAATGCCATAAGCAACACTACTTCCTCCTGAAGAAGATCTACATAGAACCCTCTTTCCTGTAAGTCCCTGTAAAACTGCAGCTGATCGTGTTAGTACTCCATATCTTCTCCAAGAAAGTGCTTTCCTGCATAAAAATAGTTCCCTCCCCCAAATGCTCCCTATCTGTACCCAACGAACATTTCAAAATAAATGCTCATGAGAGAATTTTCAGGCCTATTGTCAAAACATAGAGAAATATGAATAAGAAGTGAATTCTGTTTAACAAATTGTGAGAGTTTTTTGCTGTAGGAAATGTCTTCAAAAGAGATAGAAAGGATTTATTTGTCATTTTAAAGTTATTGACTGAACCTAGTAATATTGCCTTTGTTTGCTTGAAATAAAGCCCAGACAACTAAGCTCAAACATAGGCATCCTAGTATCTGGGAATACTTGTTCAGATCACACTGACATTTCTTGTTTAGGAAACATAATGCCAGCAAAACTTGACTGGACAAATATTTGTAGATATAAATACAATGCAAAATAAAAAAAGAAATCACATGCAAATCCATGCAAATATTTACAAACGTATTTATTATTATTCAATTTATTTGTCCTTGTTCAGGTGCTGATTGCTGTTGTCTGTCATGCTGTTTCCTTGAAGCATTACAATTGCAGAGCTAGGAAGAGGGAGCTGGAGTCCAAAAAGTAATTTTTCCAAGCTCTGAGATATCACAAAGCAGAAATTCCACGTGTACTCTGTTGGATCAACATTCAAAAGCAGGCAGTGACCAGTAAAAATTCTAATCAAAAACCTGATAAGATTGGTGGTGATATGCATGGATTCACATGTGTGCTTCATTCACAGGTAAAGTTGACATCATCACCACCATCACCATCATCATCATCATCATCATCATCATCATCATCATCATCATCATTTTTATTTGTACCCCACTTTTTTTCCCTGGGAAGGATTCAAAGTGGCTTACAGGACTTTAAAAAAGCATAGTTAAAAAATCATAATATAAGTTAAAACACAAATTAAACAATCAAGTCATGAAAGTGATGTGTGAGTGAGGGGAGTGAAATCTTTTTATTTTTTTATTTTTTTATTTATTTATTAAAATATGTATATCCCATCCTATAGCGTGAGGTATCAGGACAGTATACAAGTAATATCAATATAAAGAGATTAAAACAATTTAAAATGATATAAATAATGTAAATGGATTAAAACACATTAAATATGTTAACAAGTTAAATAGGTTAAGACACCTTAAAATCACATGCATAAACCTTTTAGAATGAATCTTTTAGACCCCAAAGGGTTTAACAAACAGCCGTTGTTCCCCCGGTGCTTAAATGATGCCAGCAATGGCAATCAGGCCTTGGGATCTACAGCCGAGGAGTCTCTCTCCCACATCCTCGCTCAGTGTATTGGCCTCAGCGGTGGGACAAAGAGGAGGGTCACACATCTTTCCCATCCACTGCGTGAAACATTTTACTCTCAGCCTAACAACGATGTAAGAAGTGGGCTGGATTAGAGAGGCCACTACTTCCTACTGTTCATTCTGAGGTAACAGTGGCAATTCGGTTACTGATATGTGACTTAAATTACTTGCCTTTGCCTTCCTCTGAGGCTGAGAGAGTGTGACATGGCCAAGATAATGCAGTAGGTTTCCATGGCCAAGCAGGGATTTGAACCCTAGTCTCTCGGTATCCTAGTGCAACACTCCAACCACTACCCCACACTCTCCGTAGCTACTCTCTATAGCTTTAGCAATTCTACAGCTATTTCAACGGGCTACTGTTTTTCTCTGTTTAGTCCAGAGACAAGAGAACTGAAAAACATATAAATGCACAAACCGACAGGTGGGTTCAGTTCCTCAGATTAATACATGTACACAGATGCCAACATACGATTAGCACTCCAGAATCCTCTAGGCAGCACAGCCACTGAGAATTTTGGTCCAAAAAGGAAATTTCCCAAGCTCTGATTTTACACACAGGCTGTTGATGTGTCAAGATTTCATCATCCATGAACTTGTAAAATTACGAATCTGAGGAAATGGAATACAGAAGGCAGAAAAAAACAGCAGCTCTGCCCAGTTTGACTAAGTTAAGCCCCCTGTTCTAACAGTGATTGAACTTGCTATTTAAGGATACAATCTAAAACATTTAACTTAACAATGAAAGAACACTCAACCCCTTAACCTAAAACATAACTATTATGGCTAGGCAGCTAAATGAAATGTTTAGGTTAGTGGGATTTTTCCCACAGCCTAATTGAGCAGGTGGTACTTGCCCAGCCACAAATGTATGTTTGGAAGCCCTGGGACGTGCCCGAAAGGTAGCTAGCGTGAAACCACCCAACTGGCATGTGCAAATACAGGTTTAAAGGCTTCTCATTTTTTTCTGACTCTTGAAAACATGACTAGCTGTGTCAGGTCACATTTACCATCAATATTATTTTATTTCTAAGGCAATATGACATTTCTCGTTTCAAGTTAAAACATTACTTCAGCTGATAAATATGGTTGGAAAGAAAATCTAACCGTGCTGCACTCTCCCCCTCCCTTTTTAATAGAATAGGATCTCAGGTTGTCACATGAAGAGCACATTTTATAAAGAAGTATTTAGCACCTCCAGATGACCTCCGAGCAGAAATGCATCATGCTATTCAAATTCTGCCTGTCAACTGCTATGAAAAACAGTAAGTAAATATAAATGCCATTAAAGGGAGAAGTTATCTTACTTGGACAAGTTCTAGCGTTTTGAGTTCTGACAGCTTCCAATTTGGATGCCTTCCAGTGTCAATAAAACTTGTTCAAGCAGAACCTTACCTGGTTTTCACCACATCGAGGGGGTGCATCAGGCAAATTTCTACAAGACCTGTAAGATGATAGAGAAGAGAAGCCTGGTAAATACATTTGATCTCTACAGTTATTGAAGTATCAACTGTTCCAGTGCAAAGCATGTTCAGCAAAGAGAACAAGCAGAATGCAAAAGACATGTACAGTCCCCTTACATTTTTCAGGAATCTTCCTTCTGAGACAAAATAAAAGTTTTGTTAACGAAACTAGAAGCTTGCAAAAGGGCTGTCATAGTACATTGCCGGAGCTAAAACATAGCAAGTTTAATTGAAGGGATGGACAAGAAATTTGTTCAGGTAGCATTTTAATGTGAACTTATCAAATCCACACTTTTTGAACCAAAAATCACACCTGAACACCTTTAAAAATATGCATGTCAAAATATACAGCTTTCTTTATAATTCAGTAAAAAAAATCAGCATACAAACATATGCAGATTTGAAAACATGAGCATAAAATATGTACATTAGAAATAATGCATACAGCAAATGGTATACAGAAATGCTTTCCTCAGAAAAAAATGGAGAAAATTGTATTTTTAAAAGCTTACTAAGATGCATACATTTGCAAAATGTATACAAAAATGTGTAAATATGCAAATTTTCATAGACAGTAACAATAACAACAACAATTTTTTTTTTGATATCCAGTGGGGAAACTTCACAGAATAAACTTAACCATGTTAGAATAAGAAAATGAATAAAATTGGGTTGACAGATTTCATCATTTCTATTGAAATGTCACCTCTGACATTAAATGTTGTAGGTGATCCAAAGTTTCTCTGCCTCCCATTTGTAATGTTGGAACAACAAAGCTGGCTTACCTCAAAGGCTGTTGTAATAATTCCTAAGGTAAATGTTTAGAACACCGAAAAAGTAAAATAAAAATGCTAATGGCTACTATGATTATTAAAAACAGCTGATTTGCACTGTATTTTGATTATATCTTGAGTTATAAAGAATGCTTAAACAATAGGATAATTTAAAACTGCGAAGAAATTGTGTGCTAGTATCATTCCTGAAGCGACCAGTAGCTCTTTGAGTAAAGACATATTGTAGTATAAGTAGAACGATAGGTAGGATTCTAGTATGCAGCTGGATTTATGGAAAAGGAAGCTATGATGTCCTCCAGAAACACATTCAGAAGTTATCACATAGATGTGCAAGGGGCAATAGCAATATATAGCATTTATTTCTATACCGCCTATCAACTAGTGTTATCTAAGCGGTTTACAATATATTTTAGCTAATTGCCCCCAACAAGCTGGGTACTCATTTTACCGACCTGCGAAAGAATGGAAAGCTGAGTCAACCTTGGAGCCTGGCAGGATCGAACTCACAACCTTGTGGTTGCAGTACTGGCATTTAACCACTGCGCCACCAGGGCAAGCATAGAATGGAGCAATTGGGTGGTATGTACTGTCCAAATATGTAGCATCCGTGTCAGTAGAACGGTTAAGTCATGCTAGGTTTTACTCTGAACTTTAAGGGAGCTATCCAAGGTGCTGAACAGGAACTGAGGATAGGTTTTAGGCAATAGCATCCAGCTTTTTCTGCATTTGTAGTCAAATACTGCAATCCTTTGTAGTAAGAAACAAATAATGCAATGGGGTGCAATGGGACTTACTTCTAGATAAGTATGTATAATATTAACATCTATTTGGGAAGGAGGAGTGCAAGTTAAACTGCATCAGATTTTGGGGCTTTATCATCATTACATCAAATTATCACAAAATGGGGAGTGTGGAGTTGCCCCACAAGCCTTACTCTTTGATTATTGGCACTTTGGGACAGAAAGTAACTGGAATGGGCATTTGAGTGAGCAACCAAAGACACATCTTGTCACACTCAATGCAGTGCAGATGAGCAATGTCTGACCAAGTCATTGCACCTGCTAGCACTGTAGACTCTTCCTTCTTCTTTGTTTACTGTTTTAGTATCTAAAAACCAGGCTTTCTGTGGCCATGTCTCTTTTTTTCTGGTTCTTGGTTCTTCTTTGCCTGAACATGAACCTTACCCCCAGCCTGTCCCTGAGTATACTGGGGATCTCTAGCCCTTTGGACCTCCACCTGCCTGCAATGGACACAAAGTTTATCCAAAGCCTGGCAAAATCAAGCAGCTATTGGAATCTCCAAAATCTCACTTTTTGTATGAGAAATTACATTACACGAAAGTTTTGTGCGGCACTCAACTTTAATTTATTGGCCTATGAAGGGCAAATTTTTAAGATAGGCATTTTTTCCAGCAAATGAATCAGATGAATTCCACTTCTACTGGCAAGGAATATGTTTTGGTAATGTTGAGACTCTATTAGCTTCCTTGATTTCATAAGGAACAAAAAGCTTTTCTTCTCATCATTTAATTATACAGTAGGTTTCCATGGCTAGTTCATTTCCCAAAGGAATACTCTCTGCATAATAACCAGGGATGGATATACAGAAAACAAAAAGAAATGGAAGGAAACAAAATATATAAAAGTTCCACCACCATCACAACCACCGAGGATGATGATGATGATGATGATCTTTATTTTTATCCCTCTTTTCTCCTTGAGGGGACTCAAGGTGGCTTACAGCCATTAAAAGGAACATAATTAAAAACTGACATATACAAAAGTTAAAACAAAGATTAAACTACAATAATAATCAAAACATATTAAAATACATATAAAAACAGCATTAAAATATCAATTAAATAACAATTGAAATGACCAGCACTGATACAAATTACATATAAATGCCTTCTGGAAGAGGAATGTTTTTAGCTGTTTCCTGAAGGCAGCCAGGGAAGATGCCAGTCTAACCTCCTTGGGGAGGGAGTTCCAGAGCCTGGGAGCAGCCACTGAGAAGGCCCTCTCCCGTGTTCACACCAAACGCACCTGTCAGGGTGGTGGGACCAAGAGAAGGGCCTCTCCCACAGATCTCAATGCCTGGGCCGGTTCATAGGGGAGGATACAGTCCTTCAAATAACTTGGACCTGTGCCGTGTAGGGCTTTAAAGATCATCACCAGCACTTTGAATTGTGCCTGAAAACATCATTATCATCATCGTCATCACCACCACCACCACCACCACCATAACTGCCACCACCAATTAATCCACTATTGCTACGATAGAATAGATAAGGCACAGCATATATTTCCTTAATAACAGTAATAACTGATTACAGAATCCTGCTTGATTAATAGCCCAGAAAGTCAGACAGCCTTGCTGCATTCTGACATGCAGACTGGCACATCAAAATTACAGCATTTGTTTTAGAAAATATCTTTGAACTTTGTAGATGCTTTCCATGAAAAGGCTATAATTGATTGCTCAATAGACTCTCATGAAAACCAGTTCCAAACCCTATGGGAGCTCTGTAGGCACAAGGAGTGCGCATGGCACAATGAGTTCTAGCCCTACGATGGAATCATAAACCACTTAGCTAAAAGTCATTTACAATCTATCCATAATCCTTCGCCTAGAGCAGTGGTTCTCAACCTGTGGGTCCCCAGATGTTTGTAGACTTCAGCTCCCAGAAGCCCCAGCCACTATGGTCAATGCTCAGGGCTTCTGGGAGCTGAAGTCCAAAGACATCTGGGGACCCACAGGTTGAGAACCACTGGCCTAGAGGATGGAAAAGTTGCCTGACCATGGCATTCTGCCAGCTGTAGCCCCAAAAGTGTGCCAGAACTAGGCTGGCAACTGATACCCAGAGGACTTTTTCTTCAGCTGCCCCCAAAATGTGGAAGGACTTTCTAGAGAGGAGATCTGACAGCTGGATACACTGTCTGAGTTTAAAACAGCACTACAAACTAAGGCAGGCCTATCCAGATAATTTTTTAATTATGGATTGTTTGTTTTTAATATGTATACTCCTTTAACTGATTATGTATCTTTAATTGGTGTTACCTATTTTTAACTAGTGTTATTTTAATCTGTTGTTTCCCACCTCATTCCATAGGGAAAGGGAGGTGAGAAACAACAACAACATATAAAAGGAAATTTTTTCAAGCTTTGTCTCAGTCAGATCCAAGGATTCATTTATGATTACGTTTGATATTTGTTCAGCCTTTTCTCCAAAATATCCTTTCTTGTTTTGTTTTTAAAATGTAGTAGCCTTAAATTCAGAGACAGAGTGTTACTTCCCAGGGATATAGCCTATTTTTGTCTAGCAATATAATTTAGATCCACATTTCCCTAGCCTCCTCATCACTTTTTCCTTAGTTCTTTCAGTCATACCAAATCCATGGATAATAAGCATTTATATCTGTGTGATATGGAAGGGACAGCATCACATGGAGTCATTATCTATAGATCTTTGAATATTTAGAACAAACTGAAGCAGTCCAGATAACTTACCTAATAAACACACGGACAAGAATTAACTAGTAGACATTGTTTAGAGTGGTGAGGACAAAAATGGATTGTGAAGATCAAAAGGAGTATTCAAACTGGAAGAATGAGTATTAAAATGAAAATGTAAACTTAGAAATGGGGCAAAAAAAATCTAACTTCATATATACACTGATAAGATGTAAGCTGGCAGCATCTGCCCTAAAAATGCTGAAGATGAGGTAGATATCATGGTATAAATATCAATCCAATGGGCAGCTACTGCAAAGAAGGCAAATTCCATGTGGGGAATAATTAGAAGATCTGAAAATAAATCTGTCAATTAAACTTCTTTTATACAATCCCATCCCGAGCCAGAATGCTATCTACAGTTCTGGTCACTGCTCCTTAAAAGAGCAGGAAAGGTACAGAAAAGGATACCAAAATGATTAAGGGAAAAGAGTGACTCCTTTAACTCAGAAAAAGAGCAAGCAAGCTGAAAGCCTCCACCTTGTATTCCCCAGTAACAGATACACAGAAAGAAACTGCCCCTGATACTGGAGATGACGGATAATTACGCTGACTTGAGACCATTGATGGCCCATCCTCCATGAAGTTTTCTAATCCCTCTTTTAAAGGCAGCCAAGTTGGCAACCATCATGTGAATTACCCAACTGAACTATGTGCTGTATGAATAAGAGCTTCCTTTTATCTGTCCTGGATCTCTCATCATTCAGCTTCGATGGTGGATAGAGGAGAAAAGTTACTTTCTGTGCTTGGCTAATTCTATATATTTCTGTCATGTCTCCCCTTACTCTAAACTGAACAGTCACAAACATTATAACTGTTCCTCATAGTGGAATCACTCCCAGCATTTTGGTGGCCAGTTTGCTATACTTTTTCCAGCTCTACAATATCTCCTTTTTAGGAGTAGTGTATATATAAGTTTCTTCAAACTTTCCAACAGCTACAGTCTCCAGATACATGATTGATGATGCTCCCATGTTAGAGGCTCAACAATCTGTATGTTGTTTCACCTTTTAGATTGGGTCTGAGAAGCTGGGAAGGATGGATGATGCATGCATTTTATTGCAGAATACCACCTCAGTGCAGAAAGTACTATTCACCTTCCTCATGCTTTACTCATTTTCCTGGAATGAGATAGTCACAGAGGAAACAAAACACAATGGAAATTTGTTCATAGAGAGAAACACATGTCAGACAGTGTATACTATGTAGTTGGAACTGTACATATTTGTTTTGGCATTCAAACCTCTACTGTCAGAATATACAAAACAGAGATAAATATTGCGATATGTACCTTGTATTTCACTTGGAAAATAATCTTATTATGAAACTGTTAATTGTGAACTGAATTACTAATTTTATTTGGCCTTGATTTATGAAAAAATAACATTTTTTAAAAACAATTTTATCTCAAACCCAGAACTTTTGATGCCAGAACAATATTGTACAACAAGGCAAATGCTTGCAATGCATTAAATTTTATGCTGTGTATAAAGAACACAGAAAACATAGCAATACTGATCCTGATTGTGATTTCTAGCAAATGTAAAAGTTCAGTTGTGAAGCTGTTCTAGTATCTATACATAGATTCAAATCTTTTACTTTTTTCATGCATGAAGATATACTCTAACGAAGATGTACCTGTACAGGAGTGTATCCCATTCAAAATTAATTACTTTACCTTTAAAACCAGAGACTGGAAAAATTACTTTTGGGACTACAAGTCCCAGAATTCCCCACCCAGCATGGCCAGTGCTTATGCTGGCTAGGAGATTCTGGGAGTTGTAGTCAAGGCATAAATCCAAATGTTACCCTCAGCTAAAATAGATCAATAAAAATCAATAAAACTTGGTTAAATAAACATTTATCTAAGTTCCACTCATTCAGTGAGTCTATTTAAGCGGGGAAAAAACTGGATTTAGGCCCAAACAAGTATCTTTTCCAAGATCTGGCAGAAATGCTTTTTGAGAAGTCTTCTAACCCAGAAATTATATGGGAGAATTCTCAGCTGACATTGTACCAGAGGATCATGTGATCACTGCAGATAATGTAGGATTCTTTTAGTCTCTTTCAGCCATGCTGCTAGATGAAGGACCAGCAGAAACTCAGCTCAAGCTGCATCCATTCTATTTCGGGGAGCTGTATGTATCACTAAAATGCCTTGTGGACCAACTACATTCTCAGCAACCTATGCCTTGAGATGGTTTGATGTTATCTGGATTTCATCTAGCTCTAGCAACTCTTAATTGTACAGATAGTAACAAAAATCTCTGGATCCTGTAAAGTAATGCATTTTGAGCACAGCAAGGGTGGTGGTAGTGATGACAAAAAGAGAAGAGGAAGAGGAGCAGAAGGAAGAGGAAGAAGAAAAAGTGTGCCTAAATCCTTTGCCTCACAGCCATCTTCCATCCCAAGATTGTTCCCTGCTCCTTCCCCACTTTACACTGAATCCTGGGGAACAGTGAGTTGGAGGAGCTGTCAGAGGCAGAGCAGAATCAGAGGTAAAACTGAAGACAGATGTTCTTTTGGATTTTGTCTACATGAAATTTTAGACTGTGGTGCCCAGCTGTAAGTGACACTTTTCTCAAAGTGAAGGTTCTCTTCTTGGCGACAGAGCAACTACTAAGGAGTGAGGAACAGACGAGGTGAGAAAGACTTGGAGGGGCTGTGGAGATTAGAGTGAGTGGGGTGAGAACTGGATTTCTGAAGTGTTCTAGTCTCTAGTCTAGACCAAATAGCCCCATTACAAGATTTTAAACCTTTAAGACAATAGTACTTTCATGCAATTGAAGGATATATCATTTTGCATGGCTTATCTCCTCTTCCCCTCTCTCTCTTTTTGTCCCATCACTACTTCTGGTCAAGCAGATTTTTTAAAACAGTGTAAAAAAGCAGTAAAAGCTACTTACCAGAGATGAAGCTAAAATATGCTAATTAGCAAAGTGCGGCCATGGGGTTACATCCAGCCCATCATGATTTTTTCTTTTTTTTTGCTGCCCCTTGGCTCCTCCAGATTGTCTCTTTTCTGCTCTCCCCAGCCAAACTGCTTTCCCTTAAAGCATCCAGAAGCATCAATTCACCTTTTAAACAGGCTACACCCCCACTGACCCACAGCTTAACCTCAAAACATCGTTTTCGAAACCAAAAGTGAAATTCAGGCTACTTTTCATCTTTTGTTTTTGTTCTTTGGCCTTTTGGACAGTTTGTGTGGCCTGTAGAAGGTCCCTAGGGCAGAAAATTGGCCCCAGGCCCACCCCTAGTATACATCATATGAAGTAACCCCTCTTTGAAACTATCTTCAAAACTTGTGAAAAAGTTATCAGTCATCTTCATCACTCATTGCCCAATATACTACTTACTAAAAGGAAACCCAAGGCTTCTTCTGAAGCTTCACAACAGCTGCAATGTGACTAATCACTCTTGTAAAAAATAATAATCCTGTAAAATAATAAGTAACATTGCACAACTCTGTGGATCTAACTCATCTGGGATGCTGTCCCATTTCTTTCTGGCTAAAAATAAATGAGTCTAGCCTAACTAACCTGCTTCCTTCTTTCATCTCTTCCATTTTTGGGCACCACATAAACCTAAGATCTCTTCTTTCTTCCATGAGAAATGTCCTCTTTACCACTATAACAGGTGTCACAATTACAGAAGAGATGTCAAGAAACAACACTGTCTTTAGCATTTTTGTTTCATGGATAGAAGGAGCTTCCATTCATGACAACAGAGCTCTGCTCACAGAAGAGTCCCTTCTATGAGTACAACTTTCCTTCCATTTACAAAAGCTCAAGGAGGATGAACATTAAGTAAAATCCTAAATATGCTGAAGGCACCAAATCTTGTCTGATCTTGGAAGCTAAGCAGGGTCAGCCCGGATTAGTACTTGGATGGGAGATTGCCAACAAATAGCAGGTACTGTAAGTTATATTTCATAGGAGGGAACTGGCAAAACCACCTCTGAATATTCCTTGCCTAAGAAAACCCTATGAAATTCATGGGTCACCACAAGTCAACAGACAACTTAAAGGTGCATGTGTGCGTGCGCACACACAAACAAAACCTGTATGAAACTGTGCTTCTTACAAAGCAATCCTACATTTTGAGGTGGGTAGGGGAAAACACGGTGAAGCAATCATCACATCTGGAGAACTTCCAGATTATCGTAGCTAGGGTGGGAAGTGAAAAGATAGTTGTTGTTTTTTACCTGTTTCTTTGCTAGTGACTTTAAAAATGGTCTTCCCCTATTTCAACCTATGACAGAGTGTGAGCCACTCCAATTTCAATACTTGTATAATTTTGGATCTGTTTGGTGGTATGATGGGGGAATGTAGGGGCACAGAAACCTGTGGATCCATGATACAAGAACTCCAAAGAACTGCCTTGACACTCCCCTAGGATGTTATATCACTGCAGAAGGCTCAATAGTGGAAGTGGTTTGGGAAGGCATTCGACTCCCTCTCTGCACAGAGTATCCTATGTCTCCTCCCCCACTCTGCCGTGCTCCCAAAAAAGCAATAGGGTTGATCACATATAAGTGTGTGTGTGTGTGTGTGTGTGTGTGTGTATACACACACACATACATATATAAGTAGCTTACATAGTGCAAGGCCTAAACCAAGTTCCTAGTCCGCATTAGAATAGATCCACTGACTCAGTGTGAACTTGCAGTCACATAGGGATGGAGGGCGATGGAGGCGGTGCACCCTTGGCAGCAATTTTATGGGGGCGGCGTCATCCTTGCTTGCCCTCCCCCCACCGTAGCCCTGCCCTCTACATTGTAGCCACACCCCCATGCACAGTAGCCATGCCCCCGTGCATCACAGCCCTGCCCCTACACACTGTAGCCAGACCCCTGCCCCTCTGCCCTCCCTTCCGCCTGCCCCCTCCACATACTCCAAGCTCTGCCACTGAGAACTTGATAATTCAACACCAAGTTCAACTGAGTCAATAGATCAATTCATTGATTTTCCCTATAAGGTCTCATCTGAAATTCTGATAAGTAAACTCCTTTTATTAACTACGGTATTTCTGGTCAGATCGCTACAAAATTAGAAAGCTAGCTAAGGTTGCAATATATTGAATACGTGAGTTAAGGTGGTTAGGATTGTGCTAAAATTTTTAAAATTTTAAAATTTTAATTTTATTTTCTCACTATTTTCTCACTATCCAGCTATACCTTATGCTCACGCTAGATTTTATGTTGGATTAGGTACAGTGTTAAATTTTTCACAGTGACAAAATATAAGCAACTACAAGTAATCCAAGTGACAGGTTCAAACAAGCCAATCATAATGATTTGAGAAACAGCCAAAGAAAATAGAGTTATTATGGGTCTAACAACATTCTTTACAATATTGTCTAATGTAGGACATGAAAAGTCCCCATAAAACATTTAAGAAAACTTTACAAGTTGCTGTGCTAGTTATTCATACAGGTCTTTGAAAATGCCAGCCTGCAAGTGTGAAATTGTATCACAGCAAAAGCTATAAGAATTTACAATATACCAATATTTACACTATATATCAATAGTTCAGCAAATTATTTGCCTACAATTATTGTAAGTTTAAATGATTTTCTACTGAAAGTAATATCCAAGAAGCAGCAAAAATAAATCAACTGCATTTAATATAGTTTGATCTTCATGTAAAGGCAGGTTGAAATTAAGATGCTGACTCTACTATTAGATCCAGCAATGCAGCTGGATTTACTTTCTTTCTTTCTTTTTCTTTAATTTAAGTGGTGCAAGTTCCTGTATGGCAAACCCTGTCGGCAACCACACATTATGTCCCCAGCCACAAAATTCAAATTCAGCAAAAAGTGTTTCAGATGCAGGATCCCAATGGTGTGATTATTAATTTGCAAGCAGAATGATGTACTTGGCAAGACTGGCATTTACCAAAAAGCAATTGGCAGAAGATTGCAAGGAAGGGAACAATCTCTCATTTTGCTTCTTATGTCAGTTTCTGTGGGCCATTTAAACAAAAAAATTTCTGGTCCACACCAAGGTGGTAGCAGTGTAATTTTTGTCTGAAGTCAGCATTTGGAATGGGCTTTTAGCTAAAATCCATACTTCAACATCACTCTCAAGGACAGATACTAGCAGCTGAAGTGTAAAGCGATGAAATCCCATATCTGTTCTAAAGACAGAAAGTACAAAATATTAGATCCTTTGTGAATAATGCCCAGTTTCTGGTCCACACCTATGAAATAAATAAAGCCATTGTCTGACTGATATCTTTATTTCAGAAGTTAGATTAACCATATTTTTCTGTTGTGCTGACAGTTCAGTCATGATAGATTGTTTGACTGTAGTATTCCTAAGAGATGATGATATATCACAGATGAGAATAACAGCACCATATATATATACTCTCTGAACAAACAGATACAGTGCCAAAAATGACAGAAGAAAAAACAACTCCCTGTAATTTTAGCACATCAAGTGTTAATATGTGAGTTATTTGATATTCCTTAGGTGGCACACACACACCCAACAAATAGGGAACAAGTATTTTTTAATGTTTTAACATGGGCATATCTTTGACTGTTAACTTCATCAGAAACACAATAAACTGTTGAACTTAGTTGATTTAAAGACTCAATCAGGATTGAGAAAGTATTATTAGTCCTGTTATTTTGGAGGGAACAGACTTGTTGTTGCAATAAACAAAGAATTGTTGCGATTATTTACAATCACTAATGATTTCCTGTAATAATTCCATATAGAAAAAGTACTTTTTGCAAGCATTTGAACTACTGTGCAACTAAGATGGAATTTGTAATTCCAAATCACTTTACATTCTTCAAAAAGCACTACAGGCAGTTTGCTGTCATTCACAGGTCACATGCACTTTCTGTCTACAAGGAAGGGTCTCCTCACTTTATATAAGACTAAAGGGATCATTGAGGGCCATTCTCCACTACACTGTTATAGTGCTATTATTCCACTTTCAACATCCTGTGGAATCCTGGGGTTTGCAGTTTAGGGAGGGGCATTTAGAATTCTCAGCCAGACAGTTCTTTGACCTCAGTAAACTACAAACCCCACAATTCCATAGCTTTGAAAAATAACCTTTTGCTGCTAAATACCCCAGAACCTCCAGCCAAC
The DNA here is from genome assembly GCA_948472985.1 of Iguana delicatissima. NCBI lineage: Eukaryota > Metazoa > Chordata > Lepidosauria > Squamata > Iguanidae > Iguana > Iguana delicatissima. Next base: position 93,423 of record CAOKZL010001958.1, on the reverse strand, counting down.
ATTGCCACTGTCTGAGGGATTCTGGGAGGTAGGGTCAAAAAAAGTAAATTTTACAAGCTCTAATTACTTAATTCAAATGCATAAACAAAATTGCACTGGCTTGAGGCACCTTCCACATTAGATTTGGAGAAGCATAGAGAGATGCTGTAGGGATGGGATGAATGGGAAGTCCTCTTACACGTATGGAAGTCTGCTTATTCAACATTGGATATTATCCACATTAAGAAAACATATGGCCATTTCCACACTAGACTGTTATAGCGCTATTATTCCACTTGCAACACAATGAAATCCTGGGGTTTGCAGTTTCGGGAGAGGCTGGTTGGTCCCTCCCGAACTGCAAACCCCAAGATTCCATAGGATGTTGCAAGTGGAATAATAGTGCTATAACAGTCTAGTACAGAAATGGCAATATAAAACCTGTGTTATCATCATCATCACCGCCATTCATATCTCACCTTTAATAAAGCAGCTTACAAATTCTTAAAACCAATACAGATCAAAAACAGACAAAAACATCAGCCTATCTACCTATTGATCAGTCAAGTGATTATTTCAAAACAATAAAACCATCTATAGGCTTAAAACCATCTAAAATTTTTTGAAAGACAGACTGTTAAATCAACAAAACAGCACTGCATTAAAAGCTTATCTCAGTCAATTCCTAACATCCCAGGGGAATAAGGTTTTAATTGGAGGGCAGAAGGAGAACTTTCCTTATAGAGGGAGTTCCAAAGTCCGAAAGCAGACACCTTGTCCCCATCAAATATGCCTGGGAGGGTAATGGAACAGAGAGATGGGCTCTTTCAAAGAGAGTTTGAACAGGCTTCTGTGGGAAGATACAGTCCTTCAAACAACCTGGACCTGAGCAATACAGCTTTACAGATCATCACCAGCATTTTGAATTTTCCCTGGAAATGGACCTGCAACCAGTGGAAACCCTACAACCTGGGAGTTGTATGCTTCCTGCAGCCAGTCCCAGTCAACAAACTGGCTGCAAACTCTTTGGGCCAAATGAGTTTTCTGAGCACTTCTTAAAGTCAGTCCCATGTGGAGTGTATTACAGTTGGATTCAGGTTAACATTAGGATGCTGATGACATCCAGTTCTATTATTCTATTCCATCTAATTCCAAGGAAGATATTTCCCTGGTGCTTAGCATCTGTAATGAACTGCATGAGGACAAACAAATTGAAGCTTAAATCAGACAAGAAAGAAAGGCAGATCTGTGAATAGGTATTCAGCCTGCACTGGGAGCCCTGGTGGTGCAGTGGTTAAATGCTGGTACTGCAGCCACAACGTTGTGAGTTTAATCCTGCAGGGCTCCAGGTTGACTCAGCCTTCCATCTTTCTGTAGATCAGTAAAATGAGTACCCAGCTTGTTGGGGACAATTAGCTAAAAAAAGATTGTAAATTGCTTAGGGAGTGTTTTGCACTGATAAGCAATATAGAAATATGACTGCTATTGCTGTTGCTATTTATCCAAACAGGTTGTACCAAAGACATGTGCCACTATGTCCATATCAGACATCTGCGAGAACAGGCACAGCTGGTACACTAGCTTTAACTGTGCAATAAACTCCTGATCACTGCTGAAATGTGGGCCTCCAAGCTTATCAGGGCTGAATCTAGAAAAATATGCAAACTGCAAACCTGCATCTTCAGGGAGAGCGCAACCCCATCCAGTACAGGCTGAATACCTCTTCACAGATCTGCCTTTCTTTCCTCAATTTGGTTTAAGCTGCAATTTGTTTGCCGTCCATTACAGATGCCAAGCACCAGGGAAATAGCTTCCTTGGAATTAGGTGGAAAAGAGTAATAGAACTGGGTGTCATCAGCATTCTAGGGTCACCTGACTCCAAAACTCTGGACAACCTCCTCCAGTGGTTTCACTTATGTTAAATGTGTTAAATAGCACAGGGGACAAAACAGCACTTTGAGGGACTCCATAGTCCAAAGACCACATGGTCAAACAGAAATTCCCCAGTACTGTCTTCTGTGCACAACTTTCCAGGAAGGACCGGAGTCACTGTAAAACAGTGCCTCCATGTTCCATCCCAGCAAGTCAATCCAGAAGAATGATATCAAAAGCTGTCTAGAGGTCCACTAGAACCAACACAGACATATGAGACCCCCTGCCCAGCATAAGTCATCCACAAAAGCAACCAAAACAGTCTCTGTCTCATCACCAGGTCTGATGCAACACTGAAATGCAGCTAGATAATCTGCATCATCCAGGAGCCTGTGGAGTTTAGAGGCCATCACAACATCTAGCACTTTGCTCCAAAATGGAATACTGGAGGCTGGGTGATAAATATAGTAGGATCCAGAGGAGTTTTAAATAGAAGTCTTACAACAGCCTTATTCAGACATGCTAGGACTGTGCCTTGCTGCAAACAGGCATCAATTGCTCTCATTACACACTCACCCAGCTCCACTCTGGCCTATCTAGTAAGCCAGGAGAGCATGTGGCTAAGACACATGTAGCGGTGCTTGCCTCTCCAAGCATCCTGTCCATGTCCTCAAGTTGCACAAACTGAAAAATTATCATTGGACAATGTAAAATCCCATGGAAGAGATAAAGATCAGAAATGAGGCTAAAACACATTACAAGGTTTAGTAAAACAAGTGACAGTTATGGAGGAATTGAGCAAACCATTCTGAGGAGCAAATTCATCCCAAACTTGAAAATGCCCTTTCTCCAGTAGCCACTGTACCTTACTTGAAGGGGCGCTTGGAGAAAGGGACCTAATGAAGATCTGAGGTACATGTGGGGACAGGCAATCCTTGGAATTTCCAAGGATTTTCAGCATCAAAGTGATGCCTATTTCAGCTGTCACTTACCTCACTTTTTAAACACATGAACATAGCCTTACCCCTTCTGTTGTTGTTTTCCTCTTGTGGAAAATGAGTATTGTTCTTCCCCCTGTGGAGGTGCTTCCTTTCAAGCAAGAATCCTAGAAAATCAGGGTTCTTGGCCCTATGGAAAAGCTTCACACAAACACCTCTCCTCCTCAGAAGTGCTGCCTTCCATGTGAGGAAAGTATTAAAAAGGGAGGGGACAGAGATTAGAAGCTCCTCTGCTCATGCATTGAAGAAATGAGGTGAGTAACATCTAAATAAGGCTAGACAGATCAACAGAATTATATTTAAGATTCTTTGCTTCTATAACTGACCCTTCTCAGACACTGGCCCCTTCAAATGTCCCAAAATTGTGGTTATCTTCAGTGTTCAGGCTGAACTCAGTGCAGAGACATTACTCTATTTTTTGACATGTTTAAAGTTCTCTAACGAATAAAGCTAACAGCTCATGCCTGCATGGACTGTCATTCTCTGCCCCTGAGGGCCTTAATGTCTTTAAAATAGGCCTCCTAGTTTGTATTTAACTACTTTGTCCACAGAGGTCTGAAGGGTAGAGTAGATCAAAGATGTGCTACACACATAAAAAGCAGCTGTCCTTCATTTGCCGTTAATTAACTTCATCTGACCAGATCTTTTATAGCCTCCTTGTCACATATTCAACAGTCTATAAGCCCTATGACCTGCTCCTAAGTACTGGACCATTGCACACATTTCAACAAAATATAAATCTGAAAATTATCTTCTAAATAAATATTTCAAAAGGAAGAAATCTTGGGTTTCAAGCTACAGGGTTGCTGCTGCTGCTTCAGAACCAATAATCTTCAGCTTGGTTTATGTTGGAAAATGGTAGGTTGACACTATTAGCACCCTAGACACAAAATTCAAAGTCACCAAAAAGCCTGTCAAATTCATGCTTGAGTCAACATTCGGGCACCAAAACATTTTAAACATTACAGAAATGCAGATGCCACAGTTAGTATGTTTGTTTACTGGCCTGAGTAAGTTACTCTGCATGTAAATGTCAATGCATTCATTTCCAGCTTTGTGAAATGTTTCACATTCATAGAAAATGTATAGAGTTCCTACAGACCCCTATGACTCATGAGATGCTGCTACATGCCAAAAAGCTGAAAATTCAGGTTTGTATCCAATTATGCCTTCTTCTCATGGAAGGCTCTTTGCACTAGCAAAGCCATTTTCAATTGTTTTTTTGGCCACAGCTCTCTTAGGAGCAATTCTCAGGTTCCAACCCCCTGCCCTTGTCAAACAGGGATACAACATGAACCGATAGACAGAAAATCATTATGGCTTCAAGAATGCTCGATTGACTATGTTGATGCAGTGCAGTCTGATTCATGACTGACTCTAAACTGAGTCTGTGTAAGAGACCCCACATGGCTGGTACAGGGTATGAAATATTTCACAAAAGCCTCAACGTTTGTATATATTAGCTCTTAAACTGAGATGTGGAAGGAGCTTAAGCAATGAATTTACCAGTTGTGCAAAATTCAAATGGTGTATTAGAAAGATATCAAAACTATTGACTCCGATCAAGGTAGCTGCTTGAGTATCTCACTGGCTCAGTTACCAGGGCCCTCATATACCCTTGAGGCTCCCCTTCTCAAAGATTTCAGGCTGTGACCCCCTTCAAATGTCTCAGGGCCCCCTGGGGGGTCATACGGCCCTTGTTGAGAATGGTTGTTGTAGCAGATATTTCTTTGAAAGAAAGGAAGAGGGAAGCAATTTTTACTCATCTCCCTTTCCCTTAAAAAACCCCACATCACCTGCCATGAAAGGACCTTCCAGTCCACTAATGGCGGGAGGAGAGCATAAGAATCCAGAGAGGCAAGGGGGAATGAGAAGACTTCAATTCCCCCTTTTCATTAATGGAATCTATATCAAATGAACCATCTGTAGAGGGACACAACTGGAAACAATCATCTGGGTTTCTATTCCACTAAAGTTAAGACCTCCTAAATCTCATGGATTTCAATGGGGATGTTAAATGGAGATTTGGATCTCTGCAATTAAGATAACTGAGAATTAGAATGGATTATGCTCATTATTTACATTATTATTTCACATATGGTAGGAAAAAAATTACAGCAAACCTGAAGTTGTTTTTTTCCCCAGTTTAATCCTGGTTCTTAATTTTAAATGTTGAGGTCAAAGTTCTATCGCGATTTTATTTATTAATTTATTAATTTATTTACGAACTCACATTTTTCCTTTTATGGGACTCAAGGTGGCTGCCAATATGAGTAAATATGCTGACACAATATTATGTCAGCACAACTCTGGGTTATGTGAGCAGTTGTACTCTCATAAGGGCATGTATCCAGTACCTTCTTACACAAGCAGTTTCCTTTTGTCCCTCAGCATAAGAAGATGGCTTAATGGACTGTCAGTGTTCACATACAACTCTTTCTGTAGAATCCGGAATGGAAAGTGGGGTGGCCTGGGCAGAACATCATCACTGTCTCCATTGTCCCAGGTCATTTGTGTAGGCATGCTCTGTCAGCATTGAACAAGACGTGAATCTTAGTTTCACTGCTGCTTTTTATTATTATTTTTAAATAGTTTTATACTTTTTAAAAATTGAGATGACTATTAGTGTTGTTTTGGTATTTTATTGAAGTTATGTGAGGTTTTCTGAGCACCTCCATTCTTGAAGTGGGAAAGTGAGTTTCTTTACTTTCCCTTCATAAATAAAAGTCTCAATAAATAAGTATTTTAGAACAGACATTGGACATGTGATTGTTGATGGTAAAACCAAGAACCACCACCTCCTCCTCCTCCTCCTCCTCCTCTTAGGAACATGTAATACCACAAAATATGTAGCATAAATCACAGCATTGTGCATTTCTATACCTTTCAAAGCCATAATCCATGCAGTGGATGGGAAACAGGGAACTATGCATGATGCCCTGTTCATCCATTTTGTTGCAACGCACATTACTAGGACAACCAAGGAATTAAAGACAAAAGTTTATGGTATCTGATTCTGGCCTGTCTCTCCTTTCTACGTCTAAAACTATATTTTTAAGCAGACACAATAATAAGGATTTTTTTTCTTCTTTTCATTGATGAAAGTATACAATGCTGTGTGAAAAACTGAATAGCTATTCCCAGAGCTTGGGAAAAAGTTACTTTTTGGACTACAGCTTCTAGAATTCCCAAGCCAGCCTTGTATTTCTCCTAAACCTTTTCCTAAATCTTCTCCTAAACCACTATGATCAGTCAAGTAGGGACATGGGGGCGGGGGGGGCGATTCACCCTGGGCAGCAATGTTTTTGGGGCATCCCAACCATGGCCACGCCCCTGCGTGCCCTGGCCACACCCCCATGCACCCTGGCCATGCCCCCGTGCAGTAGCCCCCCGACCCCCCTCCACACACTCAAGCTTCACCACTGACTATGATTGATCCATCTTCATCAGGAAAAACACACTGCTCCAAAGCATTGATTCTCATTCTGCTGCTCCATCTCTACATTTATTCACATCCATTTGTGTGGTGAAAATAATTTAAAATTTCTGCTCAATAAAGAAAGAAAAGGGAGAGTAGGCAGGACCTCTTATTAAAGCTCTGGTAAATATATATTATGTCAGTGCTCCATTATTACATATCTCCCACTACTCTTCTGCAACATGTCCATATCAGTTTAGCTAGGTAGGTAGGATGCCCTTAAGCATAATTGAATGAGTTTATTCAATATGTAAGCAGAGAAACAGGCTAACCTCACCTCCTCTGTTATCACTTTGCTTTATGTAAAAGTGGTGAGTCTCAAGAGAAGAAATTGTACCTGTGGGAAGCTCCACACTAGCTAGTAATCAGGGTTCTGGCTCATGTAGTGGGTCTTCTTTTCAGATTCATTATTTGTAAAGCAAACAAACTGGTGGAAAGGGGTAGAGCTGCTACTTTCCCTTCATATTGTGTTTAATAAATACACTTAAGAATGCCTGAAAGGGACCTTAGTCACACAGAGACACCCAACCAGCTTTACCAGTTACATCTTAGAAAACCCTTTTCCCATTTGTCTGCCTGGTGTTCCTTCTTTCTCCTGTTTCCCTCCCCTCTTCCCACTATTTTTGTTTCACTGTCTCCATTGCAATACACACCAGCCTTTTCATTTCACTGTCCTTCATCCTATTAGCAGAAATTCTCTCTTTCTTTCCTCCATCTTATAACTATTTTAAGAGGTTAGGGTCCCAGCAGAGGGAAGTATCATCGGAACTGCTTAAAAGCTCTCTGGAGAAAATATCCCAATTGTGATTGCAGCTTCCTGTCTAAGAAAAGGCAGGGAACTTGCACATGTTCTAATTGAAATATAGTACTGCAGGGACCTCTCAAATTGGAATCTGGCTCTGGAAGATTCTGTAACATATCCTCATGAGGACAATGTGAAAGAAAATAGGATTCATGGAGCGAAACGGAGTAAATGCAAAGTGCCAACCTTTAGGAGGGACTGGCTCACAGTTCGGACAAGGCTGACTCAGAGGAAAGAAATAGATAATTCGGAAGAGTCAAAACAAATTGGCACATTGGTGTATATTCCAAAAGGAATATCATCTAGCTTAGTTGTGTACCGTATCAAATACACATGACAAATCATTTTACAATAAGTCATTGCTATTGTTTAATAGCAGCCAATTTTCAGTTTCAGACCAATAAGAATAAACAGTAGCTAAAGTCTAGCTTCATATGCAAAGGGATCTCTGAGACTAACTGAGAGAAAGAAATTGGTAGCATAAGCTTTCACAGACTTAAATCTACTCCATCAGATGGATAGAGTGAACTGTGACAATATTACCAGTCTAGCTTCATAGTTTATTTACGTATCTATGTATACTCTAGATTATGGCTGCTGAACATTTTGGCATTGGGTCATCTAAAGTTCAATCCTATATATGCCTTGGATTGTAATTCTGTGCATGAAGACACACACCAGGGGCTTACTTCTCAATAGCCATTTATAGAACAGAACTGCAAACCTTTCAGTAAGCTCTTAAAATTATATGAAAAAGAAACTTGAAAGAGGACAGGGAATTTAAGGTAAATTAATCAAGTCAACAACTGAAAGACAATAATTTGTTCTCAGGTGCTCTTATCACAACTGTTACTTTATTTTCACAATGTCCAAGGCCTCAGGCAAACAGACAAACAAACAAATGATATTAAAGGCAGGGGGTTCCAAAGGAAAGAGAAACCCAAAATCATATGTTCTACAAATTCCTCTCAGTGGAAGATGTTGCATGCAGAACTATGTGTGCAAACATCTGTTGCACAGGGTTTGGGTGGAATCTTATAAGGGCCAATGGCCAGCTGAGCTGATACCAGGCAGCTACTCATCCCAGCCTAGAATAGTCAGTAATAATTACTGAGGACTACCCTTGCTGGCACTGTGACTCTGTCCCTGGACTGGAGGAGGTTTGAATCTGGAGTAAATCACTGTTCCTTCACCCCATCCCTTCTCTGCCATGAGTGGCTGGTGGAACCACAGCTGCACTCTGGATTTTACTGTTGGATTTTACCACTACTTTTTCTGCAGATGCTCCAAGTTGAATGAGAAGTCCCAATTCCTGGATCCTCATTCAGCATCAGCAGAGTCCCTGTTCAACTTGGCATAACTGTGTAGGTAAAACCCAGAGTGGATTTGCCCCTTTCGCTTGGGGCCCTTTTCTCTGGCCCTTTTTAATATTTTCTGCTAGCAAAAATCTGAGATCACATAGCAGAGAGAATCTATCAGCAGATGGACATTTCCGCAGGCAGGGAGGGCTTTCTGTCAGCAGGCATGTGCTTAATCCTAACTTCTTACTGCTGGCAAATCTTTGATTTAATATTGCATCATTAAATCAGGAAAAGGCACTGTTTATCCACACTGAACCACACTGCAGCAACCAGAGTAGTCCCACTGAATTAACAGAATTCATATAAGTGTTGCTTTACTAAGTTCCCATGGATTCTATGGAACTACTGTAGTTGGGACTAACAACTAAATTTAACCCTCCTAGTTCTCCAAATTAAACCCAAACTGTGTTCAGACTATTAAGATCATGGCCTTTCAAATGAACTAGGAATTTTCACATTATAAAGCATTTATGTAAAAATCCTTTACTATAACAAGGAACTATGTTGTCAGAATCCAAATGTCACAGCATAAATGGAAATGTGTGTTTGTAATATCTAAAAACGCTTTGTAATGTTAATTAGAAGATTCCAAGACAGAAAGATAGATTGTTTCTTCCCTGAAAATAAAATCTTCCTATTAAATGTAAATTGTTATTAAACACACCATTAAGATTCAGAGAAATGGAATGAGGTCAAAAAGAAATAAATGAATACTGGAAAGATAAAAAGAAACCACTTCAGCCAATGCTTCTTAAAATACATTTTACTGTAAGCAAACATGTCTAGTTTAGTCAAGCAAATTACTTCTCTTCTCTCCACACAATCCATGCCATATATACTTAAGAAACAATTAAGAGGTTATCTGTTACCTGACTGTTTGGATGTTGCACTCATCAACTAATAGATTTAGGCAGTACCTAAAATATCAGAGATCTAGTTCATAACAGCTCAAAGCTGTGGTTTTAGTGTCACAGTACTCACTCTTTAGGACTCTTTACCAGTAGAAATTAAACAGTCACCTCCTGGCCCTTCTGTGCCTAATGACAACTCATTTGTTCCACAAATGTTGCTAGACTGATTATACTTACATAAATGAATATATTTCATACACTCACAGAACACAACTATGTCTTACCGTAACCCATCATTCAATAATAATAAGTCAGGGTTTACTCAAATGACATAGTGGACCTCCCATCCATGGCTGCAATAGCATACAAGCACAAATAACAACATATAATTCCTTACAATTAATTATTTTCTTCACTTAAATAATGTTTAAAAATATTATGTCTCCAGCAAACAAGCTATTGCATTTAACAATACAGTACAATTTATGTTTTAATATAAATATAAAATTCAAAGAACAAGTCCCTGAGAGAAATCTCATAGTTCTTCCCACAGTGTACGGTCCCCTTGAATAGCTGTAAAATTTAAAAAGAGATCATTTCTATTCCCCTCAGGAACAGCCCTTAACTCCCTGCTGACAAATAGTCTGAGGAAAAACAAGACTATTAAGCATGTCTTGGTTGCTGTAACTGAGTAGAAGAGAGGGAGGCAATTGATACAACTTCTGTTGGGAGCACATAGGTAATGAGAATAGTCCATTTTCACCGAACTCTTAATAACAGCTTAAATAATAGCATGGTTTACATTACCATGTTGTGTGAATCAATAATATGGCAATACATTGAAATCTGCTGCAGTTGAAATAAAATTTATTATGCTTCTTTACTCTGTTTTGCTGCTATTTTACTGCAAGAATTTTGAAAATTGCTTACAGCAGTTTCCCCTTTTAGCCACTTACACTTTGATAGGTGGGATTAATTTATCAGAAATAAAGAAATTTGCAAAAAAACCATTAATAATAATTAAATAGACTCACCTATTATCTCAAGTGGAACAGTCTAGAAAGAACTAAATGACATGATATCCCCACATTTTTAATTTATTATTTACTCAGTGCATAGATTACTTACCATACCAAACATTGTCTCAGATCAGTTTACAACACTAATTTATTTGGGTTAGCTACACAATTGCATAGATCACTGTGTATAAATCAAGTATTTCTATATCATTCTGTTTTATAGGAAGCAGCCTTATATTCCACCATACAGACTATTGATTCTAGACCACACTGTGTGCCCATATCTCCAGTTTCAGAAAGAATTCATTCCCAATCCTTCCATTGTCGTAAGTGTCACAATTTTCATCCACTGAAAGTAAAGATCTATAGTTTTTTTGTTTTTTTAAAGAGATGTTATTGGCAGTTGCCTTACGTCGTCCTTTCACTGGACAGAAGAAAAGACTGGATGAACTGATGAGAGATAGGCAGCCTGGTCCCTCTAGCAAGGTGGTGCTGAATGACGACTTTCAACCCCTACATGCCAGAGTGGGGAGAGTAGAGAGAAGATGGCTGTAGGAGGCCTTGCCCTTGACTGATTCCCAGTCTCTTCTGGCCTCTTTGTCAGCAATGAGGCTAAGGGTTAAACTAAAATCATAATCAAACATTTTTTAGCCTCTCCTTGGGGAAACCATTTCTACATCAAGGATGTAAAATGTTGGTAAGTCATGCCAGCACACATCTAATAGCCTGTTTCCAGATGGATGTTTCCATTGTTGAGCCTCTTCGTTTGCAGATGCTTGACTGTGAAAACTCCAAAAACACAGAGTGAAGTTTTCTTTCTCATAAACTGCCATAATGCCAGACTGCAATGGCTTTTTCCTTATTTTATTTTAGAGTGAAGTTTATGGCATAATTGCCTTTTTCGGAGAAAAAAAGCCCTTTTCTCTTACTTCTCACATCAATCCCACCATGCACAGATATATACATACAAGTGTTCAAAAAGACAGAACAAACTCAAGTTGGTGAAAGTTTATGTGTACAAGGAGACAAAAACTGTGAAAGAACCAACACAAAATTCCTTCACAATTGCAGAACATTACAATGAACATTTTATTAATTCAGTGCACAAATTCAAAAGATTGTGATTAGAATCTGTAATCTAAGAATATGGAAGGCTAAGACCTGTACTTATGAGTGAAAGCACAATTTATTTTACTATACAGAAATATGTCCATTAAGAAAGTCTCCAACAAAGAAGCTCCTTTCTACAAAGTCTTTTTATGCCTGCCCAGCTCCTTCTTTCATCCTGGTCTTCTATCTAGCTGAATTTTTTTTAGCAGAATCAGCACTGAGAAGAGGATGGAAGAGGGCTGGAAAAACAGACCTGGAGCATCAGGTTGCAACACTGTGTCTGCCACAACCAATGCAATAAAACTTCAGTTGAGAAAGAATGAGATTCTGCTCTAGCTAATCATACTTTGGCTGTGTGTACCTGACTGCAAAAGGCAAGGTAAAAAGCATCAGTTCCTAGATCCCCTTACTGAGCATGTGTGAATGGAAAACAGAAAGAGACCTGCCTGCGTCTTCAATCCCAGCATGTCAAAGAAGCATAGACCTATATGTTTGGCCACCAAAACAGAAATACATGTGTACTGGACATGAACATGACATGACATATTGGATTTATATTTTGCTGTCAAACATGCCCAAGCATCTGGAGACATTTTGCAACCATTTCCATTAACATAATACAGAGGCAAACTAGAACTACATTATACAATTTTACACTCCCCCTCTCATATTTTCTTTGTTGTTGCTGTGTGCCTTCAAGTTATTTCTGAATTATGGCAACCTGCAAGTGAACCTATCATGGGGTTTTCTTGGCAAGATTTGTTCAGAAGGGGTGGTTTGCTTTTGCCTTCCTTTGAGGCTGAGAGAGTGTGACTTCCCAAGGCAGAAAACAGTCCCCCGAACCAGCTGGACCACCCCTATGCTACAGCACTGCTTCAAATACAGTCACCCAGATTTGGTTCATTCTAGATGGAATAAAATTCTATCTACACAATATCTTACAAAAGTTATTGTTTAAGATCATGCAGAATAATTTGCAGGTAGGTTATATTTAACCCAACTCAGTTTCAAGGTTTTGCAAATACAGCTCTTCCCAGACATCTCTTGCATTTCCTGGTACTACATTATCTGGATTGATAATTATTTAGTATCATTTGCTCAGCTTTCCTCTTTTAACATTCTGCTGGAAATCTTAAGCCATTTCTGCACTTGACTGTTATAGCACTATTATTCCACTTTCAACTTCCTTTGGAATCCCAGCCTAAACTGCAAACCCCAGGATTCCATAGGATGTTGAAAGTGGAATAATAGCACTATAACAGTCGAGTGTGGAAATGGCCAAAAACAAGAACAGAGAGAGCCCCATAAAATTAGGCAGAGTTATGCCTTGAATTTTCCTGGATTTCTCTTCCTTTTTACAAAATTTAGGATAGCTGTAGAAAAGAGATAGGAGAAAGAGAATGAGCAACAGGACTGTGCGCTTTGTGCGAGATGACTGAAAGTCTGAAGTGAGGCAACCACACACAGCACCTTTCTGCACAATTAATTAATGACTTCTACAGATGTTGTTCTTGATCTTGCAGCTGCTGTTTTGCACATGGGAGTTTTCCCCACCCATTCAGGGTTTTTCATTCATTTCAATGGAGGGGAGAAAAAATCCACCATTACATCACATGGCACAAATTGAGCTGTAAACCACTGAAGTACATGAAACTTCCTACACGGCACTGAAGTGTTCACAGACTGGCAGCTGCTACATCAATCAATTAGATTTGGCAGATTTTGTACGAAGTATCAAACTCCACAGCAAATGTATACATAGAGTTACTTTTCTACTAAAATGAATATCAAAGCTGTTTCTGGGAGACAATTACGTAAAAATCAGAAATTGCTTACAAGAAGTTGCTAGACCCAAACAAATCATGGAATTACTGAAATCCAAATTATGATTATTAAAAATTAAAATTATTTTGAATCAAGCAAGTATTATAATTCTATAGAATTGCAACTTTGCTCCCCACAGAGCTAAGTTTCTATTTTCTGCCCGATAATTCCTAGTATGTGTTGGCAGAACTCAAACAATATTTTTTTAAAAAAAGATGTAATTTATGTTATGATATTGGGGAGCTTACAGAGACGCTGATACTGTCCTCAAACACAGACTGTTAGTCTTTTCCAAACAGTCTGGTAGAAACTGCCTCAAACACAGTTCATCAGCAACTGACATGTTCTCAGAACTTTAGTCTGGGATTTTTCATAATATGTTATGAAACAATCTTTTTGTCTAGCACTTCATCTGTTTATGGTATGAGTTTAATGCATACCACTTAAGTCACTTAAATTCCACTGGAATTTCATTCATATATTTGTATGCTGTTTTATATATTGAGCATCAGCCTTAATGTAACGTTACAGCCTAAGAGACGGAACTATTGTCAAACCGCAGCACCCATAAAAGTATGTACATCTGTACACATGATAATTTGTATTCTATTTTTACAGATAAAAATACGCAATATCTCTGCTCCTCTCACTGGTCACCACAGACTTGTTAAAGTAAAATTACATTGCCTCAGCAAAATGTCCAGACATTGATTTAAAAATTTTCTAGGAAAAAGTTAAATACCATGAAAGAAGCCACTAAGAACGCCTCTCTGTGATATCAGGAAAGGGGTTACCAAGAATGCACGCTCTTCTCTGATGGAAAGAAAGGACTACCAAGCAATTTTCCTCAGCTAACAACAGGAAGGGATTTTGTGGAGCAAGTAGTTATTGGGCATGCCTAGGGTGTGTGGGTCCATGTGTGAGTGCAGAATGTACACACTGAGCATGAGAAGACACACATACAGAAAGAGAGAAACTCGTCTTGTATGTTAATGCAGTGACCAATCCTACATTCATATATCCTGATGGACTGAGTGCAAAGGGGCTAAATCCTGAGGATGACTGGCAACTATTCAAGGCAGTTCAGGGATCATCACATTGCATACAGTGTTGCTGAATACCATGTTGTGGAAACAAGCGATGACAGCATTATTATTCTGTGTTATTTTAGCCTTTGCTGGTCTTCCGACTATTTTTCACCACTCCCATTTCCTGGCAGTATATCATGGCAGTGTTTCAACAGACATCTACCAAAAGTCATATGCTGACTGGGAAATGTCAGCATGTAGAGCCATCTCTAGAATTAGCCTGCCTTTTGGCACCTATGCCACATCAGCAGATTACTAGCCTGAAGGAAAAATATACACATACACTGGAGAAGAAGGCTTTTACTTTTGTAGTAGGGGAGGAAATGTTTAAAAAAAAAGCAACAAAAACAAGAGGACAAGATAGATAGTGGCAATAGATACACTAACTACCGGCCCTGAGAATTCCTTCACCCATGAAGTCTTTATGCGCATACTTAAAATTGATTTGCATTCAGACCTAAACATGTGCAGTTAAACATAATAAAGATATATGCCAACCTATCCATGTGAATAATGAAAAATACATTACGTACTTCCTCAGAATGTCTCGGCACAGCTTTCCAAAGGCATCTAAAAGGGAAGGTTTAAGCACAAGGACCCAATTTAAATCCAGTTACTATTCCCAATTAGGGCAGGACCATTGAATCAGTTGCTGTATCATAAATCAGAAAGCCAGTGTGATGTAGTCACTTGATCATCAGACTACAGTTCTGGAGACCAGGGTTCAAATCCCTGTTCAACCATGGGAACTCACTGGATGACCTTGGGCAAATCACTCTTTCTCAGCCTCAGAGGAAGGCAATAGCGAATTCCCTCTGAAAAGAGCTTGCCAAGAAAACCCCAGTAGGTTCATCGTAGGGTCACCATAAGTTGGAAACAACTTGGAAGGCGTACAACAACTATCATAAGTCACCATTTATACAAAATCTATTAATTCAGTGGGTTTATTCTATTCTGGGGGACTAGCAACTGAACTAAAGGTCAGGACAGAAGGCACAAAGAACACTTCTGTGTGTGTGCTTCCGTATTACTTTCTGGGTTCTGTGGTGCCAACTGTTATTGAACAATTTAAACACAATCACAATTTAAGTCCCAATATATATTTTTAACAACAACAAATTAGATATTAAATAATAATAACGAATTAGATATTAAATTTAACAAAAATGCACTGCCCCAAAAGTTCCATACATCCAGTGAAGTGCCAGTGCAGGATGTTATTGCAGGACCCTTCTGCCTGTGTTGCTCAATAGAATTGCGACATTTGAAAGCTAATAATAATAATAATAATAATAATAATAATACAAATGCAATACAGAAGTTCCACTACAAAGAACTTAGCCCCTACTCTGCTCCAAAATACATCACTGAAAATATTCAAGGCAAATGGCACCTACTCCCTGGAAATGGCAGCAACAACTCCTCTCCAGCTCCAACTTTCTCTCATTCTGAGCTCAGCTAATAAGCACAGACCTTTCCTTAGGGTTTCCCTACCCCATGGACCTAATCAATAATGCACAGGGGTTACATTATTACATGAAGTATCACATTCACACATAATTGTCAGAAATCTGAACTTTTTGCTGAATGCATAGTTGTACACCTTCATCTAGGAATGTCTCATACGGAAAAGAGCTTCTGCATCAGTAAGATAATCAGGCTTGCTTCTTATTAGTGCTAAGGAGCCTGACCTATTAATAACTGGGCTACCCGACACATAGAAGATTTCAGTGAGCTGAAATGAAAAGGACGTCTGGAGTATAGATCGCAGAAAACTCAACTTACATCTGACAAGATACAATATAGAGAACATCTTCATTCCTATAAGGTGGCAATACATGCAACAAAGAAAGAAAGAAAGAAAGAAAGAAAGAAAGAAAGAAAGAAAGAAAGAAAGAAAGAATTATTATTCAGGGTGTTGAGGGGTCTAAGTCTCTCAAATCCAATTCTAGAGCCTTCAGCAGTTCACTGTGATGTCTTTCATAATCATTTCACAGATAAAATATCTCAGATAAGATCTGACATAGTAGCGATTGTTATAGCAGAAGTTGACAATGGGGAGTCCAGCAACTCCTTGTAGGATTGCATTGGATCAGATTCAGTTGGTGATTACTGCAGATGTGGATGAGCTACTAGGACAAAAAGGAAGACAACTTGTCCTCTTGATCGCTGTCCTTCTTGGCTGGTTGTGCAGGGAGGAAATGCAGTTAGATCTCAGCTGCAATGTATTATTAATGCATTTCTCAGGAAGGGACATTTTCCATCTTGTTTAAAAGAAGCAACAATATGACTGCTTCTAAAAAAGGCCTCCCTGGACCCCCCCAACTTTAACAACTATAGACCAGCATCAAATCTCCCTTTTCTGGGAAAGGTGATTAAAAGGGCAGTTGCCTCCCAACTCTGGGCAGTCTTGGATAATACAAGTTATCTAGACTCATTTCAAACCAGGTTCAGAGCACAACACAGAACTGAGACTGCTACGGTCACCTTAGTGGATGATCTTTGCTTTAGCACTGACAAGAGGAATGTGTCTCTGCTGGTGTTTTTGGACCTCTCAGCAGCATTCAGTAACATCAACCATGATATCTTTATGGAATGCTTGAGGGGGCTGGAAATTGGAGGCACTGTGCTTCAGTGGGTCTGTTCCTGTGTCTCAGCTAGATTCCAGATGGTGGTGTTTGGGGAAAGCTGCTCCTGAAAAAAAGAATTGCTTGTGGCATACCACAAGGTTCCATTCTATCCCCGATGCTGTTCAACATCTATATGAAACCATTGGGAGAGATCATCTGCATCTATGGGGAGGGGTGCTACCAGTATGTTGAGGATACCCAAATATATTTCTCCATGCCTTCAAAAGCAGCCTCAACTCAGGATAGTGTGTCTCCTCTGAATGAATGCCTGGAACAGGTACTGGAACAGGAAAAACAAACTGAAGCTGAATTTAAACAGGACAGAGGTGCTTACTGTCAAGAACCCTAACGTGGGTTTGGAATTGTGTCAACCAGTCCTGGGTGTGGTTACACTCCCCCTGAAAGATTGCTAGCAGCCTAGAAGTGCTTCTGGATCCATCACTCCAAATGACAGCTCAGATAGTTGCAAGGGCCAGGAGCTGTCCTGCTTTTGCCTGCAACTGTCCAGGGCTCAGAAGGGAGGGGGACTGAATTGCAAGAGCTGTCCAGTTGTTATCCTGTCCCAGTCAGACATATGTGTCTCACGGCAATGAAGGGCTCTCAAGAGTGTAGTCAGCAACCAGTCAAAGTCATAGCAGCAAGCAGGAATTCAAAGGAACAAATCAGAAGAGGATCCAGAAGCAATGTCCATTAAACAAAGCAAGATTCAAGGTCACGAAGTAACAATAAGCCAGAAGGTTTACTAATCAGCCAGATAGATCAGTTGTGAGCAACAAACTGCCAGGGGAGTGACCAAAGAATTTATAGTTGGCTATCTTCACACAACTGGTGCTTGATTAATTAGTCTCTCTTACTTAAGAGCCACTGGGATCTCCACATGTCCTCTTTGGCTCTCCTTTGTTCCATAAAGTTAAGTATCATGATCTCTGCATCTTCCACCCCCTGCTGTAAAATACTGTCTCCTTCTTCTGCTGGGGTTTGGGGTCACTTCCTGCTTCGTCCCTAGATACAGGCACTGGAATTTCTGTGTCTGGCTCAGACTCAGTTAGAGGGAGAAGCAGGATAGGAATTCATATTATCAGCTTTGACTGTTATACAAGCTGCGCCCCTTCCTAGAACTGGAAGATCTAAAGATGGTAGTGCACACATAGGTAACTTCAAGGCTAGATTCCTGCAATGCATTGTACGTTGGGCTACTCCCATACCAAATTCAGAAACTTCATTTAGTTCAAAACATGGCAGCCAGATTGGTTACTGGAACATCTAGGAGAAATCATATTACACGAATAATAAAACCACTCCATATGCTGCCAATTAGTTTCTGGGCAAGTTACAAAGTTTAAAGTCCCATATGGCTTGGGTCCAGGTTACTACTGGACATTTTCCTCCCATATAATTCACCCCATACACTCAAGTTCTCTGGCATTCAAGACCAGTCTTTTCTGGCAGGCCTGTCCAGATGATTTTTATATTATGAACTTTAAATTATGAATTTTAAAATATGAACTGATTGCTTTAATGTGCATTCATCTTATATGTTCATTTGAAATGCGTTATATGTTTTTAACTGGTTTATGTGTTTTTAACTGATGTTATTTGTTGAATTTTAACCTGTTGTTTTTCCACCTTGATCCAAAGGGAGCGGTGGATAAGGTGGTGGTGTTGTTGTTGTTATTTGCTGTTGTATAAGGAAGGCAGTTCCATCTTTCTATTAGTTACTGCTATCTGCTATTATATGAACTACAACATTTCTAAATGAAATCATAAAAACCAAAGTTACCCTCAACACACTATTGTTTATAAAATTTTACAAATGTTTGTTCCCTCAGCTTATAAAAGAGGACAGAAATCATCCTCAGACTTCTGGTTCTACCAAATCATAACATCTAGTAACAGTAGATTTCACTCAGGTCTCTTTCAACCTCCTTATTGTGGGCAAAATGCAGTGTTGGCATGATCTAAAGTGGCCCCATTAAAATGAATAGGACTCATCAGTCACAACTAACAAGCCTACCTGACTTCAGTGGGTCTAGTCTTAGTAGGATTAATAGTGGATTCAGTCCAATGTCAAAAACTACAGAAGTTTTTAACTCTTTCTCTTGGCTTGCACCCCTTCTGCTAAACATATTTATTTGACAGGTAAATTCCAGTACTTTCAGTGAAGTTCTCCTTTTGAGTAAACACGTTAAGGATAAGGTTGTTAGACAACACCCAGCTTTTGGTATTATTCCATTAATTTTAACAAGTGAAACTTGGCAATGGGTCTTGAAAGAACATTGAGAGCAGTGTGAGTCAGTGTACGGGATGACCAAGCAAATATTTTCTCATGTGCATCCAGAGGCCATTAACTACCGTGAATTGAGTTTAGGCAAAATATTCAGTAATTTGCAGAATTCGGAGTGTGAGAAAGTAAAAACTGTTTAAAAGAACTAAACATACATGAAAACCTGATGAACAATAAATTGTGTATTCTTATGTGTGTACTAATAAAACTGTGTGTGTGTGTGTGTGTGTACGCGTGTGTGTGTATATTCAGCTTCTGAACATGGAAGAAGTGTGGGAGAATAATCTTGTTCTATCCCTCAGGCAAGAAAATGTCATGAAATAGGTTTGATTACACACTCTCACTTTTAATATATTTTACATTTTAAAAAATATTTTACCAAGTTACCCAAAATCAAATCTTGGTCCCTCTTCTATGAGTAAAAGACTGAAGCCATAACAATATGTGCTATCAATGCTTCTCACCTAGATATGAGCAAAACCTCAAGGATTCCTAACATTTCTGTTGTAAGCTTTTTTCTCATAGTCCTTCTCTCTAGAGGTTAATTTCTCCATCCCATCCCATCTTATAAAAGTTTGACACCGATAAACCACTGTGGTCAGCAACGGATTGACTCAGCGGCTTTTCAATGAACTGCTTTCATTCGGGTTCCATTTTATTGCATTCTTTAACACTCGACAAAAATTAAAAACAGAGACACCCTAGTACGGTGAAAATTATTTTAGAGAAAATATGATAGAGCAAGCTTATTTTCTGCTGCCTCAAAGACTAGAACACAAACCAGTGGCTTCAAATTACAAGACATTAGGAACATTAGGAAGAATGTCTTGACACTCAGGGCCTTTCCACACTACACCGATATAATGCTATTATTCCACTTTCAACATCCTATGGAATCCTGGGGTTTGCAGTTTAGGGGGGGACCTAGAACTCTCAGCCAGAGAGCTCTTTGGCCTCAGTAAACTACAAACCTCAGAATTCCACAGGATGTTGGAAGTGGAATAATAACACTACAACAGTGTAGGGCGGAAAGGCCCTAAGTGCTATTCAGCAATGGCCCTGAAGAGTGGTAGTCTCTCTCCATATCTTTAAATAGAAATTAGATGACCATCTTTTCGGAGTGCTTTAGTTGTGTGTTCTTGCATGGCAGGGGGTTAGACTGGATGACCTTTGAGGTACCTTTCAGATGTATGATTCTATGAATGTTTGTTTTCATTTAGAGTTAAATAATTTGGAACCTTAAGCTAAAACTACAAGGATGAACTTTTGCAAATCATGAAATGTCAGTTCTGCATCTGTAAAAGCAGAAAGACTAAGGCAGGGATAACTTTCACAGATGCTCTACATTTCATGAAATTGCTTCAAAATTGAATTATTTTCTCAGTCTGATCATAGATGCAATCTAATAACGTCATTCATTTGTAGTTTAACTTGTGTTTCAGAAATTTCTTGGCTTTGTTTATCACCATTTTTGACATCCAAATATAATGGCTGTTCTTCCACAATACAATAAGGCAGGAGCCCACAGGAACAATGATTTTTACAAATGAGCGGTGCATAGTTAAAGAGACTCCAACTTGCTAGATGGGGAGGAGATATAAAAGCAGGTCATCTTCACGGCCCTTCTCAAACTCTGGATCTCCCTCATGTGGAAGATTACCGTGGGGCCCTCTTTGTCATCTTTCTGCTGGCAGGCAAGGACCTTTTTATTCAAGGAGGTTTGGGACATGTAAGCTAGTCTGCTGTGTAGAGACTCCTTGAATGGTAGTAATGAGTTATTTTGATTTCCTTTTTAATTTGTCACTTGTTTTGAGCATCTTTTGAGAACAGAAAGATAAGCTACTAAATAAATGAATAATAAAACCATGCAAGCCTGGAGACAACCACATTCTGTATTAAATTGTATCAAGGCTGATGCACTAAAGTTTATGAATTAGCTACACAGTGTAAGCAAGCATGCTTTTACACACACACACACACACACAAAAAATCCTGTGGCATCTGGGTTAGACACTAAAAACTCTATACAGCTCCTTTGCCAGTTTTTCTGGACTTGTTTGCAACTGGACTGGAAAGAACAAAAACAATTCTTTCTACTAATGTGCACATCAACTAACAAAGAAAACAAACAAACAAAAGAAAAAACTAGGTGCTTTCATCTTTGCCAGTCGCCCACCTACAACATGCTCATCTGAGAATGAAGCTTTAGAAAGTTGCAAGGCAGAGAAGTTTATCTGAACATTTTTGTGTTTCAACTTGCAGAGATTTTAAATCATTGTTTAAATTCCTTGTTGCCTGTGTAGTGTTATGTTGTGCAAAGCTGGCACTTATCTAAAATTATTTACTAAATTCAAAAGAGTTTTGAATCATAACTATGTGAAGAAAGAATATTATATAGATGGCACTGGGCTGGAATTAATGCATGAATAAGACTATAGACAGAATCTGATATGGGGGTTTCATCTACGGAATGTCCTCTTTACAATGATCACACACCCATGGCCACACCAGTGGAAAATATATCAAAAGTAACAGAAATTATTTGATGAAGCTTAACACAGAAAATAATTATATGCTGGGGACAAAGTAAGTACCTATTACTTCTTCCTTCCTCCCAGGAGCAAGGAGGAAGGTGTCTGCAGTGTGTAATTTTATAGCATCCATGACAACCAAATGCTAGTTGTTAAAAAGAAGAATTTATTGTCAATGATTTCAAGTAAGCAGATATAAAAACAGTTGTGAAAACAGTCTAATACTTTGTCTCATGCCTTTAACAGCCTTTTAAAATATCTAACGGAAAACACCCTTAAAATTTTCTCTGAGTGAAATTGTAAAAGGTTTTTTTCCCCCTTTCCTTCTGGGTTTTAAGTGTAAAACAACACGGAGACATTTGAAATCTCTCTTCTTTCTTCACATGAGGAAGGAGAGCAATTTATCAATGCTAGCATGGTAAGCCTGACAGGATGAACTAATGAAGCCCATCTGTACAAAAGTATTATAGGAAGGAAAAGACAATAGGTCAGTTCTTTAATTCCCAAATAGGGCCAGTTTAAGGAGATATTATCAAGACACTAATAATCTAAGACACTAATATGATGTTGGACAAGCACAGTTTTCTCCTATGAATATTGTGGTAAATTTCAAATTAGAAAACTGTGGCTTAGCTGTTTTTAATGCACTCGCCATGGGAAGATGGGTATTTAACTGAAGTTGTAATGGAAGAGAAGAGAAATAATAATTTATATATGTAAGGTTTATAACGAGAAAAAGAAACATTAAAAATGAATACAGGACACCATCTAAAATTACTAAAAATATATCTGAATATTAAGGATAAAGTAGACTGTCTCATTATTTTTTAAATAAGTTACTTAATATTATATCCTTCCTTTCCATAAAATGATGTTCCAGGTGATTATTATTATATATAAATCTGTCCGTCTGTTTCCAGCCTTTTCCCCAGTCCTGCGACATAAGGCAGCTTGCAAAAAACATACACATTTAAAATTAGATATCATGCAAACATATATAACTAAACCTATTTAACTAAGCTATACAATTAAAAGCATGTCCATTAAAAAGAAAAACAAATGGAGAGAAAATAAAGCACATCAGTAAAGGTCCTTTCCCCATGAGGGGTCAATCCTCACAGGCCTGCCAACACAAAAAACGTCTTCACATGCCTACAGAAGGATGACAAGGAGCATGCCTGTCTACCTCCTCTAGGAAACTCTCCAAACGAGTCTTCACAAAATGAAACAAAAACAAAACCAACAACCAGCAACAAACTCTCAAACAGCACCTGAGTGTAATAGCAGCCTCATGGTCACGTTCCTCATCAACTTTTATGGCAAGTCATACTGCCCCTGCTATTAAAGACAATATGAGTGACTTAGCTATTGTGACTAGCAGCTACTGATGAAGTTAAATGAGTAAGTGAGCAGCCATCACTGTATATGAGAGCCAGTGTGGTATAGTGGTTTAGCATTGGATCACAACCCTAGAGACCAGGACCATTTCCGCACTAGACTGTTATAGTGCTATTATTCCACATTCCACATCCTATGGAATCCTGGGGTTTGCAGTTTAGGGACGGGCCAAGGCCCCTCCCTAAACTGCAAACCCCAGGATTCCATAGGATGTTGAAAATGGGATAATAGCACTATAACAGTCTAGTACTAGACTGTACTAGACTGTTATAGTGCTACTATTCCACTTTCAATATCCTATGGAATCCTGGGCCCAGAGTCTGACCCCTCACTCAGCCATGGAAACCCACTGGGTGACCTTGGGTGCATAACACAGTCCCAGAAAATCATGGCATGCTCACTTTAGGGTCATCATAAGTTGGAAACAACTTGATGACACACAACAAGAGCAAGAACAACATCACTGTATCTTGCTTTGATGGAATTCACAGTTAAACTTCTTTTGTGGAAGAAAATGTTTCCCTGTCCACTTTCTCCACACTATGCCTAAGGTGACATACTTTTGCTATATCTCCTGCCTTCCTGCTTTAAAAAACAAAGACACACACACACTACAGCATTTCCTCATAGGTAAGAGTTACTTCAGCTTCTTGACTAGATTTTATGGTTGTTTTTCCAACCCCTTTTCCAGCCCTGGGATATATTTTTCAGGTATCATTATTCCATATGTGGCCATCTCACAGATCTGCCTAAAGGCATTATGATGTTGGCAATTTAATTTTGGTCTCCTTTTCCAATGATTCCCAACATGGAATTTACTGCACACTGAACTGATATTTCCATCAAGCTATGCACCACAAATCCAAAACCCTTTCCTGGTCTGTCACTGTTTGTTCAGTGTAAATGTGAAGTTGGGACTATTTATTATTTTTATATTTGCCCTAGTGTGCATCACTTTACTCTTGCATACTTTGAACTGCCCTTGTCACTTTCATAAGCATTCTCTAGTTGGACAGATCTTTATGGAGCTTTTCCCATCCTTTCTTTGTTTTAAATAATTTAAATAATTCTATGTCATCAACAAATCTGGCTACCAGAATGCCTTCCCCAAGTCTAGTTCATTGATGAACAACTTAAAAAACACTGGCCTCATTCCAATACAAGTAGGATAATATGAAATCAAGCCAGGTCAAATACTAGCATACTCAATAAACATTAATTTAAAACAATTTCAAAAAAATTTGACAACAGCTTATGAACTAAAAGCTTATCTAAGTAAATATGCCTTTATCTGCTAGTAAGGAAAGGTAAGATAATTCTACCCAAGCCTCCCCTTAGCAAGGCATTCCAAAAACTGTGGGTCACCTTTAAAAACATGTTTAGCACTTTTTGCAGAGATGTTTCCCCAGTGGTAAAAGATATTTATCACAGCACATGATTTTTGCCACCTGCATATCTTATATTTTGCATGGTTTAAGATCAGTCATTGTACAGTAAATGGGATTAATCTGCAAGTCCAACTGCTGAGGATAAATCTGTAAGGGGGAGAAAAATGGTTAAATATAGGGAATAGGCACTCCTCTTAATGTTATGTTTGAGCGTAGATCAGCCACCAATGAGCCCCCAGAAACATGTTGGCAGGAGAGACGGAAAGACCTCTCTTGAGGAATTTAAAATCCAGGCATGATCATATGAGAGAACGTGGTTTAAAAAAAAAAAAGACAGGCCAATGCAGGTCAGCACTTCTAAGTATTCCTTATAGAATCATAGAATCATAGAGTTGGAAGAGACCCCAGGGGCCATCTAGTCCAACCCCCTGCTATACAGGAACACACATCAAAGCATTCCCAACAGATGGCCATCCAGCCTCTGCTTAAAAACCTCCAAAGGAGACTCTACCACACTCTGAGTCAGCATATTCCACTGCCAGACAGCTCTGACCATCAGGAAGTTCTTCCTGAGGTTCAGGTAGAATCTCCTTTCCTGCAGCTTAAATCCATTGTTCCTTGTCCTAGTCCGAGCAGTGGAAAAGAAGCCCGTTCCCTCCTTAACATGACATCTCTTCAAATATTTAAACATGGCTATCATGTCCCCTCTTAACCTTTTCTTCTGCAGACGAAACATACCCAGCTCCCTAAGCCGTTCCTCATAGGGCATGGCTTCCAGACCCTTCACCATTTTGGTCGCCCTCCTCTGGACATGCTCCAGCTTGTCGATATCCTTCTTGAATTGAGATGTCCAGAACTGGACACAGTACTCCAAATGAGGCCTTACCAATGCAGAATAGAGTGGTACCATTACATTATGTTGAAATGTAATGCATAAACAAAACTAGTATATGAGGAAGAAAGTCAAGTTCAAGGTCTTTTTTGTTGGGTTCAAACGTACAAACATTTAGTTGCATTCTTAACATAGTCTGCAAAAACTCTAACATATGTGTGGTCTGGATGTCTGAACTGTAACTGTCATCACATTTTATGATGAGATGTGAAAATATAAGATCTCTCCCTTCTCATTTACTTACTTCTGAATATCACCAGTTAGTACAAATGCAGTTCTTTGGATTAGGTTTCTAATGTAATCTGGCTGCATTGCACTGATCCACACACACTCCTACAATCATTGTCATTGTCACCCATCTCTACTGAAACATTTCTGGCCACAGGCCTGTTTGCATACATACTGTACTGCCATATACATATATATATATATATATATGTATGAATTGCTTTCTTTTTGTACTTATTGCAATTTGATGTCTTGTTTTAATGAAGGATGGATCTTACACTCTACTGCAAGCAATAAAATCTTGGTGACTGCTTTGAGAGAAGGTGACTTAAAGCAAAAAAGTGTCCTTTCTCCCTGCAGCGTTCTCCAACAACCTGTCCTCCAGTTAAGTTCCAGGAGTGTAGTTGTTAGGTAAGCACACATTTGGAAATCTGAACTGGGCAAAGCAGCTGCAAGGAGAGTTGCAGAAGGAAGGGGGAAGCAAACTCCTCCTCCATCTGCCACTTGCCCATTTAAAATTACACAGACAAACAGACAGACACGCATTTGTTTTGTCTAGCAGAAACAGCCATCAGAGTTTTGATTCCTCATGTATGCACGTAGAGTGCTGTTCTGCCCAAACAAGTCCACTTGCCCAAGAAAGTGAAGATGAATAACCTAATGTATTAAGTGTACTAACTTGATAGAGGATTAATTTAGCCATAGACCTTGGAATGTTTCTTCTTAGAGGTCATTGATTCCCTTTATTCTTTATTGTGTTTTCAAAGTAGTGTGTTGTTTTTATTACATTTTGTAAAGCTGCAGTGGCAGTTATGAAGGGGTCAACTACATTTACCCCTTGCACTCTACTGCAGGCTGCCCCACTGCTCCGATAGCAACCAAAAGCAAGGTCACGTCCCTTCTGGTTTTGACATTCAGCCTAGAAAAAGCCATTTTTGTGTTTCTTCCAAGGTTGTAGGATTGTGAAGGGCAAGGGGACTCAAATTGCCATGTGTTATCACAGTGTGGGCAGTTTTTTGACATTAGGAAAGGGGGGGGAATTGGGCATTTTTAAAAAACTGTCTGTCTGGGTGCTTTTGGAATCTCCTGGCCACCAGAAAATTGGGGGAGGGGCACATATGGCTCATGGGCCATACTTCCCCATTCCCATCTAAAGAGTAACTTTTTGATACTTAAAGAAGATCCCTCAAAATCGATAAAAAAATAGCATAGAAAAGAAAAAATGCATATCAAAAGGCCTCTAAAATCCTTTAAAAGTTCTTTAAAACTACATTTTAAAAGTAACAATAAAATCTTACTTATTATAGCAATACAAAAACTTTTTTCCCCAGTCATTATATTACTTTTGAAACATGTCATTATTATACCTTTTTTTTTTTTTTTTTACCAAAGCTGATAATGCTCAGCAAAGCCCAAGGCAGGAGGAAAAGAGAAAGGTCACATTACTGGTAGATTGACTTCAGGGAGGAAGCCACTGTCCTGACACTGCAAGACTTGAGAAGCACAGTTGATTGCTAAGGCTCTTGGAGTTCTCTTATTCATATGCTAGCCCTAAGTTGAAGGCAAAAAACAACAAAGCTGAAGCTGGCAGCTCATTACAGGTAACTAGTAACTTGCTACTCCCAAGCTTTACCCAACAGGACATTCTATACCACCAAGTGACATGCAATCATAAAAGAATAAAGCTAAAAAAACAACAGAAGTTCCGGAGGAGATGAAAATTAAGTTACAGAATATCATAACATCACGGGGACACACCAGTTTGTCTAGGGGCTGTCACTGGTTTTCAGCTATTAGTTATTGTTACTATTTTTGGTGATGTAGGCTAGTTTCAGAGGCTAGGTTAGTTTATTAGGCTAGTTTCACCTTGCCTAAGAAAACCCTATGAAATTCATGGGGCTGGCATAAGTCTACAGGTGACTTGAAGGCACACACACACACACGAGTTAATATAAAAGCTCATTACAATTTCTTAGATGGGTTGTAAATTTTTTCAGACAGAATGAGAACTGATTTTATTGCTGTTGACAGGGTCTGTAGTAGGTCCAGGTTATTTGAAGGACTATATTCTCTCTTATGAACCAGCCTGGGCTTGGAGATCTGCTGGAGAGGCCCTTTTCTCCATCCCACAATCCTCACGGGTACTCCTGATGGAAACACAGGAGAGGGCCTTCTCTCTGGCGGCCCCCAGGCTCTGGAATTCCCTTCTCAGAGAATTCAGACTGGCACCCTGGCACCCTCCCAACTGACTTTCTGCAATCAAGTAAAGATGCTTCTAATCAGACAAGTGTTCCAAATGTGCTGGATTTTGTGTTGCTGACAAGTCGTGGGTTTTTAAGTATGTCGTTTTAGTTCTTTTTGATTGCTTAATTATATTTTAACCTTTATATTCTGTGGGTTTTAACTCTGTGTTTTTAAATGTTGTAAGCCACTTTCAGCCCCTGCTTGGCAAAAAAGTTCAGTATAAATGAGCAGCAGTAGCAGCATAGAGGAATGCAGTGGTATTTTTGCTGAGATTTTCAGGTAAATGAAATAATAGGTGAATGTAACAAATATGTGACAATACTGCAAGGAAGTAGCTTGCTACAGTGTGCATGTAACCACTTGGTAACCACTTAGTTGCGTGTTACATCTTGCCACTCCTGGACCTGGACCTAAGAGTTGATATGCAATTAAATTCTTTTTTTACTCCTTGAAAAAGTTTTTCAGATGACTGACTTGCCAAACGGTTAAAGTACCACTTCATAAATAGTCACCTGTATTCATTCAATGAATAGGTATGCAAGTTTTTCCCTGAGAGATATGTCAAATGGTAGAACGTCTCGTATGTTAATAGGTGGAGATACACAATTCCCTAAGGAACATATTTAGAAACTGTGTATGTTGCCACAGAGTCATCTGTTCACAACTGCTTAATTGCACTTTTTATTTGGCCTCTTAAGGTGGAACCCAGCAGAGAATAGTCAGCTGCTCCGTTAAGTACTAATGTCTATTTCTCTACATCTGGCTAATCCATCAGGCTGTACCTCGTGCAAATAAAATGTCTGAAAAGTATTCTTTCCCTGATTAAAAATTGTCCAGGAACAGATGAAAATATCTTATGGCATCCTGCCCCTAGAGGGTTCATGTAATTAACCTAACAATCTAGTTTTCATAAAAGAAATCATTTCAGTAAACTGACAACATCTAATATGAAATGTTGACAAATGGGAATAATTTTATTTACTTTCAGAAGTAAATAATTATATTTACTCTCAAAAGTTCTGTCCTCTTCCCTTCACTCCATCACTTTTCACTCCTTCTGTGAATAGAAAGGTCTTCAACCCAGCTCACAAAAGCTGGACATGAGAATGATTTTTGCGAGTTCTCCACTGCAGTCCACCACATCAAGTTCCATGCTCTTATAGAAATTTCCCCAAATCCTCCAGAATACATTTTCAGACAGTACAAGGGAAAATCAATGCAAATTGACTTCCATGCTTCTGTTAATAGGTGCCATGTTGTTGGGGGACATGAGACATAGTTTATCTAGCAGAGCAACTAGAATTTACAAGCAGAAGGTGAGCAACAGATAGTACCACATGACCCCCCTCCAGGTCTAGCTGAGGAAAAAAAAAAGGAGCTTTAGTATTCTATGCATTTCCTAAGAAGCTGTTATTTATTCCGAAGATGAACTTGGGTAAGCTGTAGCTTCTTGGAGCCTACCTTAATTCAGAGGGTTGTTCTGTACACACATACAGTCTCTCTTTCTCTCTCTCTCTCTCTCTCTACACACACACACACACACAAATAACCTTACACAGGATATAGGGCAATACGTGGAAGGATGGGATGCAAACGTTTTAAATCCTACGGCAAGTCTTAAAATATTCTTCATGTTGCTGTGTCTCTTCTAGTCATTTTAAACTTACGGTGCTCTAAAGGTAACTCTAAGCAGGTTTTACTGTCAAGATTGTTCAGAGAGGGTTTGCCACTGCCTTCCTCTGTGGCTGAGAGAGTATCACTTGCTAAGGTCACTCAGTGGGTTTCCATGGCTGAGCAACAATTCGAACCCTGGTCTCCCAAAGTCCTAATCCAACACTCAGACCAGTACTCTGCATGCTTCGTAATATTCTTATGTATAGGGGGAGAGGCAGGAAAGAAATAATAATAATAATAATAATAATAATAATAATAATAATAATAATAATAATAAAAACATTTAAAATTAATTATTATTACATTTAAACCCAGTTAACTTCTATTATTATTATCATTAAACACAATTAATTACTGTATTTTAAACAGTAATTATCAGGCATTTTTACTCTTCATGCATTTGTTCTCTTAAATTAAATACAAAGTAAATCCTTTGTACACTGAATTTTATTTGTTGGGATGAAGGTATCAGTTTCTAAAGTGTTTTCCATCTCCTCAGTTCACAAGCCATGAATCACATCAGATAAAGACCAGATAACCACACCAGAAGGAACCAATACTAGTGGGTTACTAGACACCAAAGTAAATCTGCATCTGCCTTTACCAAGCTGAATCACAAACAGTCCCCACCCTCCGATGATCCTTCTTCAAATAATTCCTTCATTTACATGAGGTACACTTCCTGAAAGTAACAAATAAGCCTGACTTGCTGAGTTATCTTCTCATTAAGACTTGTGAAGCTGCTAAATGGATTGGAATTCTTCTTTCTTTGAAAAAGCAAAAAAACCCTCCCTCCTTTTTTCTAAGTCTTCCGTTCCAGAGAACTTCAGTCTTCAGTTCTCTTGTTACTTTTATGCTTTGTAAATCAGACAGGTAACTCGCATCATAAGGCGATATATTAGCTCGGTTTATAAATACACAAAATGCCTTTAGAGGAAGTACTGGAAAATGGCAAACATGGGATGGTTACTGTAGTAGCTTGAAACTTCAAGGCTCAGAGCAAACAGAACTAATATAAAGAAACCCAGACCTCTAAATTTTGGTCCCGCAGTGTTTTAACATTTTTCATTTTTGACTGAAAAGAAGAAGCAGAAGAAGAAGAACTACTACATCGCAGACATGATGAGACAAAACCCTGCAGGTATTATAACGAAAAAGATAAGCTAATTCAAATTTAAAGATACAGTCAATTAGTCCTAAGCACCTAATTTTATTGCTTCATTGTTCATTCTCACCACCACCACCATTGCTAATGCTCTCATTGAAGAATGTGAAAAAGAAAACTCCAAAGAGCTTAATCCTCTTAAATAAACACCTACAGTTATCAGTGTTATTCAGAATGGAAACAAATGGAATGTGAAACTGTTTGAAAAACTGGATGTTCAACTTAGAACAACCTAAGTAAGAGTCATAATCTTTAGAAAATGTTCTCTAATGCAGAGCTTGATGCTTATAACCAGTCTATTGCCAGACACAGAATTCAGTAATATCAAAACCTAAGAATATGTCCATTTGGTGTAAAACAATGTTTCCCTAGCCAAAAAAATTCAGTCAGTAAACACAGCATTTAAATTACTGAAACAAAAAAAAAGCCACACAAAATTATGTGAAGTATTCAAATATGTAAGAAAAACTTTAAAACTTTTACTTAGTTAATTTCATTTTTCATTTCCTGAAACTAACTTGTCATACAAATTACAAAATGAATCATTCAACCAAAACTGCATATACTTTTAAGTGCCTAAGAGAAAAAGCTGATCACTCTATTAAAGTCTGTCATTCCAAGGTATGCAGAAAGACGTCTCTCCCACAGTATTTAAGAGCATAAATTGGCATTGTTTACATTTCCTTCTGCAATGCTCCCAAACCTGCTTCCTGACTTTGTTTTGGAGCAAAGGGCTGAAGCTATTTCTGCTAAGAAATGTGCAATTTAAATGTTCCCTAATAAATAAGAAACTTTAAAAAAAGTGAATGTGAGCCAGCATAATGTAATGGTTTGAGTGTTCGAATATGACTCTGGAGACCAGGGTTTGAGTCCCACTTAGACATGAAACCCCACTGGATGAACTTGGGCAAATCACACTCTCTCATCCTCAGAGGAAGGCAAAACCAAACCACTCTCTGAACAAATCTTGCCAAGAAAATCCAATGATAGGTTCATCTTAAGGTTACCATAAGTTGAAAATGATTTAAAGCTACACAACACAACAATACAATGAATACGGATTTTCATTTGCAAAACAAAGCATGCATTATTACATTTTGTTGTTCTTCATTACTGTCAAGTTGGTGCTGACTTCTGAATCACATGGCTTCCCCACAAAAAAAAGAATTTTGAAACAGTATTCCTGAGGTCTTGTTTTTACCTCTTTTTATTTAAAAACTGGCTTTCACACTAGATGTAGCCCTTTTCATATAGTTATCTTTTCTATGTTCTTACTTTACTGTAGAAAATAATTAAAATCTTGTCAGCACATTACTTATACCTGATAAAAAGAAACAATTATCATATTGGACTATGTAGTCCAAATATTATTCTACCTGAAGCTGCAATCCTTTACAAACTTATGTGGAAGGAAGTTCCATTGAATTCAAAAACAGTTACTTCAGAGTAAACATTATAGCACTGCAGAAAAAAAAGTGAATAACAATTGAACTCCTGTCCTGCTATCACTTTACTGAGGTCAGTGAAAAATGGCCTATTACATTTTCTTTTTTAAATTTAAGTGCAGTATAAAAGGAAACCATGGGAAAATAGACAATGTTTTTCATGGCTAAAGCAAGCACTTCTAAAAGTTTAAAAAAAAGAAAATAAATGCTTTTGATGCAGTCTACTTGCTTTCTGCTGTACATAAATACCTAGTGTACTGCAAATATTTGGACTGTTTTACTTACAAATTCATCTCAAATTTGCAGACAGTATTCTCTAGTGGAAAAGGTAGTAGTCACTCACTGCCCATAATGATGTGCCATCGATGTACAAATTAACTATGGAGGAGGTATTTAGAAAGGTGGTGGGAGAAATCTGAAAATTCCCAAAGACACAGATAATTCTTTTTTGGCAGTAATCTGTGGTAGAGGCTGGGGGGTAGTGAAATTGAACCACTGTAGCAAATGGATAAAGGAAGCCTTAGATTTAGACTCATAAAAATGAAATCCTAGTAAGACAAACACCACCAGTGTTAATGCTATGTATTGACGATCTTTTAATTTATATATTTATTTGCACAATAACCCTGCTGCTGAAAGCCTGGGGCTGTTTAATTGTGTACCCAATAAAATGTTGTGGTCGTTCTTGGACAGACAGTGGACTTTTTCAGTCCTTGGCATCTCTCCTTCCTTTATACCTGGACACTTGATTTTTTTTTTAATCTCACCTGAAAATAAATTGCATGTTTGTAACAAAGTGGAGTTGTTTGGGGACATTCCTTGTCTACTCACTCTTGAAAAGATCTGTCTCAGAAGAGCTATTTGTTCTTGAGTCATTGTAGAAATATAAACTGAGCACAAATATAAGTTGCGTAACTGTAGAAATATAAGTTGAGTGATTTAAAAGCTACCTTTTACTGATTCATTATTTTGGGTCTACTAAATGCTGTGAAGGATTAGTTACAGAACCAGCTGTGGGTCAACACTGAACATACTATCATCTGGAACGTAACCAGATCTTCCCTATCTTTTCACGTACTTTATTCTCCATCACATTTCTTTTTCTTTTTTTCATTTTCCATAATTTAACAGGAGACATTTACTTTTGAGTTGGATGCAATTCTCAGCTATTTTCATCCATCCTATGTGTTATCCTCCATGCTTAAGCATTTATTTTAAACTTATGTTACCAGTCCTCAGGACTGCCAAGGTAAGTTTAAAAACTGGGTATCCCAAATGAAAGGGAGAAACAAAACATAGGCCAAATTCCTTTTGCTTTTCAACTTCTACAACTCCTAAACCTACACAGCAAAATTTTCCTTTAAATGTTCTCACTGAAAGGAAACATTCCATCCTAATGATACTATATAACAGAAAGTACCATATGCCTGCCAGCTGTTCTTTGATGGCTGTCTTTTAAACTTTGTTTTCATGCAGTCAGAATATGCAAATTAATGGTGGCATTTGGTCCCCCTTAATTTGTAATATACTTGTCATTGCCACAATTATTTTCTCCTTGTAATTTAGTGCATCATATACTGAATACCATCTTACCAATAAAAATAAAATGTCAGCATTTATGTGCTATAAATATACTATACAAATGTAAATGTGAATGCATACACAGTCACACAGATATATCTGTATATACAGCTAACACATTTGACAGGTGTCAATAAAAGCAATCATGTACATGATATTCTTAACAATTTGAGATATTCTTTTTTCTAACAGTATATTTTAGTGTGTAAATTGAAAAATCTTTATACAACTACTGTATGTGCTCACCCAAAAGTAAGCCCCATGGGATCAATGGGACTTATTACAGGTAAGAATGTACCAGATGGCAACGGCAATGCGGACAGACTTCAAAATTCAGTTCCTCTGACAATATGCACTGATTGTGCCTAATTTGCAAATTTAACAAACATTTTTCCAGGGGTTTTTTCCTATAACTATAGGAAATGCAGGGGATCACAGTATTTTGTCCACATATTTCAAAAATTAGTAGGAAGATTGAGTAATCTTCCTACTAAGGTCTGCTTACATGCAATTGTCACTCTAACGCATAAAGCCAATGCTGGAAAAAAGAAAGTGGCCAAAAATAAATAAATAAATAAATAACACAGCACGTAAAACTATTCGCTTTATTCTGCTAATCCTATAGATCTATTCTTCAAGAACAGATAATCTATAATGAATTATTAAATTTTTTGCAAAAAGTTCATGGTACGACAATACAATTGCTTTTTTTGCACATTTCTGTTACCATTAATATTTATTAGGAAGTGACATCTATTGTAAATTTCATTTCACAATGCTAAACATGTTGAAATTATGTAATTACATAATGTATCAATGAACATCATCCTCCCCAAGAAGAACTATAAATTCATTACCAAGGAGAGGAATTAAGACCGATTTTAGTAACTCTCTCTCACCACTAAAAGAAATGGGTTTAGTTAGAAACATCTAAAAACTGAAATTTATAGTGGAGATGACAATGCTAATCTTACAGTGTCTCTATACTTATATCTGTATCAGTCACAACAAAAACTTCCACTTTGGTTTACAATCTTTTAATAGCCTTTATAAAATTAACAGGCAAATCATTTCTCCCTACAAACTAAAAGGAAATTAAAGACATTCTCAGGTATGCTATAATTGGCCACATTTGATTAAAAACAACCGCCTTTGACACAATATTGAGTGTCAACTTAATGTGAGTTCTCTTAAAATTACAACATAAAAATTATGAGAAAAGGTGGAACATGAAAAAGTTGCTCTTTGAAAAATACATTTTTGTGCTATAAGTATGAAGCTGTTACTCTTCTGCTTGAGCACAGACCAGTTGGTCCAAACTAGCTGGGGACAGAATTATTTCTTTCTTTTGTTACTGAAATCATTAGAATTTTTACTCTTGTTGGACAAAAGTTATTTTCCTGGATATGTGACAACGTATAGTCACAGTCAACTGCTCGATACTGCTTACAACAAATGACACACCTAGCCTTTGCTCAGTTTGTATGATTTTTTATAGCATGCATATTTTAATGAGGCTGAAATCCTACACACACATATGTGAGAGGCAGCACCGTTTAAACGAAACTTACTTCCAAATAAATATGTTTATGTTTTCACTGATATGTTTCCCTGTTATTCCTCACTAGGTGCTCCAACATACATGGGTGAACTTTTGCTTTGTAAACCGTCTACCTGGTTCACTTCCATTGTTTTAAGCAGATGTGTAGCAGTCTTACACCCTCCTGCAACATCCACTATATGTGAACAAGTTGTTACAGTTTTATAATACAAAGCACTTTGTGGGGGGTGGACCAAAGATGTTATACGTCTTGCCTTATGATTTATTATTATTGGCCCGAAGTGGGGGCAAGGAGAGAAATATAGGATCTGATTCACAAAACTGGTAAGTGGTAAACTGAAATTATATATAATCCATATACAATAAACATCACAATTTTATAGTACTGAAGGCACAATAAGTATGAATGTTCTTTAGACATGAATCTTTAACTGGAGGAAGATTAATGACGGTGGATCTAAATAAGCCTTCAATAAAGCCAGAGACATTTCAACACTGTCATCTTCATCACTGGTCAACGCTTATGTTTTTCTAAACTAAGCTAAGCTTCTGTGCTAAACACATTAGTGTAGAGTTTCCCATGGAGTACGAATAAACATGGCTCTTGCTTTTACCACCCATGATCATTTGAATACATGCAACAAAACTAAATAATGTGTTTTTGACATTGCTCTTTGAACATTACTAATTGCATAGATGCATATCCCCCCCCTCCACATATACCTGTACAGAGAGACTCACACAGAACTCCAGAAATCCTCACATCCATCTATGATCTCCCCTTCCAAAACATTGATTACCTGCTGGGGCAAAAGGAAATTCAGTCATCCCAGAGTACCAGGAGCTGATGAGTGTAGTTGGAATTGACACTACCTGCATTATTAATAGTTAGTGTTGCCAGGTTTCCAAAACAGCAATAGGGTACAGCTGAAACTTACAACATGCAGGGTTGACAATCAAGAAGCAGCTACTAACAAGTTTGTGTTGTACCTAAATACCAAATGAAAGTATTACTTTCAGTTAACCTGGTCATGTATTTCTCTGTAAAATTCTGATACTGTCCACATTCATAAATTATATGATACACACATTTCTGTCTTTATGAAGGGCCCACACCCAAAGGCACCTCTTTCAGTCTTTATAAAAGAAAAAGCCTTCCAAACTTCAAACTGGGACATCAAATAAGGGACACCTGCCAGCTCTATAAGGAACAAGTTTGCTCACCTTCAGATAAGAAGGTATAATAAGGGACACTTGGCAATCCCTTCAGTTGCATACATAGTGGGTGTTGCATGTAAAGGACTAGATACACATAAACTTAATAAAGGGAGTTGCAAAAGAGAGGTCTATGCACTGCAGTAATGTACCCATTCAAGAACTATACTTGATTTATTGTTCCAGACACTCTATGACACTCTCAGCTTGGATTGGGGAATCTCTGTAATAATGCATAATGCTCTGCTCCAGAACAATTATAAACAAAGGACTAATTTTTCTACTCTCCATCATGTTTTGCAAGTGCACAAAGGGATAAAGAAGGCATTGATCTAACAAGTGCTACACAAGTAATAGGACTTTTTCTATTACCATGTCCTGATAAAAGCTCTAACTGTAATTTCTACTTTAATTAGAATTTTACTTAAATTTACAAGATACATCTTTTCCCCTAAACTGGTTCTATAACCTAAATCCTACTGCCAGTTCCAACAAGAGTATACCCATTGGATCAACTGCTGAATGGTTGAGTCAACACTCAGGTAAATCCCATTCATTCAACAGCCTATGGTAGTTAGATGTAGCAACTGTAGCCTGTGTATTTTATATTTAATAAAATTATATTTAATAATTATACATTTGTTTGAAAATAAAAATATTAATTCATAATCCAAGTAACAAATTTCCAAGTAATATTTGATATAATGCTTTGTTACCATGTGCAGAATGTTCCAAGCCTGAAAAAGTTACCTTTTGGACTACAATTTCCATATCTCTAATGGCCATTATGACTGTAGTATTTTTGTCCAAAAAATTAACTTTTCCAAGCTCTGAGATTAATGTGTTAATTATAGATTACAATCCAGACAGTAAGTTAGGGCAATGATCAAGTGTTAGTCAACTTAGAGCCCTCCAGTTTTGAATCATAATGTCCATAATCATTTATCATACTGGGATGTATGATCATGGGAAATGTAGTATAAAATACTGGGAGAACACTAGGTCTCTCTTCTCTAAACATTTAAATAGAGAATCTTCTTTTTAGGAATAACAACATGTGCGTAGCATGTGTACGTTCTTATTTTTAACCCTGCAAATTTTGTAAATTTTTTATTCCAAAACTACAATAGCAAGAAAAAAAATTGAGTTGAGCATAATGATTCATCAACTCTTCAAATATTTAAACTCACTTTCATGGGCCGGACACTGTAATGCAAAACATACTCACTAAAGCCATAGCAAGTTATGACTAAACATCCTTATGATCAGAAAAAGGAAGCTTTCTTTTAAAAAAATAAAATAGCCATTCCACTTATGTCTAAACCTGTAAAAATGACAACTATAATACTATACTAAAATACTAAAAGAAAATTACATTTGTTTTGTTTGAAATGTTAACTTCACATATTGCTAATGTCATAAAGATCTTAATTATTCACCTTTTTCTCTCAGAAAACATCCAAATTCAAATATTCTGTATTTCTTACCTTAAGGATGGTTCATTCCCATCATTAGGTTCCATTAAGTGTTCTTTTACCAATGGTCTACAATAGGGGTTTTATGGAAAGGGGTCTTTTCAGCAAGGTTTTTTTGTTTTATTTTAAATATCTGCAGCATAAATGATACCCCCCAAAAAAAATTCAAGAGAAATCTATCCTCCCAGTAATGTGTAAGCCAAAGATAATTCCTATACACATATTACATAATATTTATTCAACTAGACAACACACATTCAGCAAGGTTTCCTTTAAGTTACCTTTTCTTTTACTTCCATTACCTTCCTCTAATAACAAATAGGTTAAAGGGTTGTACTGTCACCTAGTGGATAAAGGTAGTAGAAGTATCTACCTAGCATTTCATTTCTGCAACTTGTTACTGCTTAAGAAAGTTAAAAAATATACTGCATGTCAAGTTAATGTTTTTATAGATGTAGTTAAACTGCAAAGGGAGATTTATGATGGCCCAACTACAGTGGCTATATCGCTGTTCTGTTAGCTGACAGGTTCACCTTCAATACACCATTTGGTTATTTATCCTTTATTTTGAAATGTTAAAGAATGTACACTTCCTCTGGGGAATCACAAGAAGTAAATATGGAATATGAATGGCTGCTAGCATATGAACAATGTTCTCTATCCCTGCCTGGTTCATAATCTGCCTTCTGTACTGCACAAGTCTTCTATAACTTGGAAAGAATTTCTGAACAGAAAACTGATTTCCTGTTCCTTCTGCTTCAACATGCGTAACTATGATAGTGTACAGAGTAGTCTGTGTCTGATGATATATAAGGAAACTGCCTACCTCAGTGCCCAGGTTCAATTTCTGGTGGACTTAGGAAGCTCACTTGTAGATGAAGGGCCAGGTACCCTCTCTCAACCTAACCTACCTCACAGGACTATTGTGCGGATGAGGTGAAGAGGAGAAGAGGCACATAAATGACCTTAGATTCATGGAAGAAAAGGTGCAAGATAGAGATGGGGAGAGAGACAGAGAGAGAGAGAGAGGGAGAGGGAGGAAGAGAGAGATCGAATTTTTGTCAGGAGCCAGATACACAAAGACCAGTACTAGGGTTCCATGCTCCCTGTTTACACATGCTAACCTCTTAAGATGTACACACAAATTCCAATGAAAGTAGTCTTCACTTGCTGGAGGCTTTCTAAGTAAATAAAATACATGAATGTGATCTATTTGAATAGGAATTTATGCTGAACTCCCCAGCTTAAAATCAGGTTTGTATGCCTGACAGGTGAGGGCACACCAAGTTCTGACATCTCATTGTATATACAATCTGCATGGGAGGGTGAAGGTTGACATCTCAGTCATCTGTTGACATCTACTGACATCGCAGTAAATGGTCCAACCCTCATCGGGAGTATATTTTGGGGGATGTGAGACAGGGCTTTTTGGGTGGCTGCTCTCAATTTCTAGAAACTCGTAAAAGAGATGATGGCCTTTTCCCTGATGAATTTCCACAGGCAGGTAAAGACATTTATTCAAGCAGGCTTTTGGCAATTCAGCCCTTGCTGGAGATGGGGCTTTTTACCAGCTGTATTCACCTTAGGATGTGTTTTTATATTGTGTTTTTCATTGTTCAAAATATGGCTTTTAGTTTAATCCTACTTTAACATATGGGCCCAAACCCTATTGTTAGTTCCAATTACAGTAGACCCATTGAATCAATAGGATTTATCTTCACACTGATGCACCATTCAACAGTTGATCCAATGGGTCCACTGTACTATGCCTCTAGTGTTTCACTTACGAAAAACAAGAGACATGTGACCAAGCAACAACAGGGTGTGTTCAAGATGGCGACAGTTATAAATAAGGAACAAACAAGCTAGGAGAGGCTGCATAAGTTTGCTTTTTCCTAAGTCTACAGGAAAGGGAAAGATTCCACTACTCTTTGCCTCTCTCCCCTCCTCAATTAATTGAGTGCAAACTACTTTTGCACTCTGAGCTCAGTTTGCAACAATTGAAATAAGCTGAGGACCAAAGGGGAAAGTGGGAGAAGGAGAGAGAATCTGGAATCTTAAAAGCAACTGTAGAGCAGCTAGGATGACAGAAGATTAACTGGCACCATCCCTGCCCCATCAGGATAGTTGGAGGACATGCTCAAATGAGAATAAACTAATAGCATTTAGCCCATGACCTTGTGTTCGAAATTAGATTCTTATTCCTTATTACTGTTAGGCACTTTGAGACCTATCTTTGGGAGAAAAATGGGAGAAAAATCCAAGAGAGGCAAAAGAATTATATGATCTGAAGAAAAACCACAGTATGAAGAGAAACCAGAGTATTCAGGGTTAAAAATAAAATCCAAGGAAGGGAGGGAGGGAGGGAGGGAGGGAGGGAGGGAGGGAGGAGGAACAATTGGATCCAGACTGGATGGACAACAGGTAGCAGAAAGTGCAGGGAAGTACTATGGGCCCTTAAAACTGAGCAACATCATTTTTTGCATTTGTACATGTGCACACTATACGTGTACATGTGTACATCTGAACACTGATCACTTCCTCACAAATAAACCCTGATCCGGAGAACCATGCCCACACAGCCCATCTGTGCAAAGTTCTTCTCAAACCCGGAGAATGATCTCTTAGGAGTCCATTAGCAGCTATGCTACTGTTATCAAGCTTGTGGACATGGAATTCCCTAGCATGAGAGGTACAAGAGCAGGTTCAAAATAATTCAGTCTGAAGCTATTCCCTGAACACAGATTGCCCCTTTCTCAGACTGTGACCATTATTTCACATTTTATTGGAAATACAGACTATGTACTAGTGTGATCACACTTGTTTAAATTTTGCCTTTACTTAATGGACATTGACTTTTTGTGCTATGTCAATGCATAACAGCTTGTTGGATTTTTGTTCTTACATTGCAATGGCTTTTAGTTAAATCAAAAATGAATTTGTTTACCTACAGTCTTTCCTCATGTACGTTAACCTAACAATACATTTTGATTATCTTGCCATATGTTCTCTTTGAATTCTCTCCCATATTGTATATTGTCTTAGGACATAACTAAAATATCTGCAGTAAGGCCCTAAGAATAACTTAAAAACAACACATTTAGTTCCACAGAGAGAGATAGTCAGAGATAATACCAACAGAATGCTCATATTAACATGGCCACAAAAAAGAAATATGTTCTATATGGGTCAAAATTAGTGTTCATGAATTTGACCAAGATTAACTTTGTTACTTCCAGAAATGTCATATACTTCTCATCCTCTTTCCTTGCCTCATCTCCTTGATGTCAAAAAAGAGAGCTTTTTTTCAAAAAATAATAATTACCATTAATTATCCTCCCCAGACAATCTGTTCAGCATACACAAGAGAATATAGCAGGGTTAGCTTACTTTGTAATATCTGAAATAGCTGGTTGACTGGAAATAACGTATGTGCAATGAAAACTAATTTGTACTTGATAGCAGTGGTTAGCATGCCAGACTGCCAAGGTTAATGAGACCTAGAATAATCTAAGGGATTAATGTTAGTTACACAATTGGAAGCTATAGCACATGAGACAGCTGTGACTAAATGCACTAGACTTTTTTTGAACAAAAAAAAGGGGGGGGGATGGGATTATGTGTAATTTTCATTCCTTCACAGAGAATGAAGTAAATTTCCCTAGATGAAGTATTAGAGTAAGGTTGTAAATTAAAGTAAGGTTGTAATCACTTACAAATACGCTGACAATGATAAATAATAAGAAGGCACCATAAGACTGAACTTTAAAAAAAAGAAAAGAAACCTATTTATTTAGAAGGTTCACAATGGTATCAAATGTCTTTTACATTTTATTTACTACAGGGATGCAAAGAATACTCAAACATTTCCTCATTCTTGCTGTCCTGGCACAATGAGACACCCTGTTGAAAAATGGTTGACTCCCATAAAATTTCCCCCCATTTTAGATATCTTTTTGATAGTGGGGGTGAAAATTCATTCACAAAAATTTGTTGTTTTGCACAGAAAGGTTTGTTTCTTCTGTGCAAAGAATTACTTTTATGAAAAAAAAAATAAAAAATGAACAAAAATGTATATTCTTGCCTAGCAGGGAGAAAACTTTTAACATTCTTTGTTCTTGAAGCAAGAACGAAGTAAGTGAAGAATCAGACGCCCAATGTTCTACTTTGTTGTCTAACTGCATCCTCTACAGAGGTCACAGAAAATAGCACAAGGGAAATTGAATAAAAGGGAGAAATGGTTCCCAAAAGAGGGTTTGTTGGGGAAGGCAGGAAGGATAACTTCAGCTCAGTGGGGAAAATGAAATGAACTAACATGTTTATAAAGCTGGTTCTGAAAACAATTGTTTCACTAACAAGAAACACAGAGCAAGTTGAATTCCATTCATATAAGCAAACATAGAGACACTGAATGTATTCCAGTTAGTGCAATGAAGCTATTCTTGAACTGATTTACCCTAATTTTATTGCTACTAACTATATGTTTTCGTATTGTGCTTCCCACAGCTGTATAATTATATATAAAAATGGAAGTGTGCTTTCTCTTGTTTCTTGTTTACTGATACTTTTCTTTCTTTTTTCTGTCTGGTTTCCTTTTTTCCTTTCTTTCTGTCCTTCCTTCCTTCCATAATCAGTTTCATATTAGCATGTTGTACTTCTCCCATAGTTGAAGGCACCTATTTTTAAGATGCTATAAGATCCACCATTTCGGCATCTGGCAAGAATGAAGCACTTTGGTTGTTTAGCAAAATTTTTGGCATAAATTTGGATAATTTGTAATGACATACTCTGAGAATTTTCCATCTCTCTCTCTCTTTCTCTCTCTCTCTCCTCTCCCCCTGCCCCCAACAACAGCCTTCTTCTCTTAGGAAAGAAAAATCACTTAAGCAACAGCAAAAATGAATAGAACCTGCCGCTATAACTTATGTGAGGTAGGTGCGACTCCATTTTCAGTTATGACATGCTGTTAAAGCTGTCTTATCTCAAAACTGTCTGCTGCTGAGAAGATAAATTAAGAGTATTGTTTATTTAAAAAAGTTAAATAAGGATTTGTGAAGGGATGATGTTATATTGCACTGTTCTCCAAGGATGAAAATAGCATTGCCACATCTTAAACAGATTTGTATTGTTTCTCTTTTATATTTTATATGGTTTCATCATTTACTACAGGTTATTTTCAGTAACACTGTTACCCGCATAGAAGAAACAGGCAAAGTAAGTCAACAGCCTGGATCGAGACCAAATGAGATTTGATCTTTGAACATTCATTGGAGCTAATATCTACCCCTATTGAAATGCAACACCTCTGCACTTTTTCAAAGCACATACAATAAACACATAGACCATTTCTGCACTAGGCTGTTATAGTGCTATCATTCCACTTTCAATATCCTATGGAATCCTGGAGTTTGCAGTTTAGGGAGGGGCCGGGCCCCTCCCAGTCTAGTGAAGAAATGGCCATAGAAAGGAGTGTGTGATTATATCCAGTGGAAACTGGTGGAGCCCATGACAGTGGGTAGTGAATCCACTCTGACCAAG
Source organism: Iguana delicatissima (assembly GCA_948472985.1). Taxonomy (NCBI): domain Eukaryota; kingdom Metazoa; phylum Chordata; class Lepidosauria; order Squamata; family Iguanidae; genus Iguana; species Iguana delicatissima. The sequence continues at coordinate 49,792 of CAOKZL010001958.1, read as the reverse complement.
ATGCTAAACCTATTTTGAAAATAGGATTCAGCAGCACCTTTAGATGGCACCTTTATGGTTGGACTAAAAACTGGATTCAGTGCCCTCCTGACACAGGAAGCCACCAGCTGCTGCTGATCATATCAGCTGTTTTCACTTCCAGGCTCTTTCCACAGATGAATCTTCTGTACAGAGCTGATGTATCAAATTTGTATGGCAACAGGCCTATTTGTACAATCTGCAAAACTGATCATATGAAAAGAGTATGTAGGTTGCATCCCTGCAGGCTGTGGTCATAAATTTCACCTAGTGCAAAACCAGCTGAAGAGTTGTGTTTTTGTTTTCTGGTGGCAGTACATAACTCATTTGTTATACCAGCTTCAGTAGCTTCAAGTCTGTGTCCAGTTATTACCTTTCAGACTTTAAAACACTATAAAAACATAGTTAAAACATAAATAATTTTTTTAAAAAAATCACAATCAGTCTTCTAAGACAGAGAAATACAGTGTGAACAAATCTATTTCCAGAAAGCTTTTAACACTCACCATACTTTCTGCTTCCCAAACAGTATGTGGGATGAAATTTCAGAAGGTGTGTGCCACTGCTAAGGTGGCCTACTTTTGTGATATTACATGATGATACTCCAATCTGTGGAACAGACCTTCTCTGAAGATTTCATAGCTTGACAGGATGTATACAACAGAAGGCTGTTTTGTTTTGTTCAAAAAATTCCCATTGCTTTTCATGAACTTTTTAAAAAATTGGTACCATGATTCTTTGCACAATAAATTATTATCGTTGTAAAATTTTTCTTTTCTTTTTTTCATTCTAAACATGGACTTGCATCCAGAGAGGACTTGCATGAGTGAAAAAAAAGTTTACTTGTGCCATTCCAGACCTTCCAGTGACCTTCAGAGCAAGATGAATTCTGTTCAACCTTCTCTAGATATATTTCATTACATGGCAGTGGACATAGAATGCTGTAAAAAATATGGGCCATTTCCACACTACATTGTTATAGTGCTATTATTCCACTTCCAACATCCCGTGAAATTCTGAGTTTTGTAGTTTACTGAGGCCAAAGAGCTCCCTTGCTGATAATTCTAAAGTCCCCTCTCTAAATTACAAACTGCAGGTTTCCATGGGATGTTGAAAGTAGAATACTATAATAGTGTAGTACGAAAATGGCCATGGTATCCTCCCAAGTTACTGGGTTATCAAGGGAAGCCCAGCTATGTGTCTTGCTACCATTAGAGATGCCATTGGTGGGACTTGGGCCCAGTGAAATCCTTGTTCTGGGAGATTCAAGTGACCTCATCCCTAGCAGGACTCTAAAATAACAAATTACAGATAGCGAAGTTACTCTTGAAAAGTAGCACAATAGGTATGAATGAAGATTTTAGAAAATAATTAGAAAATGTTGCTATCTGGAAGAAATACAAAAGTCTTTTAGGGCATTTTGGGGGGCTCACAGTTTTGTCATTCTTTTATCAGTCCACAAAAGTAATGAAACATAACTGAAAAAGGAAAGAGTAATGCAGTATGCAGCACAAGTTACTTTCAAAATAATGCCATTAGTAACAAAAAAAAAAACCAAATTACTTCTCAAGCACCATAATAAATAACAGAACAAATTAATTTCAAACATCAACTTTCTCAGCAGTGCTCACTAATGACTTTGAGATGTCAGGTGAAGATTTTACTGCTCCAGTAAGCCTACAGCCTAACCAGTTCCTTCCTGAACTGTTATTCTTCACTTTGAAACAAGTATCTGCTAGTCCAATTTGTTTGTATTCTTATTTACATGACTATTTTAAAATGCTGTTGATGTTATTTAGAAAGGCAGGATGAAATATTATGGATACAAAATAGGGATATTTTTTAATGTTGCAAACACTGGGAGAAAGTTCCTACTGTAAAATCTCAGTGAGACTGACTTTCCATTAAGTTCATTAAGCAAAACATTTTCCCACTAATCTTTAGTTAAAAACGTGTACAGTTGATTCAGTTCACTCGTCCCCTGTTAGGTTTATGTTCTCTTCACAAACATGACCAGTACCTGTTAAAATGTTTACAGGGACTAGAAGAAATGTCACAATTGGCAAATACCTGGGTGGAGTTGCTTCAAACATCAACTCAGCAAGTGCAGCTGCTTCTCTTGGCACCCAAATGTAAAAATATAAATAAAAATTAAAATGCATAGGCCTCATTCATTTGCTGATGACACTTCTAAATCCCATTGAAACCAACGAGATTAGTATGGGTTGATTCCAAAGTCTGTATAGATGGTATTCTGCTGGTGCAAAGATCTATCTCATCCCATCTTCCACTCACATAACATACCTCCACCCAATTTTACATAACTTTCTCTACCCTTCCCTATAGATCACTTTTAGGAGGCTCACTTGGATCTTATGAAAATATTTACACAGATTAAAAAGACTGAAGTCAATGAGCTGAGAAAGACGAGTAGCCTTTTGGTAGTTCTGTGGCTATTATATGAAACACAGGGTTGTCACAATTAGACCAAGCTTATGTAAAAAAAAAATAAGCAGTCACCATCTCACCATTATTTGCACTATTCATGTAGAATGAAATGAGAACAAAAAGACCTCCAATAAATATTCTACAAAAATAGAAATGCTGTCCAGACCTAATTTATAGCCAAGGATTCTTGCGCTGACCACACAGCTTATCTATAGCTATATCCATACTTTGTACCCTGGTGATAGGTTCATGATGGAGAACTAGCTTTCGTTCTCCTTATGACATACCTAATGTGCAGCCAGGGTATCCAGTCTGGGTGTAGGTGTCCAAGTCAGACTATGATAGATGTTCCTAATGCATTGTTGACACAGACCGACTTGTCCAGTCAAGTTTTTAATATTTCATGTATGTCTCTTCATGTTTCATTACACAACAGCTTATTTTACTCATCTCATCTCTAATGGGGCTGCCATTAAGGAAACCTGTTTCCCTAGTAATAGAAAACCAGAAGGGCCCTTCTGGGTCAAAAGTCAAATGCAGTCCATTTATTCTCCCTTTCTTTCTTAATGCATTCAGCTGCACATTGATGATAGTTAGCTTATACGTCCCTCCAAGGACTTTGGTTTGGGGTTCCCCTGCTCCCCTGTCTTCTGAAACAAACCGTAAATGATAATGAAATGCTTAAAGAAATATGAAGGGGTGTCCAGTTTCATCTACCTGGACAGTCTGGCAGCATAGTGTGTAACAATAAACGAGTGTTCTTAAGTCACAGCGTTTCACTGGAAATGAGGCAGAACCTGTGTATTTTAACAGCTTTTTTACAACTTGTAACCACTAGCAAATTTATTTTACTTTCTCAGGGAAGTTCAGTGAAATGCTCCTAAATTAAACTAAGGAGTCTTTCAGCCTTGAAGACAAAACTCATTTCTGCTGAGCACCTGAATGTGTACAGGTGAATCCAAAAGACTGCTATGAAAGATAGTTTGTCTTCTGGCTAGTCTGAGTCACTTCCAGCACTGTGATCATTTATTATCCAGAAACGAAAGGCTAGCTTTTTGCTCTGCAAACACAGTGGTGGTCTTCATTTCATGATGAATAGATTTACCAGGCCTGTACTAAAATGCATGATGACATAGAGTTTTCCAAAAAGTCCCCCAATGTCTCCAGAACTCAAACTCACACCTGATGATGTTTTTAATGTATGTGCCATAAAGAGTCAAGCACCTAGCTGTATATCATTCCCTCCTTCAATTTGTTACACAAACTTAGGGCAACCTGTGCAAAATATATTACTTTGTGCAGTGATGGATCCATTCATGCTACAGATTTAAATGGAGATGAATGAATGTCACTCTAACCTAAGGAGGCAATATAAAGAAAGGACCCCCCAAAAGAATTCCTGGTCTTATAATGAATATAAGATTTCTCTCACTTTGGTACACATATTTATTATCAACTCTTCAGAACAGACCTATTCTTGTTAACTTTGGAAGAGCTGCTGTGGACAGCATCTCATTGATTTTTTAGCCAAGTGTTACAATGCTACTCATGATGTAAGCAATGTTTGACGACCAGTGCTGTAGAGGCACATTTTTCCAGATCTGTTCTAGAAAAACCAGAACAGAATGGTAAAGGATAAGCATGCATACTGGATTAGGAAGAAATTCAAGATGAATTTTGCATAAAATGGCCATGCTGGTTAGGGAAATTCAAGCAATGCAGTCCAAAATAACAACTTTTTAATCTTCACATATCATACTTTCTAACTGTCTTGATTTGATAGGGACAGTCCTGATTAATTCTCAGCATCCCACTTTTTCAACTGCTTTTAAAATGTCCCAGTTTCTCTTTCCTCCTCTCACTTTCTTCCTTTGCTTACTTCCATTACTGAAAAAATGATTTCAAAATGAAATGTAATTCACACTAAATTAACAAAGCAGGAAAAGAGTAAAGAAAGAGGTGGAATCTTGCCCTTCCCAATAGGCTCAGGCAGAAGAAAACCACTGCAGTCTATCCTATCTTGTGTGTTTTTTATCATTAATAAAACTTTTGCCGTCTTGACCACACTCTGATGTTGTTTGGCCATGAGTCGTGTGAAATGTTGGAGGGTATGCATGCATGGAGAGGAAAAGTAGGGCAAGAAGCATTGATGCATCACAGAATGCAGAATCTGATGTGAGACAAAGACAAGGAATTTCAAAGAAAGAAAGAAAGAAAGAAAGAAAGAAAGAAAGAAAGAAAGAAAGAGAGGGAGGGAGGGAGGGAGGGAGGGAGGGAGGGGTTGACCAGGGGCCTCTTCTGACCTTTTGTTTATTTGTTTCACAGTTCTCATTCTGAGAGTCTAGAATCACTGTGACACATCTCTAAGGATCCAGCAAGATATAACTGAACTGCATACCTACTGTAGAGCTATTTTACGTACTTGCTGCCAAAGAGGACTGGTTTCTACTACCTCCTTGTTTGCGCTGCTTCCTGATTTGCCCAGTGGCAAAAGAAAAGAAAGCTGGCTATCTCTGACAAAAAACAAAGAACTGTCAGGGCCACTGCTACTGCTCCTCACCCTTGTCTTTCCCTTCCCCAGCCCCAACACTTCATGCCCAATTTACAGCCAGCTGTGCATTTGGTGCTGAGTGATGACATCACTCCAGCTGTGCACTCCAGCTGACATTCCCCGCCTCCCTACTGCTTGCCACTCCATCTGGCATCCAGCATGTTTTTTTGATACAAGTCAAAAAAGGCAGCTGAGTTATATGCGTCCAGACATGCGACAGTAATGAGGATCTTAAATGCATTGCTATCATTAATTAACATTGTCATTGTCATCTTTATCATCACCACTGGTGTAATATTCTACACCTATTATAAAATATATGATCTATGTTTGTTTTGTAAAAAAATACAACTTCTGCTTTTCTCTTTATTTTAAGAAATATTGTTTCATTTGGAAATAATAAGGCAGCAATAGAAATCAACTTGCTGGTGGTCAGGGGTATAAAGAGGATAATTCCAGAAAAAAAAAAGAGAGAAAAAAATATCCATTTGGCCATACATTTTGATACTAGTCAATAAACGAAAGCACTGTATATAAATAAAACATTCCTTCCAATATGATGTCACCTTTTAAGGGGGAAGAAACTATTTTAGTCGTAACAAATGAATGTTTTCTGCACCTGTAAAATCTGTTTTCAAGTTTTTATTTCAACAGTCCGTCTGTCAGAATAAACCCTTGTTATAAAAACTTAGCATTAATACTAGTACTGTAGAAGTTTTCCAAATGTTACAAAATTGAATTAGGCTCATACTGAGCATGTGTGCTGGGAGAATTACTATGGGAACTTATGCGCTTCTCACTGTTGGTCCAGACGCATGTAAATCTTTTCCAGCTTTACTCAAAGGCTGGCAGAAATTCACAATACGTGCACTGAATGATTGTACGAGCTAAGAGACTAAAATAAAACTACTCATAACTATGAACTGACAATACTGAAGCATTATCAAATACAAGACAAGACAAAACACAAGAACACCAGTTCTACAGTTAGTCTCAAAGTTCATCCTGCCAGGCACTGGGAAGTCTTTGTTACTTTGTTCCCACACAACTAGCAAATCGGTCCCCATGGCCCAAGAAAGCAGCTATAGCCAGTCCTCCGGCTGTATGAATGCTCCGTAAGCATCCTTATAAGACACAGGGACAGAATGTAAGAAAGGGTCAAGGAACAAGGCCAGCATCTGTACCAGCCTCAACCCCAGCACCAGCCCTTTGCAACGCAGATACAGAGAAGGCATCTCGGTGCGAGATAGGTTTCTTGTCTTAAGAGCAGCCCCTCACACAGAACTTGGTAGCATTGCCTTATTGGACTCAGAATCCTGCTTACAGGCTGGAAGATTCTATGAGCTTTAGTCCAAAAAGTAACCATTCTGAAGCTTTAAATCTAACACATTTTAGTAAACTATCCTTGACGTTACCAGGACATGGAACATTAAAGCCAGGTACCCATTTGCTTGAGCACTATAGCCAATAAATTACTTTGAATAATAGGCATATTTTCATTGTTGCTTGTTTTGTTTTTAAAAAGGGAACAAAATCAAAATCATTCTGCTGCTAGTACTGTTATTAAATACAAAAGAAGACAAGGAGCCTATTAATCACCTTGAGTAAAGGGAAGGCATGAGAATAAAACTTTTTTTCATGTAATCATTATAATTCACAAACATTAAAAGCTGAAAACAACAGTTTTGAAAGCAAGCTTTGTGGTTTGACTGGCCTTTCATTTTTTTTTTTTTTTAAGATGGATTAGATACTTGCTTTCTCTCTACAGCTGTGTGAATCCTGCAGAGCTCACTTCACAAAATGGACCCCTGCTGTTTGATTCACAGAATCTGGAAGAAAATCAACCTTTCTATGGCTGCTGAGAGATTCGGGCTAATGACTACATTTCTTAGTGATTTCTTAGTAACTGGGTGTATGTGAGATTGTTTGTGGAATATTTACTCATATAATGTCCCAGCACATGGCTGCTAGACAAAACCAGTGGTTCCCTTGACATATTTATAAGAATTATTAAGCTTAATTGCCCTTAAACTCTTTTAAAAAAAGGACTGTGCACACAACTGGAGTTTTAGGTTTATTTGTGTCTGAGCTATTAATGAAGTAGCTGGACAGAAACATACAATCCTTGTTATCACCTGATAGACTTTATATTTCAGACCAGGCTGGCCTTACTATTAGGTACTGTGAGAGGAACACCTCAGCAGTAGATTTTGGGGGCCGCCATGGCAACTGTTCCTCTTGGGCCCATGACCTGTCTTTGCTTTTGAAGGACTAAATGAGATGCGCTATATACAGGAGAAATCATTTTCACTTGATGGCTCTTCTCCTTTCAGCCGCATGAAGATCTTATCCACAAGTTTGGGGACCCCCCCCCCAGTCTCATAGGAGCAGGAGTGGAAAAATGTACCTCCCATAGTCTCAGAAGAAAATGGGTATTTTTTTCAATCCAATGGCTTAAAACCACCACAAAATACAATCTGACTCCCTAAAAACCCTTGAATAACCCCCACCTTAAAAAAAAAAGCCCTGCCCAGTCAGCTGAAAGTAGGGCCATTTCCGCACTACACCATTATAGTGCTATTATTCCACTTTCAACATCCTATGGAATCCTGGGGTTTGTATTACCAAAGTAGATATTGGTAATCAGCATTTCTCCTACACACTGTTTAAAACAGAGTACAATATAGTCCCCCTGCCAATACTCTTGAACAAAAATTTCAGTATAGTACTAACTTTTCACATTGCAGAAATTAGGAAGGGGACAGGATGGCTTTTACTAGAACTAGGCTGATTTTGATCCTTTGGCAGCCTGGGATGAAGATTTGGAAACAAATCATATACTGAATATGAATATACTTGCCCTTGTGGGTTAGGACAGGTTAAAGGTCTCCTACATGCTATTATTTACTGTCCCCTTGATAATGTGTTGAAGATAAAATATATGGGCCAGAGTTTAAGGAGGAATGGGAGAAGGGATACTCATGAGTTTGCAATGTTATTATTATAACATTGTGAGGGTGATCTGGCTGCGACGTCTGTCACTCCATTGATCGCCAGGGTTGATTCAGCTGATCTGGCTAGTTAGGCCCCTTCCTCTCTCACCGCTCCATGGCTGCGCGCTCGGTGGAAGAGGACAATCATCCCAGATAGAAGGAGTGTACCGTTCTTCAGTCAAGAGCATACGATAGCTGCGCTCCCCTGCTAGAACCTCCAAACAAGCTCAAGGTCCAATGTTATTATTATATGGACAAGATAAACACGTTAACTATTAAGGTTGCATTTTTCTTATCTGATACATGAAATTTTCACATTTTTAAAATGAGAATGATGGTCCCTATCAGTGTGATTCTGACTTTTTAAAGAGTTAATTTTCTATTGGAAAATGCCCATAATTCCCAACACTTACTATCACTGACAAGGTACCTTTTTCAAACTTTTCTACAGCATCTCTACAATTAAGGTGGTTCCACCATGTCTGTGGATTTTGTGCTCTGCAGTAGCTTGAAAACTAGACATGAACAAGCCGAAATTAAATAAAATATGATATTGTGGTGCTAAGAAAACAAGTACATTCATATAGGCCCATTTTATCACGCTCTGATATTGACACATTCACTCTTTGAATGCATCGTCATGAATGCATCTATGTGGTTGTGCATTTATTTGTTTCCTCCAAAACATTAGAACAGTGGAGATGAATTCACCAGTTCTCACTCAAATTCAACCTTACTGAATTTTATGGATCTGTTTTATCTGCAGCTCAGTTTCATACTGACTCTTATTACAACTATAAGCTGCCCTAAGTTACTTCAGTCGCAAAAGCTTTCACTGAACCAGGCTTTCTTTTTGACTCAATCAGTCTATGAATTAGCATATGCAAACAGGCATATGTTTGTTTGCTTGTTTTAAGTATTTATATACTAGTGTATTTACCCGGCATTGCCCAGGGTATTTTCTCATAGGTAACACTTGTTAGAAATACCTTAGGAAATACCTTACCTTACCTTAAGAGTTAGATGCAGTTGAAATACACAGATTTGAGATCCTGTGTCTCTAATTCCCCAAACTGTGTTGTTCAGTACCTGTAACTTTTCCTCGTATTCCCCAATCCAGTCTGTATTCAGAGTTGTTAACATATAGAGGGTTGGGTTCATGGAGGGACTCGCTGCTTGGCCTTGTCTCCATAGCAACTGGCCTATTCAAAGCTCTCTGGATGAGAATCCTAAAGGCCTCTCCCTGAACCACCAACCCCAGGATTCCATAGAATCTTCACAGCCATCCAATCATATGAGGTTTTCTCACCTCACACAGCCAATCATATGTAGCTTGCCTGCCTGATGCAGACAAACAGAAAAACTTACTCACAAATTTTGACTTTTATATAGTACATTGCCTTCCATTGCCAAGACCTCTGAGGTAACGCACAGAAATATCCTGCAACAGCAATTTAAAAACAATTAAAACAGATAGAGTGGTTTCAAACACCAGAGGCCATGCAGAAAAACATTGTTTTAGAAGCTCTCCAGACGTTCAGAAAGATGGACCTAATGCCTAACTTTCCTTGGCATGGAGTTCCACACATAGGCTGCTGCTCCACAAAAAGTCCTGTCATGTGTTCACACTAACTCAGCCTTGTGAAGTGTTTAGACATGCAACAGGACTTCCAACAAACATCTCAAATTTCAGGCAGGCTCCTATGTGAGGAGGCAGTCTTTCAGATATCTTCCCTTCAATCAGTCCCCTTTAGTGCTTTGCAGATCAAAACCAACATCTTGAAATGAGTCTGCAAGCAAATTAGAAGCCAGTGCAATTCATGTAAGATCAAGGTTATATGATCGCCAATCTGACTATATGACACCAATCTGGCTGCTACACTTTGTTCTAGCTGCAACATCCAAACACTTTTCAAGGGCAGCCCCATATAGAGTGCATTACAATAGTCTGGATAGTAACTCATAGAATCGTAGAGCTGGAAGAGTCCACAAGGGCCATTCAGTCCAATCCCATGCCATACAGGAAGACATAATCAAAGCATTCCAACTGATGGCCATCCTGCCACTGTTTAAAAAACCCCAAAGAAGGAGACTCCACCACATTCCAAGGAAGTGCATTCCACTGTCAAACTGCTCTTATTGTAAGGAAGCTTTTCCTAAATGTTTAGACAGAATCTCTTTTCCTGGAGTTTGAAGCCATTGCTCCATTTCCTAGTCTCCAGAGCAGCAGAAAACAGACTTGCTCCATATGACATCCCTTCAAACTAAGACATCTGGGACCGGATATCCCCAGATGTTCACTCTCTGGGAGATGTTACACTTGTAGGAACTAGTTTTTGCAATAATTTTCTCAAAGATTCACAAGGTTTGATACACCCTCTTATATCATATAATTTCTGCTAAACATTTAATGGTTTTCAGCAACAATAACAAAAGTAATTCTCAATAATAACAGACAGAAAGAGTCCATCTTCTGATATTGGTGTGTTGGATAAAATCACCTCAGTATATCGTATGACTCAAAGAAAGAAAACACAAGCTGTGTTAAGACCAGAAAAGCCTGGAATCAGAGTTAGCATTGTTGATGCTGCTTCCCAAAAGAGATGGGAAGAACTGCACTAAATCTGGTTATTTGGACATCTCTCTTGGAACATTTTGTTGCACTTTTATAGTTAGTATTTCTTCACTCATGGGCCAGATGTCACCCTGCCTTATGTGGGTGGAAGAAAGCAACATAATGTGCAGTTGTGGCAGGGAACTTGGCAAGAGGATGAGGGGAGACAGGAGACTTATTGCATATTTTCTACAGATTGTGCAACTTGAACTTTAGAGGTTTATGTATGACATTTAAGTCCAGTTATGTAGCAGTTAACATAAACTCTAAAAGCAAAATAGAATTACTACTAAATAATAATAATAATAATTATTATTATTATTATTTCAATAATTATTATATAATAAAATATATAAAATATATAATTATTATTAAAATTATTATAATTATAATAATAATAATTATACTATATTCAATATTATTATTATTACTATTACTATAGCAAAACATAACAATAATCATCATCGTTATCATCATCATCATCATCATTATCATCATCTTTATTTGTATCCTCCTTTTTGCCCAATATTGGGCAATATTTTACCTGTGTCCATGACCCTGGAAGGCAAAACACTACCAGGCAATTTCTATTCTTTTTGTGCACTGAAGGTTGAATTTACCTGTGGCAGAGATAGATAACTGGATGTCCTCTAGACATTTTGGACAACAGTTCTCATGGCAAGTTTACAGGGATCCTTGTAGCTGTAGTCTAAAACATCTGGAGAACACCAGGTTGTCTATTCTTTATGTACGCTGTTTGCCAGGCTCAACAGTATCATAACCAATTGTTTACATTGGGAGAAATGAATGGAAATTTGAAGTATGGAGTGTGGCCATGTGAGAGAGGGTCTTGCAAACAGGTTTGCAAATGATGAGGATACTAGCACAATCTCAATTCATAAGCAGAAGTATCAAAGGAGAAGTGCTTTTATTCATCAAAATCAGGCACCCTGAAATATACTTAGAAGACAAACAGTAAGCAAGTGTGATTTTTTTTTTTTTGAGGGACCAGTGTTACAGTGTTTCCTCCCTCCAAAATCCACACAGCTGCTTATACGCAAACTATAATCTCTATTCCATCTTCCAGGGCAGAGCCCATTACAAAATGTGTGAGTTACCAGGGCATGACCTAGTATGGCCAGGAAATCTCTCTCTAGGAAGGGGTGCAGCTGGTGAATCAATTAGAGCTGGGAAAAGATGCATCACTGTAGCCATTTGGGTTAGGTTTCTAATGAATTGGGTTTCTAATGAGAAGGAAGAATCAAAACGTATCATCAGATTGTGTTCCTGCTCCTAGTGAGTGGGGTGAAAGCAACTCTACCCATACCAGACCACTCTGCTAATTCCTAGTCCTGAGAGACCACCCACCCACAGTAACTCTGTCTTGATGGAATTCATTGTATTGGCCATCATTTTAACCACTGGTTGCCTCCAAGCTGGCTCACAGTTTGGGAACCCTGTTTTAAACTAAAACTGTAACCCACAACATAATCAGAGCAGGCACATAACATCTGGAAACATCAAAGCCATATCTGAACTCTCTGATACTGATGGGCTATATATTGACCTTTACTCGTTAATTTTATTAATTAGTTTTAAGAACCAAGTTAAGGATTACAACTGTTATATCAATGTTTAAGAACAAGCGGTAATGATAGTTTACCAGAAACCTGCAATGCTAAACAACATGGTGGCAACTAGGATTTAGAAATTCATCTTAATAAACCTGCAGTACTCAATACCACAATGGCGTTCAGTATGTGGAAATTCATCTTGATAAACAATATCTTAAAGCTTACTGTCCGGGAGTGGGAAGCCTCTATGGCACAGGAAGTGTTTTCACTTTTCAGAATATCGTCCATCATGTTTGGGGAAACTCAGGAAAGTAACCTACTACTTCTTAATAGGCTTCTGCACAGAGAGCGGCTTTGAAGCAGCAGCTGCCCACAGTAAATGTCACTGACCCTTAGTGCCATTCCCCAGGTCTCCAACTGTTTTGTCTCCCAAGCTCAGTGTTAGAACCAAGTCATAGCACCTGACAAAACTAAGAAGCCACAACAATCAGAGGATTTAAGGCCTTCAGCAATGTTATCTTTTCCATGTAGCACCAGCAGAGAGACCTGATGCCACACTACGTTTACCACTATTCATGGAATGTTCTTTCTAGACAGCAAAATGCAAAGCATTAAAAAAAAAAAAATGGCATTTTACCCTCTGTCATGAAAGCTTACAGCAATGCACATAGTTTTTTAGGACAGCAGATGATGCTTCTACATCCTTTACCATTTAAGTTGTTAACAGAAGGGGAAATAAATTGTGTCACCAAGGCACTGGAAAGGCGAAAATTGCACTTGATGAATACATTTTGTTTTCTATAAAGCTCTTTTAAACAAAGGAACACCTTCAGGGTCTGCATCTGCATATCCTGTGCCAAACCCTACAGGGGAAAAATGCCATAAAAGTTTGAAAGGCTGAAATTAAGTCCTCACACCAAAAGAGAGGACTAATTATGCTCCTATGTTTAAAAAATGAACATATCTTCACCACACAACCACCAAAACTCTTCCATGTGCTAATTGCTCCACACAGTGGTACTAAGGGGTACAGCAGTTCACTGTGAGGATACTCCCCATCAGGGAAAACATTTGGACAGCATCACCAGCATAGAAAATCTTGGTATGATCTATGCAAGAAAATATTCTATGTGTTACATCTGTGGTGTGGCACTAATAATGGTAGAGTTTTGGATCCATTGGCCCCTTTTTTCCAGTTGATTAGCATCTTACAAGCCAATTAATTAATCCCATGTGCTCTACTGTTGACAGTTAACATATTCCATGGGTTCTGCTCTTGATATGATGAAAATTGTTACTTGAACAAAGGAGCTATCACATAGGTCATGGGAAGCAATATTGCGATTCCCGACTTTCTCTCAGGGCCAGACATGCTCCCTAGCCTTGTCTACAGAGATCTACATTTTAGCACGGTCTTCTGAAGCTCAAGAAATAAAAATGGATCCACAGAAGCAGGCGCATGCAATCAGGTGCCCCAGCAGCATAGAAGCCTACACATGGACTTTGTTTATTTCATTGCAAACAATCCTGCTAAAGCATGGATAACTATAAGCACAGCCAAGTAAGGGGATGGGCATAGGTACAAGACCATACAAGACCCTCCAACATTTCATTCTTGTGAACATTTCACTCTTGTGGCCAAGCAACATTAGATGGCAGAAACCATTAATGGGGACAAGCAACCAAGGTAGCAAAGACTATAGCAGTTTGCTTTTGCCTGAGTCTACAGGAAAGGTCAACATTGCTGAGTGCAAACTACTTTTGGGCTTTGAACTCAGTTTGCAGCAATGGAAGTAAGCTGAGCTGAAATGGGAGCAGGAGGAGAAGAGAGAAACTGGCACCTTTTAAAAATGGCTGAAAAAATGAGACAGAGGCAGTTATGTAGAAGCAGGGGGATGATGGAGGCACTTTGCCCCAGGCGGCAATGTTTTTGGGGCATCCTGGCTTGTAAACGTGCGCCTGTGTGCCCTGGCCAAGCCCCATGCACCGTGGCCATGAACTGCAGCCACACTCTCACTCACCATAGCCCCACCCCCTCCCGCCCCCCTTCACACACACCACCACTGGACAGAGGTTTAACTAGGACTGTCCCTGCCAAACTGGAACAGTTGGAGGGTATGTAGTTCCAGTTGCGTAATTCCATTACACATCCTTCACACAAGTAATAAGTGAATGAGCAAAAACTCACAAATTTCTAGAGAACCTATTCCTTCTGACTCCTGACGTTTCTTCAGCATCAAAGATGAAAAAAGGAGCTGTTGTCTTTCTTCCTTTATACGGAGTGGAATGCCTTTAAAATAACTGTGCATTTCTTTATTTGATAACTTTTCATTTTCTTTACCTTAAACATTTGGTGTATATATTATTATAATATTCTTACAGAACTTTTCATCACTTTAAATCATCTTTCCCAACATGGTACCCTACAGATATATTGGGCTGCAACAACTATCATTCTGACATACACAAAGTATGTCAAGTGACCAAAGGACCGATTAAAACAAACAAACAAAAACAAAAATACTGACTCGGGGCCAGCCATTCTTTAAAAATGGCATTATGAAAATATGCATAACACTGAAAACACATTACCACTGAAGTAATGAATGCATGCAATTGTTCTTTTAAAATTAACAGTGGCTCCTTCTACCTCAATTCATCCCTCAAATTGGAGTGGCATCATTACTAAGAGCCATGTCAGAAAATGTATGAAGCTAAATATAGTGGGAGCTGGTGCTCTTTTGGGTTCTAGGGGGCCATTAATGTGCAAATCAAAAAGGAGGGATAGATGGAAAAAAGTCCTGCCTCCAAAACTAGGAGCATCAAGAGGAGAAGGGGAAGAGGAAATAAAGAAAGAAAGCTAACTGGCAACATGGGCCATAGTACTCTATTAGCAGTAATGACTTTCTCTTTTTCCCATCCCCAAATAGGCCCAATTCCAAGTTGTGGTTCCTCCCCATCACAGAAAAAGCTTGTGTTCCATCACTAGCATGGAAACTTTCCACGTGCTGTGGTATGATCTATATAAGCAAATATTCTACATGTTGTATCTGTGTTGCAACATTAATAACAGCTGATCTGTGGTTCTATAAACCCCTTCTTTTCCAGCCAATTAGCAAAAATGTAACTTTCCCAAACTCTGTTATTCATTACTGTGTGTATCTACACTGTTACTCACATTCTGTTTTGGGCATCTTGGATACTAGCAGCAAGTACTATGGAGCTCAGGAACAAAATGCAAGAAGTCTTTAGTTTGGAAAAGAGGGCAGAGATATCTTAAGTTGGATCTTTTGGATTCTGGAATGAATGTAAAGACACATAGTTTGATGTTGCGGTGACAAGGCTTTGGTTAAACTAGAAGACAATGGAATATTATGAAGAAGCTACCACCCTGGATACTCTGGAAAGCTTCAAGGACTCTGTGGCTAGAGCAGTAGTTCACAACATTTAGTTCTCCAGATGTTTTGCATTCCATTCTTCAGAAGTCCCAGCCAGTGTGGCCAATGCTCAGGTATTCTGGGGGTTGAAGTCTAAAACATCTGAAGGACCAAAGGTTGAGAACCACTAGAGTTCACCCTGATAGAACCGTAGGATCACATGATTTTTCCTTAGAAAAAAGAAGCTGCTTCTGATCAGAAAAGAAGAAAAGAAATGTAATCTCCCTCCCAACTTGCCATTTATCAGTACCTACACAGAACTAACTTTTTGTGATGATGGAAAATAAATCAGTTTGAAGACAAGAAAAATTTGGGTGTCAGCAGATCAAAAAGTAACTGCACCTTCAGAGAGGAGCTCTCTTTTCTCTTTTTTTCTTATATTAATTTTACTTATTGAAGATTTTTACTGCCTTTTTAGCCCTGATTTTTTGAGGAAAAATTCATTTTTTATAATGGGCTAAGTTTTCCAGTATGGAGTTCTTCATGGACTCTTGCATAATTCACTTTACTCTTTTTTTAATTATTTACACCTCTTGAGGCTCAGGCTTAACAGTTTTATTTTACTCCTCTTCCTCTAGGTCCACTTCTCTGGAAACTCATTTCTCCCATCTGAATTCTTCTAGATGAGTCTTCATGTATCTTCAACTGGCTCTTCAGGAATCTACCTCCTGCAACAGAAAAGCCTCCCTTTCTGCATCTTTAGAACAAACTGCTAAGCAGCTAGGGAGGTAGTAAGCTTTAACTACATAGCTGGCAGAACAGAAGAGACAAATGCAGTATTTTCTAAAGGGCTAGCTAGGGCTAATTTTGCGTACTGTAAGTCTGGTATGTAGGAGCCAACTATGTCTCAATATTTAATCTGAGTGGCTTTAACCATTTTCTCTAAAACTTCATTTATGTACCTCTGATTTCTGCTATATTGTGCCCTCAACTTCCTGCTTATCTGCTGTGATTTAAATAAATCCATAAGTTAATTCAGCCCACAAATAGCCTAAGGTTATTTTTGGTTTTACTATCTCAGCCATAAGGACTGATTTGAAGTCTCAAACTTGTGACTTCATAATCGTAAACACGTACTTAGGCAGACTTAAAACACGAAAGATGAATTGCATGAGCATCTGAACTGGTATCCAATGTGCTTTGTTTAATAGATTTGAGCAGACTTTTAACAAATAAAACATCCAGACTTTTGTAGTGAAAAAAAACCCCCTATGTCACCATTTTGTTTTTAATTAGTTGTCCTTGTGCAGTGGCCCTACTGCCTCTTCATTACTAGACTATATGAAGATAAATTGTTTCCGTAATCAATGGAAATACATGTCTGTTTCACTCCATTTTACTTTGTTTTCTCTTCCAGAATGAAATGAAATTAAATGATTAAACTGCATGCCCAAACAACAACAACCACCAGAACATGAAAACAGTATTAAAACCACTAGGTTTATGCCCCATAAGCGCCATTATTCCAGTGCATTAAAACTGCACAATTTGTCAACTGCCCTGAAAACCTGGGAATGCTAAACTAGCCATTAAGCAGATGATTTCACAAGATTTTTCAAAGGTTAAAAAAAAAAAGGCTAATTTTGCTCTTTTATATGTCCCTTCATAAAAATCAAGTGGAAAAAGCCTGTAGATACATTGCCTTGGGAATGCAGTGGGCTGACAAAAAACATATCACTAATATATTCAATATGTGCTAAAATTAAGGGAAAGTCTCGTAACATTATGTATCAAGGTGGGGGGGGGGTATACTGACCCAGACACGCAACTCTGTTTCCCAAGGAAAATCATTCTCTCAGTGTGAAAGATCCCTGTGCAAAGTGTGAACTGAGTGAGCACTGAAAGAAACTGCCCCAATCCCCAGAAATTTATTTAAGCCAGAAGAAATAATATCAGAGTCAATACCATGTAAACTGTTAAAATAATTACATCTGAGTGCATGCAGAGTAGTTTTCCTTCTTTGTAATTTTGCTTCTTCAAGCATAACTTTATTTATTTATTTAGTATATTTTTATGCCACCTTTCTCCCAGAGTGAGTCCATTCATTGGAGAAAGGACTCTTTTACCAGAAGTCCTGTGACACTGAGACAACAGATATGTTGACACCCTTGAGGGGAATGCAGAGACACACTGCTCAGAGCCTAGGGCAACCTGTTCCAACACGATGACCTACAGATGTGTTGAACTACAGCTACCACAATCCCCCCCATGTCGCTGACCTGATGAAAGCTGTAGCCCAGCACATATGAATTAAGTCAAGTTGGGGTGGGCTGCTCTAAAATCTGGCTCTTCTGTTCCCATAGCACTGTAAAAGGCCCTTTCTGCAGCTAATCTCTGTCCCGGTGGCCTCTGGTGATAATGGCGGCAGTGGCTCTCCTGAGAGAGGAGTGTGGTGGAATGCTCCCCTCTGCACCAGTTGCCTGCAGGAACCAGGAATCACGATGGCCACACCTGTTCCTGCTGCAGCACAGCTGAGTACTGTCCCAGGCTGTGCTGAGGTAGAAAGGGTAGCCATTACTCTTCCAAGACTTTCGCAGCAAAGGTAAGTGCAGGAGCGCAGCAGGAGGGCAATGTGATCACTGGTCATCAACACAGAAAACTTATCAATGATTTGCAGTGCAATTGCTCTGCCCAGGGACAGGAAAAGGATGGGTCTGGGATGACATCATGCATAAGCGTCATCCTGGCCCTGTCCTTCTCTTGTCCCCATGGCAGGTTGGGTGCGTGGAGCAGAAAGGGCCAGAGTCACTGTTGCGTCACTCCTCCTGGACCACACTGTGAGAAACCACAGGCTTAATATTGTAGCTCATTCCCAAACCAACATTAATCGAACTTCCTGGGCAGCCTGAAGATAGATTTTTCTAGATTGTCTCAATCATTTCACATTATTTAGAAGAATGCGAAGTACTGGCACAACATAAAATAAGAAAAAAAAATCTATTTTATTCCCTCCTCAAATGTAGTTGCTCTGGCCAAATCTGGTTTCTACTTAGCAACTGAACTAAATAGCCTTTCACGTTTTATCAGGGCCCAGAAGTTACTTTTCCCAACCACAACTCTCAGAATACCCCAAACACAGGTCCATTGCCTCCTACACCATTTTTGATAATAACATTTGTAGCCCAAAAAACTAACTTTACAATATCTGTGCTTTCTACTCACAGGGCTAGGCTACTGAAGCAGTCCTCCAAGTGCTGCTGGACTACAACCTCCATCATCCTTGACAAGTGAGAGCTGAGGGTGTTTGGAAGTGGAGTCTAGCTATATCTGGAGGAAAATTAGTTGCCCCCCTACTTCAGGATTACAGCTAGCATGGTTTGGTGATTTGAGTGTTGGACTATGACCCAGGGTTTGACTCCCCACTTGGCCATGGCAGAGTTAAAAGCTTGGTAGATGAAGGGAATGCTGTGGATGTAGCATATCTTGATTTCAGTAAGGCCTCTGATAAAGTTCCCCATGCCATTCTTGCAAAGAAACTAGTAAAATGTGGGCTGGACAGGGCTACTGTCAGGTAGATTTGTAATTGGTTGACTGACTGAACCCAAAGGGTGCTCACCAATGGCTCCTTTTCATCCTGGAGAGAAGTGACTAGTGGGGTGCCACCTGGTTTTGTCCTGGGCCCAGTGCTATTCAACATCAATAATAATAATAATAATAATAATAATAATAATAATAATAATAATAATAATATTTATTTCTATCCTGCCTCTCCACATGGATCAAGGCGGCAAACAACAAGAAATACATTATACATTAAAAGACATTAAAAACATACTCACTCTTCCCCACGCACCAGCCCACCTAAACCAACCCCTTAATACACACAGCAATTAATGACTTGGATGAAGGAATTGAGAGCATGCTGATCAAATTTGCAGATGACACCAAATTGGGAGGGGTTGCTAATACATCAGAGGACAGGATCAAAATTCAAAAGGACCTTGACAGATTAGAGAGCTAGGCCAAAGCTAACAAAATGAGTTTTAACAGGGAGAAATGTAAGGTCCTACACCTAGGCAGAAAAAAGGGAATGCACAAATATGGGACGGGGGACACATAGTTGGATAACAGTACGTGCGAAAGAGATCTAGGAGTCTTGGTGGACCACAAGCTGAACATGAGTCAGCAAGGTGATGTGGCAGCCAAGAAAGCCAACATGATTCTTGGTTGCATCAGTAGGAGTATGGTGTCTAGATTGAGGGAGGTAATGGTACCACTCTATTCTGCTTTGGTTAGACCTCATTTGGAATACTGTGTCTAGTTCTGGGCACCTCATTTCAAGAAGGATATCGTCAAGCTGGAACATGTCCAGAAGAGGGCAACCAAAATGGTGAAGGGTCTGGAAGCCATGCCCTATGAGGAATGGCTTAGGGAGGTGGGGATGTTTAGTCTGCAGACGGGAAGGTTAAGAGGGGACATGATAGCCACGTTTAAATATTTGAAGGGATGTTGCGGAGGGAGCAGGCTTGTTTTCCCCTGCTCCAGAGACTAGGACAAGGAGCAACGGACTCAAGCTGCAGGAAAAGAGATTCCACTTACACCTCAGGAAGAACTTCTTTACGGTCAGAGCTGTCTGGTAGTGGAATATGCTGCCTCGGAGTGTGGTGGAGTCTTCTTTTTTGGCGGTTTTTAAGCAGAGGCTGGGTGGCCATCTGTCGGGAGTGCTTTGATGAGGGTTCCTGCAAGGCAGGGGGTTGGACTGGATGGCCCCTGTGGTCTCTTCCAATTCTATGATTCTATGAAAACTCACTCAGTGACCTTTGGCAGGTCACACACAGTTAGCCCTTAGAAAACCCCATGGTACATTTGCTTACAGTTGCTGCAAATTTGAAATGACTTAAAGGCACACAACAACAACAAATTCAGGATTCTTCATTCATAAAAACTAAAGTTGTATGTGTTTATGTTTAATGGTGCATTTCCACTGAAATATAGCCTTTCATACAATATTTAGATGAAGGTGCAAACCAAAATTGACTTAATAATAGGTGCAGGCTAAAACATTTAAAAGGAACAACAGAGTGCCTGTATTTCACATGATTAAAAAGCTAATGAAGACAAAAAAATCTGTGTAGATTTTTCATCACTTCTGATTAATTAGTGGAGTAATGAAAAAAATGAATATTACCAGTGCTATGTGTGCCTCTAACTTCACTGCCATCTGAAACAAATTCAGCTAGACTAACCTCCTCTCCTAAACAGGAAAGAGAAAGACAAGCTGTTTTCCACATCTGGAAAACAGAACAGCAGCACAGCAATTTCCAATTGTCTGTAGAAAAAAAAGGCACACCAAAACTTTGTATTTTTTAATTTCCTCCAAAAGGTATGACGATAGCACAGAGAATTCTTTTGCGTTATTGCACTGATACAAAACTTGAGAATGAACTTGGTTCTTCCGCATAATGACTTGAGTTCAATGGTACTCACCCCCAAAAGTGTGCAGTGTTCTGAAGCTTTAGAAGAGGAACTAACCAGTGAAATAAGCTCTGATAGAAAAGGGGAAAGCGCATGAATGTACTAATGTAGTAGCATGACTAAATAACATTACTTTGGGATAACAGATGTTTGCAAACTCTAGAGCAGAGCTGAGCACCTGGGCCCACAAACAATGTTAGACTGTTATTCCTATCATCCCTGACTTGTGGCCATGCTGATGGGAATTGGAGTTCAACAACATCTGAAAGGCCACATGTTTCTCTCACTTGCTCTAGAGAAGAAGTACAGTAACTATTAAGTATGGAGTTTGAGACTGCATACTGTAGTGATTTGAGTGTTAGACTAGACTCTGGGAGACTAGGATTCAAATCCTTGCTCAGCCATGGATGCCACTGGGTGACCTAGGACAAGTCACACTCTCTCAGCCTTAGACAAAGGCAATGGCAAACCCACTCTGACTATATCTTGCCAAGAAACCCCCATAATAGAGTTCTCTTAGGATCACCATAAGTTGGAAACAACTTGAAGGTACACAGCAACTATGACATGAAGTTGTTATTATGTACTTTCAAGTCTACAGCAACTTATTGTAACCCTATCATAGGCTTTTCTTGGCAAGATTTTTCAGAGGAAATTTGTCATTGCTCCCCTTTGAATATAGCCTACAGTGCCTGCTATACCCTGGCCAAGTACCAACCAGGTCTGCCCATGCAGACAACGAGAAAGGAGCTGGTTTAATCAGGCTATCTGGGCAGTTAAATACTCTGAACTATGGTACTGAGTATTAAGTATGGAGTGATAATGGAGGAGGGAAGCACAATGGGCTGACCAGGCACACAAACACACACGCACAGAAAGAAGGGAAGGTATTTCTTGTCTCAGACTTGGCGCTCCAGAAGATTTTGGAATATAGAACAATAAAGGGCCTTTCCGCCCTACACTGTTACAGTGCTATTCTTCCACTTTCAACATCCTGCGGAATTCTCGGGTTTGCAGTTTAGGGAGGGACATTTAGAATTCTCAGCCAGAGAGCATTTTGGCCTCAGTAAACTAAAAACCCCAAGATTCCACAGGATGTTGAAAGTGGAATAATAGCACTATAATAGTGTAGTGCAGAAAGATCCAAGGTTGCAAGAGGCAATATCAACACCCAAGGAAAGAGTCATAATAATACCATCTTGCCTATAGACCACGCAAATCTGTATTTGTCACTATCAAATTGCACTGGCATTGGAGCTTCCTTAGTGCATTAATGCTTATATGGCTGTTCTTTGCTTCTGATGCATTTATTATCTGTTCTCTTTCAGAATCTCTGCCTGACTCTAACCAGTGCCCTTACCTCATGTTTGCCACAAACAAAGTTGTTTTCGCACCTTTCCTTCATATCCACAAAGAGACTTTTGTCTCTGGAAGGACAAATATTGCAAACAAATGTCTTAATGTAAAAAATAATGTCTTTGTCTCAATGAAACAAATAAAAATGGTCCTACATATCAATATCACAAAAACTCATATGCCGTTTAGATGTAATATGGTCACTTATTGTTGGGGCTTATGCAATTGTGGGTATTTTATCTTACCTGGGAGTAGATTTATCTTCAAAGACACACACACACACACACACACACACACATATATACGTATGTGTGTATGTGAGATATATATATATATATACATATGCATATGTATATATGCGTGTGCACGCGCACACACACACACACATATATTAAAAATAGAATTCATTGATTTGGGAAGAAGGTTATAATGTTACAAACACTCAGTAATTCGGCCTGAACTTCTCCAACATGAGATGCAAAATCTAGTATAGTGTATTTCTTAGGGTTGGAAGAAAAAAATACTTTTTTGGACTACAGTTTCTAGAAACCCTCAGTCATCATGGCCACTGATTATTCTAGGAGATGTGGTACAAAAGAGTACTTTGAGATCTGGATGTATTTCAGTGTATTCCAGCAAGGCAAAACCAGCAAAAATTGAAAAAGAAAAGGAAAGAAAGAAAACAAAAGAAGCGAATGAGAGAGAAAGACTGAAGAGGACAAGAGCTCAGTCATCTCCAGTAGAATTTCAGAGAGTGGAGGGGAAAGAAGGATAGAGCAGGGAGGTGGAAACCATCCAAATCATCCACTAATCATCAGAGTGACAGGAGAAACCAACTGGAATAGAAGGTCCCAGAGCAAACATCTGTAAGTACTGCTACTGTGAAGAAAAGGGCAGAAGGCACAAACTCACATGCACTTTTGCCCAGCAGACTGAAACTTAAGCCAAAACCAGTGATATGGGATCAAAGACGACAGCAGTGCTATCTGCTGTTTGCTTAGAAACACCATCGGAGCAGATGGTCCTCCACGTGTTGATCCTCCATTCCTCTCCTAAACAGCCACTTTAAAGTAAGCATGAAATAGCATGGGAGGAACATCTGCACATAGTACAGAAGACCACCAGTAGTGTAGCAAAGGAAAAAGCAAGAGAAGCAGGAGGGAAAGAAACGTGACAATTCAGGCCTATCCAGGTCTAAGTCTGGGACTGGCACCCCACCAGGTGGTATAACCTGTGTGTGTATACATATGTATAGCCAGTCACTGGTTGTTGTTTCCTTTCATTATGCAGCAGGAGGATACTTGAGTTCTCACGCAGAACTACATTAGGCACCAATGTGTGCATATACAGTTTTGGGGGAAAACAGTATTAGAGAAACTGCAGAATAAGTGCAAGAGAAGAACTAATCCCTCATCAGCTTTTTATGGTGCACTTTTCCAGCTGTCATAGCCTCACGTAAGACATTTGTTCCTGAAGGAGCATTGGTCTGTACACTCTGGCTCTGATCTATGCCAAAAAAGAACCACTTGCATTGTCAGAGATGCTTTCTGAGGTCCTTTTTCATACTGAACCCAATTGCTGAAGAGAAAAGCCACTGCTCAGTTTTTAAAAAGCAATTTGCTTCTTCATCAAGAGGAGCTGCTATGATAAAAACACCATAAAGCTTGGGCAGCAGATTTTGTTTTGTTGCCCCCACTTCATCCACAAAACATACATGCAATTTCTTTGGGTTACTAAGCACTCTTTAAAATATACAAACTTATATTATTTCAACATATTAATATAGAAAATAAATGGTATATAGAAGTTATACAAGTAGTATATAGTATACAGATAGGTATCACTAACATTGCTGTTAATAGCTGCACATTTATCTTCACTAGTGAGGTGGAGGTAGCAAGGGGTGGAGGTTTTTTGCATGAATTCAGCACATGCTTATCAAATGTGCAGATGACACCAAATTAAGAGAGGTGCCCAACACTTAGAGGACAGAATCAGGATTCAAAATGACCTTGATAGATTGGTAGAAAATCAACAACATGAATGTCAATAGGGAAAAATAAAATGTAGTACACTTAGATAGGAAATATGAAATGCATAAATATAGGATAGGTGTCACCTGGCTTGACAACAGTACATACAAAGAGAATCTAAAGGTCTTAATGGACCACAAGCTAAATGTGAGTGAATAGCGTGATGCAGGAGATAAAAAAGGCAATGAACTTCCAGGCTGCATTAGCAGGAATATAGTGCTCAGACTGAGAGAAATAATAGTAGCGCTCCATTCAGCTTTGGACAGATCACATCTGGATAAGTGTGATGCCGCAGTTGGAAAAGGACATTGAAAAGCTGGAAATACATCCAGAGGAAGGCAACCAAGATGGTAAGAGGTCTGGAAACCAGGCCATATGAGAAACAGCTACAGAAGATGGGTAGACTTAGCTTGGAGAAGAGAAGGTTGAGAGCTGATATGATATCCATAGAATCATAAAATCATAGAGTTGGAAGAAATCTCAACAGCTGTAAGTCTAACCCCCTGTCATGCAGGAACAATCTTTAAATATCTGAAGGTACATCATATAGAAGATGGAACAAGCTTGATGTTTTGCTGTTCCACAAACTAGGACATGACCAATGGATTCACATTATAGAAAAAGAGATTCTATCTAAATATTAGAAGAAATTTCCTGGTGGTAATAGCTGTTCAACAGTGGAGCAGACTGCCTCAGAAGGTGGTGGACTTGCCTTAGGAGGTCTTAAGACCTCACACACTCTTGAACCCACACTGCCATTTTATTTTCTTAACAAAAAAAGTTTACCAAAAAAAATTGTTTCTAATAAAAGGTTTCTGATACATATCTCAGTTACACAAATACTAAACAACTAGAAAAATTCATCACTCAGATTAGTTCAAATCAAACCAAGAAGTAATTCCAATTCTGCTAAGGAGGTCTGATGGAAAACTGTAAAAGATTGCAAGGATGTTCCATGTTGTTTTCTGCTTGGATATTATATGTTCAAACTAAACTATCCCTTTCTCCCAAGAAAGTCAACTCTTTTGCTTAGTAAGTCTCTGTTCTTTAAGTTCTGGCTGGGTCTATCTATTTTGAGCAAACTGCCCCTGTGTTGAAACAGCTCTTCCATAATTCATTACAGGAGACATTGGTGGGGAAACTTGACAGGAATGATAGTCTTATTCACCAGCGAATTCTAAAAAAGAATAAATAAACATTTAAAAAATTATTCACTAGTGAAGTGTTCTCAAGAGGAAAAAAAAATGACAGGCAGGAGAGAGCAATGTTTTGCTGCATATAGGTCAAATGCCATTTCATCAATAAGAAAAACAGTGATATCGAATGAGCCTAGCCTTATGGGGGGAATATGTTACCTTCAAAGAAAAGTAATGTATTGGTATCTTAACCCCAGCCCTGGACCACCTCAAAATAAAACCTCAGCTGCAATTTCAGAATCAAAACTTTCAGTGGCACAGGGAACTGCAGACCGCCAGGAATCTAAAAGACTGAAGGCCAATCTACAGTCTTTTCCATCACGCCATGCTCCTTGAATCATACTCTTTTTCTTCACAGGGTTGTCACGTTCTCACCTGGCAAAATATTGACACCTCAGACAGCCATTCACTGTATCAGTGGGGCAAAATAAGTATTGTACTAAATAAACTCACGGGCATCTATTCAAACTGTTTAAGTCTAACCATTAAATACAAAGGGCCAGGATCCAATGGTGTACTTCCACAGGATCCCACTGCTTCTGCCAGAATTACCCCCTCTCTCTTGCAGGCCCAACAAAGGTAAAAACCCCCTGGAGCTGCAGAGGAAGGAGGAAGGAGAAAGTATGCTGATATACACTGTGGGATCCTGGCCAGAGCCACTGCATTCATTATTACTCAACAGCACGGCTACTTCAGAGATAATTCTTAATACAACCTTCTCTACCCAGTCTTGTCTCTCCATCTGCAGGCAAACACCTTTTTATTCAGTATCATGCTTATGCAGATGACACTCAGATTTTTCAGAGTTTCAAATCAATTGATGCCACTGTGTGGAAGTCAGTGACAAGTCTGTCTGTCACATGTTTCTTCATGGATGACCACTCACTGTCTTAAGCTCAACACAGACAAAACAGAGATCTTTGTGCTTCAGCCTGATCACCCAGCAGCCCCTCTCTCATGTCCCCCACTAGAT
Source organism: Iguana delicatissima (assembly GCA_948472985.1). Classification (NCBI taxonomy): domain Eukaryota; kingdom Metazoa; phylum Chordata; class Lepidosauria; order Squamata; family Iguanidae; genus Iguana; species Iguana delicatissima. The sequence goes on along the minus strand of CAOKZL010001958.1, from coordinate 23,184 downwards.
TTACAGGGTTGCACAGTGGCTTTTGTCTCAGTTGCCAGGAACTTTGGAGTTCTGCTAGATGACCACCTATCTCTACATCCCTTTATCAGGGCTACATCAAAGATATACAACTTCCATCTTTTGAACATCCACAGGATCAGGGGGTTCCCGACTGTAGAGACTGCCCATCTGCTTGTCCGGGCTTGGTTATCTCAGGCCTGGATTACTGTAACGGTCTATTGGCAGGTTTGTCTTCCTGCTCCCTTCTTCCTCTGGTTTTAATACAAAACAATGCTGTCCAGGTTGTTTTAAATCTGCCAAAATATTCACCTGTTTCTTCTCCCCATAGATTTCTTCACTGGCCACTAGTTCGGCTCAGGGCCTGTTTCAAACTTTTGGTGCTCGTATTTAAAGCTTTGTGTTTTAACCTCCCCCTCAGTACCTTGCAGTTCAGCTTGTTTGGTATGTTCCATCCAGGAATTTGAGATCTGCGGGCAAAGGATTACTGTCTGTTCCACCAATGCATATGGCTCTGTCAAGGCTGCAAGCCTTTCAAGATCTGGCTCTGCATTTGTGGAATGGTCTTCCTTTGGACCTCCAGCTGGATCTCACCCATTTTCGTAAATGCTTGAAGACCTTCTGAAGACCTTCCTTTGCTCTTCCATCTTAAGTCACTGAGATGTGCTTAAGGTGCTGAGACTGGTAGCGACTGGTCGAGTGTTGGGGATTCCATGTCATGTATTGTTGTGCTCTTTTGTTTTAATATGCTTGTCCCTGATTGTATATGTCATTGTTCCACTCTTTGGTGTAAATAAACGTTGTTGTTGTTGTTGTTGTTATTATCCAAGCAGACCATTGGCAATCAAGATTGGTTGCTGGAAAAGGAGAGAAGTTCTGTTTTTCTTCCATTGTTGATATATTCTTAATTGCTTTTCTAAGTTGTTGTGATAGATAATGATGCTGAGCTGCGATTGAGGAGTAACTGATTTTGCAGGGGCCCGAGCCAGTGAATGAGCAAGTCAACCTGCACTGGAAGGTCAAACAGAGACCGAGTTGTCCCGGCCAGCTCATGACAGAGAGGGTGACACAGTGACGCAGTGACGCAGAGGAGTTGCAGCCAGCTGTGCCCATCAGCCTCCAATCACGCAGAAGGCTGAAACAAACTGCTGAGAGGGAGGCTGCTTGGATTAGGGTGAGGAAACAGTAACAAACAGCACCTGCTCACAGGGGCTATTTAAGTCTGCTGGCATGGCTGCTCCTTGCTTGCAGCAAATTATTAGCAAGCCCTCACAACCTTTGTGTCTCCTGCTCCCTGAAACCCTCCAGACAGATCTCTGCCTCCTCAACCTTTAGACTGGACTTTGACCTGGCTCAGCTTGTGTTTTCCTGGTGTTTGGTATATTTGGACTCCTCAAGTGTTCCTGACCTCTCTCCTCCCTTGCTGGCTGCAGCCTGGCAGGGAGAGATTCCTGACAGTTGCCTTATGTTTTAATTGATCTGTTTTATCAGTTACCCTTAGTTAACTTCATAATTTTTTACCTAAAAAGTCTACTCTTAGTTATAACTATAATCCACAACAGTTTTTATTTACTATGTATTATTTACAATTTTATAATATATATATATATATATATATATATATATATATATAAATCATATAATGTTTTGAGCATCAAACTATGACTCTGGAGAGTAGGATTCAAATCCCCACTGAGCCATGGAAAGCCACTTTTTGACCTTGAGCAAATCACACTCTCTTAGCCTCAGAGAAAGGCAAAGGCAACACCCCCCATTTGAACAAATCTTGCCAAAAAAATCCCATGATATGCTCTCCTTAGGTTCACCATATCGAAAAGTGCTTGAATGCACACAACAGCAACAACAACAACATGAACATAAACATGATCTACAATATAATCACAATCCAAGATTCAACTATAGAGACAGAAGATGAAGAAATTGACCAATCCTATGTTGGAGTCCAGGAGGAAATTGATCACACAACAGAACAGGACATGTTGACAATCATGGGCATTATGAAAAGCAAAAAGGAAACAGAGTAGAACCAAACACTGTTGGAGAATCTGGCCCAGAATCAAGAAATGAAGCAAGAAAATAACTTGTCAAATTTTGTGAAGCCAACTATTTGTTCTTTGCAAACACATTCTTCAAGCAACCAAAGAAATGACTGTACATATGGACCTCACCTGATGGCCAATGCAATAATGAAATATACTACATAACTGAAAGTAGATGATGGAGAAGATCTATTCTCTCTGCAAAAACAGTACCAGAAACAGACTGTGGCACAAATATTAACTGCTAATATTAGAATAATGTTGAAGACCATGAATTTAAAACAACGTAAAGATCAGATTTGCGCTAATAAGTCTAATTGAGAGCAAAGCAGAAGAACTCTCGACTGAAACCACAGAGTAATTCAAAAAGATATTATCTGCAGCGAAAAAGAAAGAGAACATGCATTGGCTGACAGATGAAACTCTTCAAATAGTTAATGACAGGCAAGAAGAAAAAGTAAATGGTGACAAAATAGGGTGAGAATCTTGAACACAACTGTTTTGTGACTTGTGTGTACAGAGAAAGAGAACTATTATAGTAATCAATAGAAAGAAACATAAGAACGCAACAAGAATGTGTAACAAGGGATTTATTCCACAAGATCTGAGAAATGAAAGGAAAATTCAATACGATCAACAGAGGAACACACTGTGTGATCAAGAAAAAACAGAAAGACAATAAAAACAATACACTGAAGAACTATATAAAAGAAATGACAAGATGGCTTATTTAACTGAATTCTGTTTTCAGTGAATCTACTATTTTAGAAAGAGAAGTAGAACCCACTTTCAACGCCTTCAGGAGAAATACATCGCCAGGAACAGATGGTATACCAATACAGCTGTTTCAAGCTACAGATACAAAGTCCATTCCAACTCCATCTAAAACCAGCCAACAAATATGGGAAATGAAACAGTGGTCCACATATTGGAAACAGAAAGCATATATTACAGTCTCTAAGAAAGGCAGCATCAGGAATTGCAGTAACTTTAATCTCTCATGCAAGCAAAGTGCTGTTCAAAATCTTACAGCAAGCAAATACTTTTATCTTTCATGGACTGAGAAACGCAAGATGTCCAAGTTGGGTTCAGAAAGGGAAGAGGCACTTGAGAAATTATTTCAAGCATGCATTAAATAATGGAGCACATTAAATAATTTCAGAAGAAGATCAGCCTCTTCTTCATAGATTTTACCAAGGCCTTTGTGTAGACCACAAAAAATCTATGGATCACTCCAAAAGAACTGGGCATGCCATATTTTATTTTTCTCATGTGTAATCTGGACTCAGGGCAAGAGAAAAAATCAGGGTATATTGAAAAATGAAATGGTTTCACTTGACAAAGGGTTAGACAAAGTTATATTTTATCACACTGTTTGTTTAACTTGTATGCTGAACATATCCTATGTAAAGCAGGATTAAACTCAGCAGGAGGAAGGCATGAATACTGGAGGAAGAAAAATCAACAATTTGAGATATGCAGATGACACCGCTGTTGTTGTGTGTCTTCAAGCAATTTCCAATTTATGGTGACACTAAGGCAATCCTATTATGGGTTTTTTCAGGGTAAGAATGTGTACATGCCAAAGATCACCCAGTGGGTTTCCATCCCCAGTCAGAGAAGTGAATCCTGTTTTTCATGGTAATCCAAAGCTCAAACCAACACATCACGCTGGCTCTCTGACACCATACTACCAGCAAAATAGCAGAGACTTGGAACAATTACTGAAGAAAGTCAAGGGAGTAAGTGTAAAACAAAGACTACAGATGAACATTAAGAAAAGAAAAATAACGACCACAGATTATTTACACAAGTGGATAGTGAAGACACTGAAATAAAGATTTCCTATACCTTGGCTTAGTTAATCAAATCGAGATTGTAGTAAAGAAATCAGAAGAGACTAGGATTTAGAAGGGCAGCTATGAAGGAACTAAATAAATAAGATCCTCAAGTATACAATACAAGGGTTAGAATAGTACATGGCATCATATTTCCAGTTGCTATGAATGTTTGTGAAAGCAGGGCAGTGAAGAAAGCTAACAGGAAGAGAACGAATTCATTTTCAAGATGCTGATGGAGGAGAGTTCTGCAGATGCCAAAGATGATGAAAAAGACAAATAAATGGGTCCTTGAGGAAATGAAGCTTCCTAGAAACCAAAATGACCACACTTGAGACGATTGTACTTTGGGCATATCATGAGATGACATGACTCATTAGAAAAGACAATAATGAGTTCACAGAGGCTGAGAGCAAAATGAATGTCCTGGGGCTGGAATACCAGCAGTACCAGGATGCGACCACTGATGAGGAGGGAGAGTTTGAAGAAGAGGCAGAGGAAGAAGCCACTTAAGGGGCCTATCTGTTGAACTTTATTTGTTTCAGACATGTTTTCTGTTTCTTTATTCCATTCTTCTTCTTCTTTCCTATGTGTCACCCATCTGATTTTGTATAGGCATTAAAAGCATTTTCAACCCACCAAAAAAAAAAAGACAATAATGCTTGGTAAAGTGGGAGGCAGTAGGAAAAGAGAAAGAACACATTGCAAGTGGGTAGACTAAATGAAGGAAGTCGCCTAGTTGCACCTAGTCAACTTTTGGATTTTTTCACCCTCCCTCTCTGACTGGATTCTCCCTTATCATTTGTTTATATTGTATGGTTATTCTTGATCGTTAATTGGTTAAATGCCCAGAACCAGGTCTGATATACATTTACTGATTCTATTAACAGCACTACATTCATTAGCTTGATGTACACATTTTCATAAGCCCAGTTTTACTACAAATAAACACTTCAGGACCTGACACTGGCTATAGCCTACTTACCGTAGTACAGTGGTCTCAGTGTTGGACTAGGACTCTGGGAAAATCAGGGTTTGAATCCTTGGTCAGCTATAGAAACCCTCTGGGTGACTTTGGGCAAGTCACACTCTCTTATCCTTAGAAGAACAGTTGTAAACCTCCTCTGAAGAAATCTTGCCAAGAAAACCCTATAAGTTGGTCACCATAAGTTAGAGTGGATGTGAAGACACATAACAACACACACATACACGTAGTAGCATCTAGCCTATAACAGCTTTCTTAGTAATGATCTCTTTGTCCTTCTTGGAAGATTATCCTGGTGCAAAGACTGCTCTCGTTTAGGCAGCAGGCAAAAACATTTTAAGCTTAAACATGCATGTCAATTAATTTTATTTATTAAACAAGGTCATTTTTTCTGCTGTTTTCTTGCGTTTGTCTTCCTCTGTATATATGTGTATCTTTTATTATGTAGACTACTCTGAAATCTGATATTTGACATAAATAAATAGCCTTTTCATGTGCTGACCGTAAAAGTATCACATATTCAGTTGCAGCTATTCTAAAAGTATACCTAAACCACAGGTGAGAATTGTGTAGCCTCAGGCCTCAAAAGCCTCACTCATGCCAGGAAAAAACATATCTCCAAATAAGGAGAACTGTAGCCCCAGATTATGGCTTGAATATTAAGGCTATTTTGGGATCCTTTGCTGTATTCAAATCTGAAAAAGGGCTTCTTTTCCCTAAAAATAGAAGTAACGACAAAAACTTCACCAGTTTTGAAAAAAGATGGTAGTCTGGCTACTGGACCCAACACAGCTCAAAGTACTAGTTATAACATTTAAAGCTCTACATAATTTGTGTCCGGAGAATTAGAAATGTTGTATCCCTTTCTATGAGCCAGACCAAATTTTAAAATCTGATAGCAGGGATTTAGGCAGGCCTTTGGCTCTTAACTTTCTGAGTCTTTTAAGTAGGTACATTATGCTTTCATCAGTCAGTCAGTCATTTTATTGTGCTCTAGCAAACAGCCACCACACACAAACACAAAATATTTACCAAGTTTACCAAAAAACATTTAGTCTACAAAACATGGATCACTTTCCATACCCCTCCCCTTAAACTTTACAGCACATAATTGCAAAGCCTTGACAAGAAATTCGGATGTTCTGAAGGATACATATTTCATAGCATTGGATATCAGAAAATAAACCTCCACAAAAGAAGAAATCTTGAGCGATTTCAACAAATGATAAACACAGTTGTTTCCAGGATCATTATAAATAGGGTATTTGAGCAACACATCAGTCAAATCTTCTACTGAGGCAGAGTTACAACCACATCTTCTGTCCTCCATAGGAACACTTTTATGTCGGCCATCAAAGCTGTCAATTGAAGAACATTTAACCTTGCATGTAAAAAAACTAACCTCATTTAATATTTCAGTATTTCATCATTTTTACTAGGTTCTCCTGTATCAGAAGAATGGTGGAGTAAAAATTAATTAGTTAAGTAACTCTTTTCCAGAAGATGCAGGCAGATTGCATAGACTGGGGATGCAGGGAAGAGGAGAGGAAGAGGAAGCCCTGTTTCATAAACACACTTTGAAAGAAACCTTTCCTTTCACTTAAATTGAACTATCAGGTGCACATTTCCACAACAAATTATTCATTATTTGTCCAATTGTGCCCTCAAGCTAGAGACAAATGAATTTTAAGTCCATGTCACTTTTGCATGTTTTAACTATAATTCCTATATGTTTAATATTTGCTTTATTTGCTTTAATCCCCAAGTATGCTTTTAATCATCTATTTAAACATGCATTTTCTCTCAAAATCTACATGTGCAATTGTATAAATTTATACATTTAAACTTCCTAGAACTGTATCACAACATTTAGAGAAGCATGCTTGCTGATGGAACTTAATAAATTATTGTATTAGTACAAAAGGTGATGAAGTCCCTCCATATAGCAGGCTCACAAACATAAAATTTCAGATGCTGTAATCTATGATATAAAACCACCCAGCCATATATAGCCTGCACCTATGTAGCCATTTCAAAATTGTTCTAAATGTGAACAATTGAGGAGTAAAAGAGATTTGGCAGTTTTAACTGTAGAATACTTCTCTTGCTTTCAAATGCAGCTTTGCAGTATTATTAAATTAAATAGATGGAAGCTAACAGGACTTAAGACAAGTAGTTGCTATTCTTTGTAAGGTTCTGCCTGGCTTGTATTTTTAAATGAACTAACTTGCTTAGCACTTCCCAGATTAATATATAAACCAAACTGCAGTATTATTTGCATACTTCAAGTCTTACAGTATACATATTGGCTGAAAATTCATTAAAATGCATATTTTAGAGAACAATATGTTCAAAAGGGTGTATTTGGAAAGAAAATATGTTTACAAAGGCAAATTTTAGAAGAAAATATATGTTTTTTTTCAAAAAATTGCAGATTGATGCAGAACTGGAGCATGAATGACTGAATACATGTATAACAGATATAGGTCAGCAACAGACACGAGTTCATTCCAGATTCTTTAGAACTGGCAACATCCTCCTGTAGTGTTTTAGATGCATTAAATAATAGCTTTATGATGTGTTGTTGTTGTTGTTGTTACTACTACTATTATATATATCTTCTGTCTTTTTCTCGGACTCAAGGTGGCTTACAATACACAGGCATATCAAGTACAGTCATTCCTCCACATTTGGTAGGGTTAGGATCACCATGAAAGTAAAAAAAAATGAATAACTATAGGCCCTCCCAAACAAAATTTAACACACAAAAAGTATGATTACCATATTCAATCTACCACAGACTCCTTTGAAGCATCAAGGTTCCTTCACAAGGCAGAAGTGGCTGGCTGGTGGGGCTTCCTGTCACCTCCACTGCCACCTCCACTCACACCATTTTTAATAGTGACTTACAAGCCTCGTTCACAGTTTCTCAGTCTCATGAGGCTTGCAATCTCTATTAAAAATGGCATAGGGAAGCAGCAGAGGTGACAGTAAATAATCTGTGAAAATCAAATCTGCAAAAGTGAAACCCACAAATTTTTGTGGATATACAAAAAAATTTTGTATATCAAATACAAAAGTTAAAAATATAAACTATCCACAAAATTAAAACTAATTTAAAAACATAACTATTAAATATGACAAACAAAACAGAGACAGTTTGGCACAACTCTGCAGACTCAGTCACCTTGAGCAGTCAGTGTTCAAAGACCTTCTGAAATGAAAAGAAGTTTTAACCTGCCTGCAGAAAGATAGCAGGGATGTGCCAGTCTAACCTCTCTTGGAAGGCAGTTCCAGAACCTAGGAGCAACCACCAAGACAGCCCTCTCCCAGGATCCCACCAGGTGTACCTGTGAGGAAGAGACACAGAGAGAAGGGCCTTCGCAGAAGATCTCAAAGGATGGGCCAATTCATAAGGGAGAATTTGGTCCTTCAGATAACCTAGACCTGAAACATGCCAGGCTTTCAAGATCTCAACCAGCACTTTGATTGTACCCAGAAATGAAACAGTAGCCACTGGGAGCTGTTGCAACAAGGGAGTGATCAATACCATGCTATGACACAGATAGGCCCTTTTTGCACGCAGTTTCTTTTATGCGAGGGCCCCTTGAGCGTCGCGTAAATGGGAGCATCAGTTCGTACGATGCACTCCCATCCACGCAACGCTCATGAGCCTAAAGCGAGGCGCGCGCACATTTTTTTATTTTCGGCTCTAAGCCGAAAATACTGCGCAGTCGTGCAATGCTTGCGGGACCCTCGCGCACTTACCTGCGTGCAGTGCGTTGAACAAGCCGGGCCGGTCGCGCTCCGTCCCCCAGCGCAGCCTACAGCTCCCAGGCTGCGCTGTGAAAGGAAGGGGTGGGGCACTAGCGCGATGGTCGCACAACCGGCAAGCCACTGCGGGAGGCAGAAGGGCAGCCATGAGCAGCTTGTGCAAATGGCTGCTTGTGCGAATGCCACTCCCCACCGCCGCGATGAAGGTAAGGTGTGAAAAGGGCCTCAGTATCATAGACAGTGAGCAGTGGAGTCTTATGTAGACCTCAGAGTCAAACAAAACAAAACAAAAACAACCCAGAATGGAAAATTTGGACAGGAAAAAAATTGTAATTGTTTCAAATCTACATTCAGTCATATGATTGATGAATGAAGGCAAATTTGAAACATTAACAATTTTATTAGGGCACATACAGCAGCATGCAATATAGTTTATGACAGGTTATCCCAATTCAAAGTCATAAGTAAGTGTGCTTATGTTCACACACACATATTAGGAAACACGTAATTTTTCATATGAATCCCATTGGATGTACTGAGGTGATTCTCCCATTTCAATGAAGCACCTCCCTGTGTGGACCAAAATGCTCCATGACTGTAACAAATTCCTAAATCAAGACTGTCAATATTTTAGGGTATTGTTATATAATCTAATTTTATGCATGTCTACCCTGAGGTGGCTTAAATCCAGATTAATGGCTGTGGAGTGAAAACCTGTACTAATTCAGTTGCACTGGCTTACATCCTTGCACATTCAGTTCTGCAAAGGAATTGTGCAAGACTTTTTATGGACTTTTTCCCAAGAAAATATATATGGGATTGCAGCTTTAGTTCTTCAGTTACTGCATTGTAAATTCAGTGGTACAGCAATATCCCTGCTTTGTTCCAAAACCACAGAACTGTATGTGTATGTCTGTGATATAAATGAGGAGTGTGGGTGTCAACCTAGTGCCTGTTCACAGAGGATCAGAGATGGAATGGCATCAGGTGCTTTTCTAGACATTTTTTGGTGACTAGTCATATAACGAGTGAAAGAAAGGTCACCATCTGAACTGTATCTGAACATGTATTGCTCCGACAAACTTGTGGTCGCATCTGTACAAGGATACCTGGCCAGGCAATATTTGTCTAAATCTGACATCAATTTATTCTTCTCATGACCCCATTAAAAGAATGCACATCTTTGTGAACATTTATAGGGCTTTCCAGGAAAATACCTAACTATGCAAAAATGTCTCCTTGGTTTATTGATTCATTTTGGGCTTTCATGGGAAACTGAAGGATGAAAAATATCTTACCCATAGGCTTTATGTTCACATTTGACATGCACTGAGAACATCTGACTGTAGTGGAGGCCCTTGGTACCTGCTGTTCCTGTTTCTTTACTTGGTATTTTTCTTGGATTGGATTTGCAGCCAAATGGTTGTAATTGACCCTCTATTGGGACAAGTTAGGCTATGAACATATGCTTTTCCTTTTTATTAAAAAATGTTCAAGAGTGAAAGAAAGGGAGAGAGAAATATTATCAGTATTTACTTTAAGTTGCCTCCATTTCCAGTTTTTCTGGCAGGCTGTCAAGCTTCTGTCAGACTACAGAACTTCATCCAAATTCAGCTTCTGGAGAAAAGATGACAAACTAGATTCAAACAGAGGAAAATGCAAAGTGTAAGAGAGTCGGTCCTTTAGCACAGGCAGACAACACACCTGAGTACTGGCTGAAGAACACTGCATCCCAAATGTCAGCTTGGCAGGCATTCCTCTGCAGGGCAGTCGTTAGTCAAATTGTCATACATCATCCAAACACAAATGACTAAATTATAGCTGCGGATATGCAAACCTCCAATGATTCTTTACCTCAGGCCAAGTATTTTCAGGCTAAACAAACTCCACATCAGGCTTTAATGGATTCTCAAAAGGGACATTCCTGGCTACACAATATGAATCAATAAATACATGCAACACATATACTTTCAAGCAATGTTGGAAAATAGGATTTTGAGGAGCACTTCTCAGATTATTGAGAAGAAAAAATATGACGAAAATCATTCACAGCCAGCTCTTTGTTGTTAAAATTATTATCAGGGGCCAGGAGGTCTCCTTTTGATTTTAAGAAGGGAAAATGAAACCCTCCCTTGAGCTCTTCAATTTCATGCTCAATGTACTTTGTATTTTTTGAATCTTCAGCCACCCTCTCTCTCCCCTTCAGGCCATTCCCATTTACACATTGACAGGAAAGATTCCACCTTACAATGACCATGTTTTCTGTTGTGTTAAAAAAAAATGGTGAGGAAAAGGAAATACTACACAGGCTTTTTAAAGTAAATTGCTCTGGTTTTTTTTAAATGTAAATTCTGTAATTTTGATGGGAGAGGTTATAATTTTTAATCTGTTTATCTCCAGTGTACACTACTTGGGAATTCACAAAAGCCATGCTGCAAAAAACACCAGTATAAGTTTCTCTTTCCCTCTCTCTCTTTTTCTCATCAAGGAGAAAACTAACTAGTCCTATGGACTTTGTATCCTAATTTTTTACAAACAGATGCTTTATATAAGACCAATGTTATCAAAGTGGGAATCATCAAGACATTATACCAATTTGACTATAGGTCTAGCTTTTGACTGTTCAACTATGTCTAATTACTGCAATCATTTTTCCTTCTCCCTCACTCCCTTTTGCATAAATCCACTTAATTCCCCCTCTTAGTGTGGGCAAAAGCTGACAGTTGCATGACAGGGAATGTTTCCCTTTGTAAAAGCCTACTTCCTCTCAATGTAGCTTTAGCCTAATTGAAATGTTTCCTATTAAGCTTAATCAAGGGAGCAATTATCTAATTACTCACTTATGCTTTTCTAGTCCAAAAAAATGCCCAAGCAAAGATATTAGACTGGCTGATTGCATATTTATCGTAGGTTTTTTACATTTTTTTTTATTTATGCAATGCTCAAATTTTTAGCAGTTTTTTTTCCTGTAGCATCCTCAAACATTTATTGATATAAACAACTACAGCAAAATCAGAGTTGAAATTTTACTGAAAAAAACTAGCATGTTGAATGGAACATCAAAAATACCCAACTCTTTATTTATTACTTGGTATTTCTGAGTGGCATATATTGATACTTTTAGTAATATTTTACTAACACTTTTTAATCAATTTAAAAATAAAATTCACTTTAAAATGCAGAACATGCCTCAAAAAATCCCCTAAAATAATCTGTCCAAAATAGTTTTCCAAACATAATCAGTGAAGGATACTCTAATCTTATCAAATTCATAATTGTAACTACATTGCAGTTTCTTTCTTACAAAGGAAAAAAAAGTAATGAGTAATGTTACTTTTGACAAGTTACTTCCAAACTCTGGGGGAAAAAAATCAGAAAAAGATACACCAAAGTTGAATCTATTATTAAAATAAAATCTATCCCCACCAAAGAAACCATAAATAATTTTCCAAAAATAATTATTTTTGAAACAGAGTACTTGTAAAAAAAGCAAGCTGAGCTGAACGATTGGTTCATCCAGTTCAGTACTATCTACTCCAGGGTAAGGGAAACACACACCTGAAGATCTAATTTGGCCTGCTCAGTGTTCCCAATCCAGCCTACAGAGGAATCCAGGGATGCCTTCTCAAATTCCTTCCCTAGCCCAAAACCCTTTCCATGATGTTCACCCTCCCAATTTAAAGATTGAAGAAATGCTCTCCATTCAATGATTGCAGAGAATAACAACAACAACAACAACATTTACTTACAGCACTCTTTACACCAAAAGGGGAACAACAATGACATATACAATCACAGACAAAGACATCATAGCAATAGCATGTACATTTCTATACCACTTATCAGTGCAAGCATTAAGTAGTTTACAACATGTAAGCTAACTGCCCCCAACAAGCTGGGTACCCGTTTTACCGACCTACGGAAGGATGGAAGGTGGAGTCAACTTGGAGCCCTGCAGGATCGAACTCACAATGTTGTGGTGGCAGTACCAGCATTTAACCACTGTGCCCTCAGGGCACTGCTCACCATCCCCAATAGGAACTGTCATGACCTAGGAGTCCAGTAGTAGCTTGGATGCACAGAGGCTAAGAAACCAGTGAAACCAATTTAGGAGACATTAGGCCCAACCACCAATGGAGGATGATAATCCCTAAGCTTGAAAGATAAGACCTCTGTGCCCAAGAATCACTTTCCTCCAAGAGTTCCACAGACCATGAAGGTCACGCACCAATGTCAGTTCATGCACACCAAGCTTGAACTCCTGAAGAACCAAGTGCCAGGCTTTCCATTTTATGGGAAGAGGTATAATCTAAGAGTAGTAGTCCTGGCCATGAAACTGAGAATATTTCCATCATACTCCAGTATGTTGTTGAAACAACTTGTGCTCTCCCAGGTGCTGAACCATCTGGCTTGTCTTACCGACCTGTGAGATCTCACTACCTGCTTGAACACAATAAGAAGGCCAACAGTACATGGGCAAAATCCCTTCTATTCTCTCCAATCTTAGATAGGCAATAATGGTGTGGAACTTTTCCCACCCCATGGATATGCAGGCAGAGGAAAGTGAATGAAGCTTCTGACATTCAAGAATTAGCCACAGAATTATTCCCACAGCTTTCACTAGAGTCTTAATGATGGCTGCGTCTGTTCTGCATTCTCTCCAGTGGTGTGTGCGTGCAAAACTTTCATGACCCAAGAAGGCACATTTTGACCTAAACACAGATAAGATGACGATGGGGAAAAAGTGCCTTGTGTTTCAGTTTTGTGCTGGGGACAAGATCTCTGACAGAGGCTGGAAAATCCTCACCAGATTTTCTTGCTGTGCTGACGCAACGTGTCTCAGCCATTTTGGCACCACTAAGATTTATTTCTCTAAAAGAATACACTAAAAACCCACATAGATCCTTGATCTCAAGGAGCTTATGATCAAAATAGCTGCATACACAACAGTACAGGGAGGAAAGGACAAACAAGGGCAGACAGGAGAAAAAATGAACCATTACTGTTACACATATTCTGTTGCTTCATTACAGTTGGAAATGATGATCAGGAGAAAGAGGAGGAGGAGGAAACAGACTAAATGACAGACCCCCAAAACAGACACCAGATTCTGTTTTTAAGACATTGAATGCATAATCCAAACCTGCTTTTTCTATTTAATATGAAGGAACTACGGTTAAAACCAAAACAGGACAGTATTTATAAAATGTTGTATTATCTGAGTTATCCGGCATGATTTTCTCATGGTTTCTTGAGTATAGTTACCTTCTGTGTTCCATTCTTCACAATCCATTTATGTACGTGAATTATTAAGAAAAAGGTATAACTAAAAATAAGTCACTGATATGGGTGAAAAGTAAATAAGAACTTAGGAAATATTATTTATAACAGGATATGCTTTCTTTTGTTTGTACTTGAAGAATTCAGCACCACCACATATTTCTCTCCTCCCCAACACACATTTTGAGGGGACATGGCTATAAACTGAAAAGGCATGTGATACCTATGACTACACCACTGCCCATTAATATACCTCACCAGGAGTTGTTTTAACATTCCAATCCCATGAGCAGTTTGGGCAGCTGCCATTTTAAAAAGAAAATTATTGTTTCCCCCTTCATTTCTCCATCTTTTAGCTGTTCATTTTTCCCCCTCGCTGTCAACCCTGCCTGAAGTCTAACACAAAAAAAAAGTCTTAAAGACCATTTTCAGGCTGAATTTGGACTATTACTTCTAGAAAAAATGAACATAATGATATGCTGAACTCATGCTTGACTGAGCAGTGGAAGAATGATGTTCTGGATTCAAAGTCTGGAAAAGGCTACTTGTTCAGTCATGCTGGCTGAAAAATATTGAGAACTGTTAAAAAAAAAACACACACAACTTCTAAGCTCTGTATATGGAAATCAGAAATAAGTCCAGATGGCATGATCTCAATTCCTCCTATGCTATGCATCTTCTATCTCAGCTATATGCTTTAAATCTTAAAGAATGTTGATAATGTATTTAGTAATTTATATTATAATTTTTGGACGTGGATTTTCAACAAAGATTTGATAGCATAAACTTGACAATATTAGATCTTTGTTGAGAATTTGTATCCAAAAAATTAAAATGCAAAATTAATAAATATATCATCGGTCTTCTTTAGACATTACAAAGCACTTGGAAGCATAAAAATTTGAAACTATAATTTCCATTCCATTCCTTTCTAGGGGGGTTTACAGAAGTTAATAATGATACAAAGGGAAGCATGTTCTTCTTCCCTTACATTTTGTGAAAATCATGCAACCCATTCAATCCCACTCTGATGAATGGGACTGCAGGAAATTAAGCAAAAAGTCTGTTAGATTATCTTTATTATGTAAATACTAGAAGAGCTGATTGAATTCCTGTTTTAGTGCCACCAATGATTAGAGCAAGAAATATGCAATTTGGATCAAGAGTGAATAACAGTAATCATAGAATCAGTTTTGATCGTTCTGGTATTTCAGAGCATATTTGAATGGTATTTATTAGATCCTAGTAGGATTAAAGTCTGAAATATAAATAGTGCAAAAGAATAGATGGTTGGGGAACTTAAACTATGTTAGACTCAAGATATTAAGTCAAAATGCATAGGGAAGACTGCTTCATATATTAAAGTCAAGTAGATGAATCCCCTGCGCATTCGGCACATATGCTATACACACATTAGATTAATTCTTTCTATTCTCCGAAAAGTATAAACAAATGTGCATCCAGAAAGCAGGGCTGCAATTACCTCTCTTCTGCATGATTAGCAAACTGCTCACTTGTAACAATAGTAAAGGACTGGCAAGCATGATCTGTACAATTTACCACAATGAATCTCAAAGAAAACATGATGTCAGAGTTTTGATGTAGGTGGTCTCTGAAGGCAATATGTGGATTTCATAGAACACAGATTTAATTTAAAATGTATATGGAAAGAGGCAGTGCATATGTGGAGCACAGGCCACAAAGATACAACCTCTGTATACAGATGTTTAACCTGTAACAGGACACATTCCTTGAAATTAAAGTTTAAATTACTCCCAGAGGAACAGTTGTCTAGTCAATCCCACGACTGGCCAACTAAATTACAGTATTAGATTGCCATTAGGTATTTATGGTATCCAACAGTCTACTGGCTACAAAAAGATCTATTTTCTTCGAACAGGATTCTGATTAGTTATGCTACATATCCTGGGGGAAAACAAACAAAGCTGAACTGGTAGATACCCACAAAATGAGTCAGAGATCACCTCTGTGGTTATCCAGTCTCCAGTTCTTCCTGATGACTAAATGTTCCTTAGTGCTGTGCTTTTTAACCAGTGGTACATATAACTGCACTGGGAAGCAGAAGTAATCTAGGTGGGACACAGAAGTTTGAATAGTTACAGCAATGTCACAATAATAATATTAGTGCAATTTTTAGTGTGTCTTTTTGTGTTTTATAGTTACCATAGCAGTCAACTATGTGCTTAGCATGAATCATAAAAGCTAATACATTATATTTCAATTTCCTTTTGGGGGGGGGTCTGTGTTTACTCTAAGGAATCCTACTGCAGTTTTTATGTCTTTAAAACTTACCATAATTGATAAACATAAAAACAAAATGTAAGCCTGTAAGTGTTTAAAATGTAAGCCTACAAGTGTTTCTCTCAGGAAAAAGTGGCTTTTTGTGCCTATTGTGTTGGGGTTGTGCTCTTTGGTAAGAGTGGTTGGTATGACATAAAGAGACCAGAGGTTTAGAATCACTCCCTTCATATACATGTGGGAATTTTGAGGGATCTGCTGGTATTCTACAGATCTTGTATGGAAAAGTGAAATAAGTTTGTGAATCTAACACAAATGTATTAATTTTTGCATGAGAAGGTAAAATTTAAAAGTTGATTTTGTCTGTTTTTATAGCAGACTTTGAAATGTATTTAGTTGATCTCTGTCCAATGACACTGATTGTCACTCTCCATGTAGGTAGGGTGAAGGACCCATGAGGGACACATTTCTCTCCATCTGTTTATACAACATGTTAGTATAGTAGAAAACACACACTTTTAGCACTGCAGTCTGAATCAGGTCTATGATATAATAGTTATTGACTCTCAACCAGTGTTATTATTGACAAATATTTCCCTAGAGATACACTTTTGAAGCAGCAAATAAAAATAATCAGACACATTTCAGATAAACAGAGAAGGATGAAGAGTTAGAAGATATTTTAACATGATGTTTAAGCTTCTCTCTGGAATAAAAGATGGTATGATTCCCTGTACTTGATTTCAGGATTCCCTGTGCTGGAAAATCAAATTACATTTCATTATATAACAAAAGACATCACAGCATGTGAAATGTTGCCTTCTCAGATCCTCTTATTATGCAGGCAATGAAAATAAAGGCCCTAGGCATATCCACATTCCCAGTTCATTTTCAAGGCTGTTTCTAGTATTTAGTTGGTGCTCATTTTAACGGGGGGAAAATAACTGGCAATTATTATACGCACTGACCCACACTATATGTAATCCAGCCAATCAGTGTGAAGGATTTTAAGCTCAGAGTGTTTTTGTTTTTCAAAACAGCTGTATTTCATTTTTTCCCCAGAATTTTGTTTTCCAAAACAGCTTTTAAGGCATTCGCTCTGTCCAAGAAACTCTTTAGTGCTAGGTGGTCAGTGTATTAACAAAATCAGAAAAAGAAGGACCAGCAATTAGACTTCACCTTTATGTTTGTATGTGTAAGGACAGTAGTGATATGAGGGAGTGTCAGCCAGACAGTCACAATCTGATTGTGAGTTCCAGCTCTGTTAGATCCATTGAACCAATAGTAATTTGATAAGTCAATGCTTCAACAAATTTAATTGATTTGCTGGGCCTGCTCTAGTGGGACTAACAATAGGATTCAGGCCCATGTATTTTCATGCTGCTGTCTAAAATGGCCTCTGCCTCCTCCTCTATTCTCAACACTAGTAAAGATGGAAATTCCACGTTACTCAGAGTTGGTCAGAGCTTCCACTAGTGAATTCAAGAAAAGAAAAGCCACTAGTTTATAAAACAATGTTACTCAGGTAACAACTTGATGGATTGTCTATTCTAAAAATTCCAAACAGCTGTTTAGGGCATAGATTATCAATCCCAGGTGGTCAGGGCAGAAGCGGGTAGAGAAGGAAACTGTTCAGCATCACAGTCAGTACATATTATTTGCATAAACTCATGGAATGTTTTGGAGTTTTTGTGATTTTCTAAAGGAAACATTATTTATACAATCATCCACTATTGAATATCATGCTGCTGCCCTGATCATTACCTCAAATTAACACTTAATGATTTCCTTCCCAGAATATACAACTTGATAGATCACTTTATGTTTCAAAGGATTTATTTGCCCTGCAAAGAATAGATAATTTCTAAGCTTCTGAAGCAGCAGATGTCTGCACAAGGCCTGGAAACAGTAGACAGTTCATTAAATGAATCATCCCTAAGTTGCTGCAAGACCTGAATGGAGCAGTTAGCGACTTGGCCTGTTAGAGGTCTCTCATTCATAGCATAGCTGAAGGTGACTTGAAGGCACATGGTATAAGCATAAAGATTCTTCCAATCGTTCTAAGCTAGAGGTGGGCAAAGTAGAGCCAGCAAGACTAGGGTCCCAGGGTGGCCTGTAACCCTCTCAATTGTATTTTTTAAAAGAGGGCTGAAAAAGCCTTCTGTGCCCTTAAGAGGCCATGGGGGCAATTTTAGGCTGTTTTAGGCCAAGGGTGGGGATTGTGCCCAAACCCAAAGTGACTTCTAGTTGAGCAAAGATCCTCTCCTGGGCCTAAAGAAGACCAGAAGGACCCCCCAAACAGCTCCCCATAATCCTTAAAAGCTGTTTTTTCACTTGCTGACCTCCAGCTCAATTAATCAGTAGGAAATACTCACCAGGAATGTCAGACCAGTTTGAAACCTTCAAGACACAGATAGGCCTTTCTAATCATCCTGTCTCTACTAGTATCAAGCTGCTCATTGAAGGATTTACAGATAACAAACAGCACCAGAGTTGGTAGTTTCCATGCCAATGGTGTGGTGAATCCACTATGAGCTTAAAGGAGCTGTCCATGGTACTGACAGTAGCAATGCTGGTACCTTCAGTAACAAAGCTGGATCTGTCAATAACACAAAGCTGCAAATCTAATCCTCTGGCACAGGATGGGCAACTCTGTGAGACCCAGCATTGTGTAGTGGCTTGAGCATTGGACTACAACACTGGAAACCGGGCTTTGATTCCCCAGTTTGGCCATGGAAACCCACTGGGTGACCCTGGGCGCATCACCCACTCTCAGTCCCAGAATACCCTGTGATACTGTCACCTTAGGGTCACTATAAATTGGAAATGACTTGAAGGCATACAGCAACCACCATTGTACTGAAGCCTATAATCACTTAGTTTCAGCACCTTAGATAGTTCCTCTACAGATGAAACTAAAACCCAGAGCTGATTTTTTGCTCCAATGACATGTGATCAGCACTTTGAGTTGTGTCTAGAAATAGACTGGTAGCCAGTGAAGTTGTATGAGTAGTGCCCCAGTATGTAAGCCAGCAGACACATCTTTACTTAAGGAAGTTGCTGTGATGTCCTCCATGGGAGCCCTGTTCACAAACCATTGTTTAATAAGGTTGTGATGGAATATAGCATGTATCACTGTCACCTCAGTCCAGATGTCATCACAACTTAGATGGTAAATAGTCTTGCATGCTGGAAATCCCAACTGGGCCTTCTGTAACAATGCTGGATCCATCAAAGCCATAAAGCTGCAAATCTGATCCTATGGAACAAGATGGGCAACTCTGGTACTCAGGATGTTTGTTTGTTTTTTCTCCTTACAATCCCATCAACCCTAACCAGCAGAGTCAAAGATGACAGACTATGTGAGTTGTAGTCCAAAAACATTTGGAAGGACACAGCTACCCATCCTAGTTCTAGAGAACAATCCATCTAGAACAGTTTCAGTACTAAGTCCACCACTTCATCTGGATTCAGCTTGTTGACTTTATTGTGTTTTATCTAGTATGGTTCTCATGCTACCTTTGTCTCATGTATCTTGATTCAGCACACTCCATACTCAATTTTCAATATGATGAAAAAGAGATATAGAGTTGGCTCTCACCAACATAGTGATGGCACCTCACTCCAACTCTTTGGATGACCTTGTTCTTTGGTTTCAGGTAGAAGGTAAAAAGCCTGGGGAATAAGATACATGTCTTGTTGGGACCCTAACATACCACAAAGATAAGTAATAGTGTTCTAGCACTACTTTCTGGAATTAATCACTCAAATATGAGTGAAAGCACTAAAGTACAACATTCTCAGTTCACAAGCCAGACGATCCTATCCAGAAGTGACCTTGTTGACAATTCTGAAAGATGCCAACTGATGCAGGAGTATTAGTGGCATTTTACAGCCCTTCTCCTGATTTAGACCATTCACAACTTTCCAGGGGAATTTTCTGTGTCAAAGCTAACATAAAACCAAACTGAAAAGAATCCAGAGAATCTTTTAAGTTTCATCCAAGAGTGATGGAATCATATAACTCACCTTAACCCAAGAAACTGGTATTTCTGACCAGCTAAAAGGTATTAGAACACACAGACTACAGGCTTGGTTTCTTTAACAGAGACCTCACAATTATTCTCTGACCTATCTTAAAAACACATTAATCACCTTCTGAACACAGATTGACATCAAAGTAAAGCAGATCATAATTCTTAAAATCATTTTGTAATTGTGGTTATTTGCTGTCAAGTAAATTTTGACTGATGGTGGCCCTAAGAATGACAAATGTGTGAGAGCCCTTATTAACAGTCCTAGTGAGGTTTTGCAAACTCAGGGCTATGGCTTTCTTGACTTGAGTCTATCCACTTGTAATGCAATTTTCATCTTTTCCTACAACCTTCACCTTTACCAAGCATTACTGTCTTTTCAAGAGACTCATGTCATCTCACAATATGCACAAAATATGATAGCCTCAGTTTAGTCATTTTGACCTTTAGGGAGACTTAAGGCTTGATTTGTTCTCATTTTGCTAGTCCAGGGTATCTGCAGAACTCTCCTCAAGCACATTAAAAACAAATTGATTCTCTTCCTGTCAGCTTTCGCCACTGTCCAGCTTTCACAATCACACACAGAAATTGAAAATGCGATGGCACAGATGATTCTGACTTTGGTATTTAATTATTTGCCTTTGGTATTTAATTAATTTGAAGATTATATATAGTCATATATCATAGTACTTCTCCTCCTCCTCCTCCTCCTCCTCCTCAGTAGCTAGCTGGGTGCCTACTATCTCATTTTGGATTGTCTCATCATACAGCTTTTTAGGCAAAAGGCATTCAAAAGTGGTTTACCATTTCTTTTTCCACAGTATTATCCCCTTTAGGCAACAAAAGACTAGTCTGATTTGGGAATCTCTACCAGTAGCAATGCTACCGTCAATCCCATCACTATCGAAAGGCAGTGCCAGCAGGAATTAAAATCAAATATCACAATAATTTTTAAATTACATGGTGGAACAGTGTTGATAGTGGTGCACTGTGTTTTTATCCTATTTCTTTTTAATTATATTTTAAATGTATTTAAAACTGTCTTTAGCTACCTGTTTTCAATTTTTTTTTTAACTTTTGTAATATATTTTTAGACATCTTCTATTTTAAATTCTGTAAGCTGCCTTAGGTACCTTGATAGGAGAAAGGTGGAATATAAATTGAATTAATAAACAGATAAATAAAATAATTAATACTAGATAGTAAATGCATAGTCTACCATATGTAGACCAGACTGTGATTGGGTTCTTGTGAGGGACATTATATCTTCCATGGCAATACAGCATTTTCTTCAGGAAAAATACATCCGTCTTTTCAGAAATACTCATACCTAATCTCATAGATTTTCTCTATTTTGAAAAACAATTTACTAATATGAACACCTTCTGATATGGGACACCTTCTGAAAAGTACATACTGGAGAAAATTCAGGAACATAGGAATACAGAAACTGCAAATGTGTGCACGCTTCTTTCAGGATTCTACAACACTATTATGTACTGAGGAGTACAGTACATGCCTCGCAGTGGTTGCAAAGTTCACTGTATAACAAATAATCTTGTGGCTGGTGATTTTTCTTTGATCAACACAGAAAATCTCTGATTGGGGTTAGAAAGGGCAATAATTTCGTTTCTCAAATTTAACATCCTGGAAGTGGGTTGCAGGAATCCCTAGGATACAAAACTAATCAGAATGACATAATTCTGGTTTCATAATTGTTTAAGGAAGTATACAAAATTAATTTTCTTCAATACAATATGAAAATTTTGCCCATGTGTCACAGAAAACATAAAATGTTATCCCCTCCCCCCATATATGTAGGGTAGAAGAGAAGAAATGTTTCATTCCACAGTGATCCATACGCTGTGGCATATGCATTTTCATTGGTATGTTTGCTTCACTGGCAAAATGAGTATCAGATGGTGGGTTTGAAAAAGGGCAGACCTAACATGAGGTGATTAGTTTCAAAAACAGATTTTATTCTTGATAAATTATTACCAAATACAATCATCTGTTGATTGAGGATATAAAACAGATTTGTCATAGCATAACCCAATGGTTAAATGAAAAACGGAAGTAATAAGTTTCTTTAACATGGTCTGACAGTAAGCTCCCAGAAGTACAAATTTAAGGCAAATAATTAAATTTTCATTTTAATGATACACATTCGTTAAACCAAAGTTGTTTCTTGAGGTCACCTATTTCATTTCATTTACTTTGGTTGTTGCATTATATATACACACTACATATATGGAACATTTCTATGTAGAAACTATCTTTTTGAACTGGTGGGACTCCAAGTACAATGGAGGGAAGGATAAGACACCCAATAAACTGATATGAATATAGTTATTAATATACTGATATAGTTACTGAAAAAATAACTAGGAGAAATAACACAAATAGACCTCAATTCAATAAGCCCTTGGTCTAACATAAAGAACCACATGCCAGCATACACCATCACAATGCAATGCAATCTCCATAGAGAATAACAATATGGGGTAATGCACACATACACTTGAGTCGCACAACAGCCAAACTGCACCTGTTGCACTGTGTGCCCCTGTCTATACACAGCTCATTGGGCTGACTATGATCTCACAATGCTGTGGCTTATGCAATGATATTCAATGACGCATCAAGTCCTGAATGAACAATATCACTGGTTGCACAACAGTGCTTCTGATGTGGCCTTCTGAATGTGCCTGGTGCACATCATCATTCTTCGCTTCTGCAGTTCTTCGCTTCCGCAGTTGCCTACTGGATCTATCTGTTACCAGGCCACACATCCCTACTTCATGTTATGGTTCAATTGGCAAGATATTTAATTGGCATGAAATATAAATTATATCCTGCTATGACTGGGAGGTTGCTAGCAAAGAGGAACTGGTTGGACACGTGCATTGCAAAACTAGGTCAGAATGAGACCTCAGGGCATGGCTAGGTCATACTCA